>BTSX01000005.1:20384706-20966671 GCA_036245825.1 Pristionchus entomophagus
GTGAAGATGGTGATTGGAAGCAATGAGGAGGGCAGGTGTTATCAGATAGGGAGAAGCAGATTGAACAATGCAAGGAATGGATCCAATCCCCCCTTTCCTCCCCCCCCCCCCCCTCTTCGCTTGCCAGCAGCGTCTGTTTTGAAAGGGACGAGGAAGAGGAAAAGAGTGTAGGAATGGGAGTGAATGGATGGACATGTGGTGGAGATGGAGGAGATGAAGGAGTGAAGGGGAATCTGAAGGAGAAAAATCCCCCCGGTGATTAATTGGCCAGAAGAAATGATGACGACGATTGGGAAAGTGTGATTGAGAGAGAGAAGAGGAGAGGAGAGAGGAGTGGTCGATGATCAGAGGAGAAGGGGAGATCATAGAGACTAATGAGGATGATGATGATGATGAAGGATGTTTATGGATGCTGTGATGATTGGCGATTTCCTTGTTTCCTAGTTGGGAATCGCTTGAGCAATTAGTGGAAAGTGCACCAGACGGGAGATATTGTCGATGGATATGGGATTGTAGATTGGAGTCTGATTATGGTGAGGAGAACAATGGATTTTTGATACAGGGGGGGGGGGGATAAGGTTAGGATGAAGGCAGAAGAAGGAGTGTTGTCGATGGTGAAAGTGGTGGTTGCTCCTCTCTCTCCCTCTCCCCCCTCCCCTCCCACCCCCCCCCCCCCCTCACCAACTTCTCCCCTTCCTGGTTCGACACCCTCTCACAAGTAGCCATTATGGAATCGACGATGAATGGGGGGGGGGGAGGAGAGAGAGAGAGAGAGCATGCGAAATGAGGAGAGACGGGAGGCAAAAGCGGTGATTTCGATGAAGAAGAAAGAAAGTGTTCACGGGGCGACGCGGACAGCGATAAATCGTGCGAGTAACGGGTCGCGTGCCTTTCGGATCCCCCTCTCTCCCCCCCCCCCCCCCCCCCGATTTATGAGGAGAGGAAAGGAGAGGATGAAATGGACCAGAGGAGTTGTGACGTGGACTTGATGAGTAGAAGTTTTCGCGTGAATAAGGGACATGAATAGAGAGGATGAGAAGGGAGAGACGTGTTAGAGGAGAGACGAGAGTGAGAAGTTGGGGTAATGATATTACACACCAATCGTCTGCTGGTCTCTATCGGGGTTCGGTATCCGAAGACGAGTCATCGACTGTGGAATGGAAAGATGAATGAGGACAGACAAGAATGGGGGGGGGGGGGGGGGGGAGGGGGGGATCCGGGTTGAGGATGAGATTGGAGGAGATGTCTAGATGGAGCATCAATGGGGAACCCCCATTGATGGATGGAAAACACTTAAAGATGGCCTTTCTTTGAACCTCTTATCGTGATGTGGAGTTTGCTCTTCTGATATAGGTCTGGCTGAAGTTTCTCTCGAAATACTCAGAAATTGATCAGCGCCTTTCCGAATTGGCCATGGTTCTATGAAACTTGGATAGAACTGAGGAGAAGAAGTAGTCAAGGGAAAGGGGAGAATGGTGTGATGCATAGGGAATGAGAAGGGAGGGAGGGGGGAGGGGGGGGGGAGAAATGGAAGTGGAGGGAAGGAGGGGAGTGAAACACAAGTGACAATTTGTATGATGAAGGTAGGGAATGGAACGAAGAGGTCAAAGATTATAGGGGTAGTAGGGAAAGAGTAGTACGGTAAGGGGGAAGATCGAAAGCGGTGTAAACATTAACAGCGAAATCACTGTGATGAGTACGATATTTCCGATGTTCATTGGTCCTCATTTCAGGCAATCGCAAGCCCTGGAGTGGCATCCTTCTGTACGGCCCTCCTGGAACCGGAAAGTCGTATATCGCCAAGGTGAGAGGGAAGGAAGATCTGGCGGATTCAGCGTATTTGATTAAAATCAATTGTATCGTCATAAATATTGACGTGTGGGGGAAATGGCTGAGTGATTGGAAGTTGGTAGTGGTAGATCCCATTGGGAAGATGAGGGGTGATTCCATTGCAGGCAGTGGCGACAGAAGCTGGCAATTCCACCTTCTTCTCCATTTCATCCTCTGATCTGATGAGCAAGTGGTTGGGAGAATCGGAGAAGTGAGCGAATCTAGTGGGAATAATGAGAGGGGAGGGGAGGGAAGGATTGGGACTGGAGAATCCGAAATCAAAGCAGTTTTTTGAGATTTTTCTTCCGAAATGGTATAACACACTTGGTAACGGTGCAGCTATGTGGTTAGTAATGAGTTGCTGATCGCAGACTGGTGAAGAATCTCTTCCAATTGGCCAGAGAGAACAAACCCTCCATCATCTTCATCGACGAGGTGTTTTATTGATTTATTGATCTTTTCTTGAGGAAATTAAGTGCCAGTTGATGCGAGGCTTCGCTGTGGAAAGACCTCGCTATCATCTTTATTTTCTTTTAGTATCTTTCTTTCTCCGAGAGTCATAATGCCTCCCCAATTACTCTCATTTCTTCCCAAAATGAATAGGATGATCAGATCGATTCGATGTGTGGTTCTCGTTCTGACAACGAGAGTGAATCTGCCAGAAGGATCAAGACAGAGTTCATGGTACAGATGCAGGTAAGGGTGACGTCATCACTACTCAATCTAATAGAAATCAGTACGGTAACGGATGAATACAGCAATCTCTCAGGGCGTGGGCATGGACAACGCTGGTATTCTCGTGCTGGGAGCCACGAATATACCCTGGACTCTCGATGCGGCCATCCGACGGTACGGTAGATGATCGGGGTACGGTAGATGAGGGGATATCGATTGCATTGGTGATCGGTGGTACGGTATATGATAAAGGTGATTGGGGAAGTTGGAGATAACTGATTGCTAATCGGGAAGCCTGGTGACTCGAGTTTGTATCGGTCGTAAGATGCTCGAAGGGTTGATCTAAAAATAGTACAGACCAAACAAACTTCAATCACTGTGACTAATTTTATTTATTCATAATAATTTTGTTTGTTCTTTCAGTCGTTTCGAGAAGCGTATCTACATTCCTCTGCCCGATGTCCATGGAAGGAAGGAAATGTTCAGAATCGACGTGGGAAAGAACAAGCACACACTCTCAGATGCAGACTTCAAGGTGAATGAAAAGAGAAGAAGAGAGGAGAGGGGGGGGGAGGGGGGAGCTGGCGAATCAACGTTTCGCCTATCGCACCTTTTCCATAGTGAATGTTGATCGTCGTTGATCACTTGGGGGGATAGCATTCTTTTAAGCCAATGACTCGAGTTTACTTAACCATAACGTCACTCACTCGTTTGAACTGTATTTACTGATCGCGGATTCAAAGAACAGTTAATAACGGAAGTGATTGGTCGATTGTAGTCATAATATCAATGTCTTTCGAACAATACTTTACGACTTTCCCTATTTGAGTTTAATGATGCAATACAGACGCTTGCTGATCGGACGGATGGCTTCTCGGGCTACGATATCAACATCCTCATCAAGGTACGGTATAGATGGGATGAAGAGTACGGTAGAAGAGTGAAAATCGATTGAGTGGGATTACTGTAGCTACCCATTTCCACTCAGGACGCGCTGATGCAGCCGGTGCGACGAGTGCAGTCTGCCACCCATTTCAAGTGAGAACCAATCAATGATTGTGAACGGACGATAAAATCCATTGAGAAGAAAATTTAGATACCTTTCACACTAGAGTTAGTCGATGAATCTGCGAGTTTCTTTCAAATCCTCAATTCGATTTTCTGCTCATCAGGCGAATCGAGAATGGGAAGTTGTTGCCATGCAGTCCCGGAGACGCCGGAGCACAGGAGATGAGCTGGTTGGATGTACCATCCGAGCAGTTGGCAGAACCAAAACTGAGCATGGTGAGGAAGAGGAAGAGAGAGGGAGGGGAGGGAGGGGGAAACCAAGGGGACAGACTGGTGCCACGACCATTGTGAGTACCAGTAGGAAACGGGGTGGATCCAAGTAGTACGGTAGATGAGTGGGTGTATTGACAAAGACCCCTAGTAAGCTGGTAATCTCGGTTTTCGAACATGAAGCATCAAATTGAGTATACATGTTGATGTAAATAGGCAAAACAGTTTAATTGAACCAGGTTCATTCAACCTTCGTTTGTGAAATAAGGGGATGATGATCTCGGACTTGAATTGAATATGAAATCTTCTCAGAGTGACATCCTGCGATCTCTTGCCTCAGTCAAGCCTACAGTCAATAAGGATGATCTATCCAAACTGGAGAAGTTCACGTCTGACTTTGGACAAGAGGGATAAGCTCAGCCCCTTTCAATCTGCTCCATCCCTTCCCTTCCTTCCTTCCATCGATAGTTCCTCGTTTTGCATTCTCTTACGGTTACACATTCGTCTGTTTCATCCCTACTTTTTATCTGTGCCTCCTAGATTTTCCATTTTCGAATCTTCCCTCCCCTCCTCCAATCAGTCGATAATCCGTCACTACAGTATCCTTGTAAATAGAGATGAGTTTTACTGTTACATATATAGCGAGACCGTTATTGTATTTCCTCTCTTTAATCTTTATTGCTCGGCTGCACATTTATCCTAGAATTGCTGTAAATCGCATAGCAGCGTTGTGTTGTAACTTAAGCGCACCGTTCAGAATTCCTTATTGTATTCCATCGATTTGCGATGAACATTTTGCGGAACAAATTGTGTTTGTTAGAACAAGTAATAATAAGGGTTGGAGATGATTGCGATTTTGTTGATTCTTTTTCTCTAGTGGCAATACCGATTTGTACAAGTAGCACCGAGAAGTGATTTGAGAGAAACCATGTACCAAACACCATCTCTTGAATCAGAGAGATCGGAGGTGGGGAAAAATGCGGGACTTTTGTCCAAAAAACCTGCGATTTTTGCAATTTTTTTGAGGGTTTTCAAGCATAACTTTTTTCATTCGTGTTATCATGAGCTCTTATATCGAAATTCGGAATCAGCGCGCCAAAATACACCAAAAAATATGTCTATAAAAGTTTTTGGTATATTTTGGCGCGCTGATTCCGAATTTATATATCACGGATCTTCTGCTATATTGAAGGAACTCTGTCCACTAGGAAAAATTTTGTGTCTCCGATTTCGATTAAACTTGGTTCATTGGTACACTTGGAGGTCAGAACAAGGTCCATCCACTTAGTTTGGGCAAATATGGAAATTATCGATTTTTGTGATCTACAATTCAAATAAGTATAACTATTGGGGTGTTCCGAAAGTTCGTTCACTATTTTTCTATATTTTATTTCTTTTGTACTTTAAGGCGAAATCCTGAAAACTTTCTTGTACACATTACAGGTGATGACGAACTATTTTACTCCATATCTAGGTTTCAGAAAAATTGCATCATTATGACGCAATAGACGCAAAAGTAAGTATTGTGACCTTACATTCGGAATTTTCTATCTCAGCTCGCGATGAAAATGGGAAACTCAGATTCAAACCACAGTATGGGAGAAGGATGGAGTGTGAATTTAAAATACTAGATGGGAGTTACCTAATAAGGTTACAGAAGTAGGTCAAAACTTTCCACTTTCATGTGTTTTCAAGAGAGTCAATTTTAGAATTTTAGAATTTGCGAACTTTTTTGCTAATCGATATTCCTCAAATAATATGTATTATTACTTTTTAATTTTATCTGAGTGCTTGTGACCATTGTAGCAACGAAATTCGTAAAAATTTACGAAAAAGTGTGGGAAATGACGAGTTTTGTAGTAATGATGCTATTCGTTTTGAGAAATCGGGAAAGCGTGCAATTAGTAAATTTACCACTCCCAACTCACTAGAGACAATAACCAGATTTTTTCCTCATCGCCAAATGGGAACTTGGAATAGGTGATTTTAGTGAGGTCTGGCCTGCACAGCGTATTACTTGGGCAGTGTATTGATGTCACTGGCTCAAGACTAGAAACTGAAGAGTAGTGGTTGGTCTATCCAGCGCCGCTTACCAGGACTCTATATGTTTCTTCACAGTCCAGAAAATAATTTTCAAAAAACAGTGAACGAACTTTCGGAACACCCCTATAGTTCAATTTTAATCGTAGAACGAACAAAAAAACTCATTTTATTTGTTTTCCCGAGTTTTATATTTTCCTTTTCAAATGGCAATGCGAGCGACGTCGTCTTCGATGCGTTTTTCTAGAAAAATCGATTTTTTTGACTAAATAATCGTAGTTTTCTCGAAAAAGTCTCAGAAAGGAAGTCAATCTTATTGCACCGGTGTACTCCTCGCACCTCTTTTAGGGTGCGTACCTCAATTCAGGGGTGGCAAATCAGATTCAAAAATAAAATCCGTATCCTTTAGAGAAAAATCTCGATCAAAGTTTACTTTTATACCCAAAAAAAGGCGTATGATAGCGTATTTTGTAAGATTTGATCGAATAACTCAAAAACGGTCACAGGTATCGTTCCCATCATACTTTACTTTATTTCTTGGCTCATTGAGAGCTATCGATTGCTTTTCTCAAATCCCCGATTCGACCATTTTGGAGCGAGAAATCGCAAAAAAAACGAATTTCGTCAAAAAACGACTGTCCGGAAAATCTACGAGTAAATCGATATCCCAAGGCAAGAGATACGGAAAACAAAAAACGTACGCACCCTAAAAGAGGTGCGAGGAGTACACCGGGGCAATAAAACAAATAAAATAAGTATTTTTTTGTTCGTTTTACTATTAAAATTGATCTAGTTATACTTATTTTAATTGTAGATCGCAAAAAATAGATAATTTCCATATTTGCCCAAACTAAGTGGATGGACCTTGTTCTGACCTCCAAGTGTACCAATGAACCAAGTTTAATTGAAATCGGAGACATAAAGTTTTTCCTAGTGGAAAAATCGACCCTTTTTCCTCCACTTTAACAGAAGATCCGTGTTATATTGAAGGAACGCCGTCCACTAGGAAAAACTTTATGTCACCGATTTCTATGAAAGTTGGTTCATGTGTACCCATAGGGGTATGAAGGAGGTCCATGCACTTAGTTTGGTCAAATATTATCGATTTTTGTGATCTACCATTCCAGCGACCATAACTCGCTGAATTTTCATCACACAGCGAACTACAAAAACTAATTATACTCGTATGCAAGAGATCTACAAATAACTCAACAATACCCTTGGTCGTTCGACTAGACCGATCAGGCTGCTCCACTCGTCATTTGTTAAGACTACCGAGAGCTACAGAACACTTTTTTGATCGATTCAATTGATTGAGAACTCGATGTGTAGTTGCTCATACGATGCTTCCGACTAATAGTAGCTAATTGGTTTCACTATTAATAGTCGATAGCACCCATAGAACAAATTGTGAAAGGCTAATAGGAACGGGGAAGAAAGGCAATGATGCTATAGGGAATAAATTGGAGAAAAGAGCAAAAATGTGTGTTTTTGAGGTTTAAAGTTACTGTAACAGGAAAAAATTCGACCCCTTTTATATTTTATGATTGTACAGAGGGCGTCGCCCTGAGTACAGAAACCAACATAAAAATGTTTGAAAATAAAAGAAAAAGCCAGAAACGATTTTTGAAAGTCGGGACTGACCTCAGGGAATTTTTGGATTACTGTAGCTTCGTGTGTATTGATTGAATTCGCCCATTTTGCGCACGCTCGCTTTGACAACTTTTTCACCATTGATTCGCTAGTTTTCGTTATTCCTCTTGCTTCATATGATTATTACGGTTCACATGGGACCTTATTTGAGCACCTATCAACATCCTTGTGTTTTGCTCTAATTATTTAACGCTTGATAAGAGAATAGGACTCAGTTTTTGCCTCGAGCTGTTCACGTTTGAGCTGGAAACTTCTCATTGATGTGTTCTGTATGGAATTGAAGCTGGAGTTAGTTTTTTTAATTAGAGAACCACTGGCCTGGCGACTTTCACCGGTAATCAGCATTCGCGTAGTTCTCCCGGCGTCTCTCTGAGCTTGATAAATCATTTAAAATCATTTGAAAAGGAGCAAGAACACAAACAAAGGAGGTAACAACGAATTTGCGATTGAGCAAAACACAAGGCTGTTGATAGGTGCTCAAATAAGGTCCCATGTGAACCGTAATAATCATATGAAGCAAGAGGAATAACGAAAACTAGCGAATCAATGGTGAAAAAGTGGTCAAAGCGAGCGTGCGCAAAATGGGCGAATTCAATCAATACACACGAAGCTACAGTAATCCAAAAATTCCCTGAGGTCAGTCTCGACTTTCAAAAATCGTTTCAGGCTTTTTCTTTTATTTTCAAACATTTTTATGTTGGTTTCCGTACTCAGGGCGACGCCCTCTGTACAATTATAAAATAAAAAAGGGGTCTAATTTTTTCCTGTTACAGTAACTTTAAAGCTGCAACACGATAGTTCCGACTGCATGCTGAGACATGTCCGTGTGATAGAAAGGTAGCATATTTCCTCAAGAATGTTTCATGAAAGTGTTACTAGACGGGGAGCGCATTCATGGAAGGAGTAGGTCACGGAAGAATTCCAAAAAAGTGCAACGTTTGCAAGCATAATTACGCTTATTTTCGAATAATCTGAGTAAACCCTGTGAACAATAGTGCGCATGGACATATGAGGCACCTCAATTCATAAAATAAATCGATAATTGAATGCAATTAAAGACGGAATAAATTTTCAAAGAGAAGATACTGAAAAATCAGTTATCGATACTCGCGAAAGCTTTGAAGAGCATTTCTGTAAGCAAGTTCGTCTTGGAACACACGATGTCCTCCCTATCTTTAAGTTCAATCTTCTCGGTCTTCCGAATGAACTCCTCTCTATGGTCCTCTCTTGCCTTCCTGTCAAAGATCGAATGAGAGTGAGAGTCAACAAGAGATTGAACAAGATTGTATCGGAGTCCAAGTATCATGTGGAGAGATTGTATAAGTAGGGACCACCAGCCTGTGAGCCGACTTTGCTGAATCTGGTCGAAAGTATGCTCAACATGACCGTCAGGGTTGCAATTTGAGGCCGTTTGCCTTATTTTCGAGCAAATCCTCAAAACTGTCAATTCTCTGAAACTCTGTGTTTTGGGGTTTTCGAGTGCGGTGAAGACGATGGGCATATCCATTTTACCCTCAGACCCCTCGTTGGCTCCAGAAGGCGTCACGTCGAAATCACATTTATACGAGATACTAGCTTTCCGTTAGTGCTAATTTTAGGTGAAAATGTTTTCTGGGATAGAATTGCATGGCGAACACGCCTGTCTAGTTCATTTTTCATGATTCTCAAAAATAATTTTTTTAAATGGAAATCTTGACAGAGTCGTTTCCGGGCTTGCCACTCTGCAGACATCGATCGAGCGCAACGAGAGGATTCTGAATATATAATTTCATCCAATTCTAGGGTCAGAACTCTGAGATAACCATTTTATAGTGTTAGAAACTGTAAGGAAAAGGGGCTCCCTCGCCCCTTCCTCTCCCTCCTCTCTCGTGCGCTCTCTCAATTCCCCACACTCTCTCGTCGGGCGGGGTCAGGGAAGCGAGAGAGGGGGAGAGGAAGAGGCGAGGGAGACCTTACAGTCTCAAACACTATAACAGGTGTCTTCTCAGAGATTGCATGACCCCTAGGAACTGGGAGCCCCAACTTTGGACAATCATTACACGATAATTATCAAGGGTGCCGTTGAGCTTAAAATGTTTGGAAAAATAGTCTAAGAAACTTTCCTGTTGATAAGGAAAAGCGAGGATGTCATCTTCAAACTGCAATATTTGAAAAACTGAGACAAAAATCGAAAAATAATTTTTCCTGAGCCGGCGACCCCCCCTCCCCCCATTTGATATAAGCGGATACCGTATTCAGATTTCCCATACTCCCAGGAAAAATTATTTTTCGATTTTTGTCTCAGTTTTTCAAATATTGCAGTTTGAAGATGACCTCCTCGCTTTTCCTTATCAACAGGAAAGTTTCTTAGAATATTTTCCCAAACATTTTAAGCTCAACGGCACCCTTGCCTTGTAGCGCATCTGGAAGCTGAGATACGATAGAGCCAGACCCAGAACCGGAAAATGCCTAAAAGCCGGTTCTGGGACAAATCGTCGACGTCAAAGTTTTTCTCGTCCCCGATATACTCTAGTATAATTATCGTGTAATGATTGTCCAAAGTTGGGGCTCCCAGTTCCTAGGGGTCATGCAATCTCTGAGAAGACACGTGTTATAGTGTTTGAGACTGTAAGGAAAAGTGTCTCCCTCGCCTCTTCCTCTCCCCCTCTCTCGCTTCCCTGACCCCGCCCGTCGAGAGAGTGTGGGGAATTGAGAGAGCGCACGAGAGAGGAGGGAGAGGAAGGGGCGAGGGAGCCCCTTTTCCTTACAGTTTCAAACACTATAAAATGGATATCGTAGAGTTCTGACCCTAGAATTGGATGAAATTATATATTCAGAATCCTCTCGTTGCGCTCGATCGATATCTGCAGAGTGGCAAGCCCGGAAACGACTCTGTCAAGATTTCCATTTTTTAAAAATTATTTTTGAGAATCATGAAAAATTAAATAGACAGGCGTGTTCGCCATGCAATTCTACCCCAGGAAAAATTTTAACCTAAAATTAGCACTAACGGAAAGCTAGTTTCTCGTCAAAATGTGATTTCGACGTGAAGCCGTCTGGAGCAAACGAGGGGTCTCAAGGTAAAATGGATATGCCCATCGTCTTCACCACACTCGATAACCCAAAACACAGAGTTTTAGGAAATTGACATTTTTGAGCTGTGCCGGACCTTGCTCGAAAATAAGGCGAACGGCCTCATATTCCCTCCTCTCCCTTGCCATTCCCCCCTCTCCCAAGGAAGGTGACCCCTTCCTTTCTCTCTCTCTTCGCTTGTTGTTTTCAAGGTCATAGTTACTTTTAACACAATTACTCATTATTCAATGATGATCGTTCAGCGGTCATATTTATTTTACAATCAATGAAAGGGAGAACAATTTCTTAGTTGTCTGCTTTCGAGATCAGTCAATCGGCTGTAATGTTTATTCAGTCGATTCTACAATGTATGTCAATTGGGGATATCTTGAGTGAATCTTCAATGTTATCCTCTTATAAATCAGTCGCATCGTCGTCCAACAGGACATAGTTTCTCTTGGGTCGAGTTGATGTGGAAAGGATCACTTTTGATTGATCTTCTACAAATTCCTAAGCAAGTCCAAATAAGTTTCAGACCAGAGGGATGCGAGAATAATTCACACCTGTCAGGCAAACTCTGTCCGTAAGCTGCAGTCGGGTTGTGAGCGGGGCCTTCTTCAGTAAACTTCTTGAATCGGCCCTTCCATTCGGGATGCAGTCTCAGAATCCTGCAAGTATTCCAAGGTGCGTGGTAGGAATAATAAACATACTCTCGAAACATCGGAGCGGTGTCGAAGGATTGGTAATTTAGCATAGAGAAGTAGTGAGCGATTCCGAGATAACCTGAAACTTTATTTATTAGATATTATAAAGTATCCTTCACCATTTCCGAGTAGAGGTTCGAGTATCGATCCATTAGATACGGCATCTATCAGAAGGATTCGAGCGGCATTGTAGACTGAAACGAATGTTTGAATATCATTCTAGATAGTTCATAAACGTACAGGACTCAGTGATAAACATCTGAGTCGTTCTTGTCGCAGTGGGGTCATATGGGCGGCGAATTCCTTCAGCGACTCGAAGAATTATTGATTCGCACTGTAATGAATATTTCCGAGTGATTATTTCCTTCTCACCGTTAGCCTGCCCGGAAATACATTCTATCGGAAAAAAGAGTTAAGGTTTCTAATATACATTATCTCACATTTGCAACGTAATGTATATATTCCGGTTTTTCCATCATTACATTCAGCCAATACGGATCCAAGTTCATCTGAGAATTATTGTGATAAAGATATTTATCGATTGCATAATTATGATAACTCTCACCATAAGCGTATCCAATCGAGTGCCGTATCGAATGATCATTGTGGTTCGATCCGCAGTTTCAGGGTAAACGAACAATGCATGGAGCACTTTGGAGGCCGATCTGGATGGAGATCAAAGATCAAACTTCTAAGATCAAACATCAATCTCAAGAAGTCTACAATAGTTCAAGTATCTGAGCCTCTTGGCTCAGATACGTGAAATATAAAAAAAAACTTTCAAAATGTAATTAGAGATGATAGAAAAAACGAACCCGCGAAGAGGATTCTTATCAGTGAGACAATTGAATAAGTAGGAAAAAGCCAGTTCGTCATTGATGACCAGAGACTAAACAACATAATTACAATTAGGGGTACGGTAGGTCTGAACTAAGAGAAAAAACTCACAAATGCCTGTTCTGCATTCATGTACATGTACTTCAACGTTTCCTCCATCTCAAGATCTGATAAAAGCACGGGAATTTAAATTTCACCTCTCAATCCGCTCATGCCATCGCTTACCGGTCATTCCATTAGTTGTGACTTGTTCATGTATCATATTGAGACAAATTCGCATCGCTCGGTGGGTATACTGCAACAATCAAAACTCGAATAGCACACAATACTCTAGGAGAGGAAGCAGATTTGAGAGCGTTCAGCTTACTTTGTCATATTCTTCTGCATTCATCTGTCCACTCATTCCCATTCCTTGTTCAATCTCTGTGAGGAGCATAATGGCCGATTCTTTCTGTTTACTAGTCAGATATCCCTGAATCACATTTGTGATCTATCAGTATGAGAAGGAATATACAGAAAGAGTTCATTCGATTCTGAATGAGATAATCTCAAATCCAATCCTGCATACCATATCGAGGAGAATCGTCTGCATTGCATCCATCCCCGTTATATAATTTCCCTCTCTTCTGTACCAGTAAATTGCACTCGTTAACTTGAGACAGATATGAAGGAGTGCACTTATCACTCTGAAAGAGAAATAATCGTGCTGGCAACGGTAGTGTGAGATAATTTTTCGAAATCATTTATATCATCGTCTTTCAAATCGGCCCACGCTTGTAGCAAAACACACTATTTAATTATGCCAAGATCAGATTATAGTCGTTATTTACTCACGAAGGATTGGATTCCTTTGGCGATCCCATCACCACTCGATCAGCGATAAAATCGATGGCCTGAAATGAGAAATGAGGATATCAATCGAAGTGACGAAGAGACTCACTTTACTAGAGAAGTCCATTTTATCACCTTCATAGTACTCATTTCTCCATTGATTGCTATTGGTGAATGCTCTCATGAGAGTCCATCTGAAATAAGGAAAGGAGTCAAAGTATTCGACAGCAGAGACATACGAACCTAATTGACTCCGGCAGAGTCATCTCAAACACTAGATGGATTCTCGTTAGGATGGACATCTGAGAGATCAAAGATCAGAGATTGAAGATCGACATTCAATGATCGTACTCACTTGAGGGATAATCGTAGGCTTACGTAACTTCCTCTGGCACTTTCTTCCCGATAATCCCATCCGGCCTGTTTTTCTGAAATTGTGTACCTCACGTTTGCCTACCGTAATCGATCATTAATCATCCATTGGCAATGACTACAATAATATCCAGGTAATTTGGAAGAAACGACGTCGCGCCTCGGGCGTAGATAAATTATTATAATTATTATAGAAACGATCGTTGTAAAATTATTTCGTGTTTCTATAATTTTATAAATACCTCTGATCAGCGAATCCGCGAGTAACTTGTTTCTTCCTCCGAGAGAATTCCAGAAAATACATCTGCCATTTGTTATTCATACTTGAGGATTCACTCTCAAACTCACATGTCCCTTGTGTCTCCCTCGTTTATTCGTCCGTTTTCGAACCATTGACAGACCATGAATATGCCTAAACCAGGATAATAGATTTTGATTGTCTATTCGTCGAGAAATGGAACCTGCGAAGGGTGGAAGAAGGCGTGATCGGGGCGTGCGAAGGAAGAGGATGAAGAAGGATCTATATGAGAAGGATGGAGATGAGAAAAATCACAACTGAATCATTCCTTCAACTTAGGAATCTTGATTGTTAATACCCTGCCAAATCAACATCGCATTCATGAAAGAATGTTTCTCTTCTACGGTACACTGTTCCGCATCAGAATGACACTGTAATGCGAAATTAAATGAATCCGAGACCAAAGATCAACCTACCGTAATCTTGGCGGTGTGTGCATGTTTGTCGCTCTTGGCATTGAATGGAGAAGAGAAGATGGAGAAGGAGAGAAGAAGGAAGAGAAAGAACACGATGAAGTGTCTCTTCTGAAGGTAGATCATCATGAGATTGAACAGGTAGTTCATACTGTATCCCTAATCTCCAAAATTTACAGTATTCCCAACACTAATTGGTGTAATACAGTTTCTGTGATATCCGTGGTTACGGTATCAGAATAGAGGAAAAGCGCGCGGAGACATACTTTCATTGCTGTGAAGCGAGTATACCGCTCCGAGAGGCGGAGGGAGAGACGAGTGGAGGAGAGGAAGGAACAGGTGAGAAATGAATAAAGAAGAGGAGAAGAAAAAGGAGAGAATGGAAATTTGATTCAATTTTCAATTGCCCTTTTGTTCGTTGCACATCTCTATGAAATTATTAGGGTGTAACAAAAGTCTTGTCGCCGTTTTGTCGCATCTCACCAAGTTTTTTCCTACTCGGACATTTTCCTTGAGTCCCTTCACTCAAATTACGCACTTGTATGGTCACTTCTCGAGATGGAAAAATCTTTTGATTACAAACTTGAAACGCACGTATGTTCCTAAATCATCATACATATTTACTCAAATTTGTTTGAAATAAAGCATTCCGAATTCGGATATTTTACTTTTCGATTTATTTCTGTTGTGTGTTCGTGTGCATTTAAATTTATTTATCGAATAACGTATACAATCATGTATCCTTTCCACTTTTCGGCACACCTCGGAAGGTGATCTGCAATTGATCAATAGGCTATACTTAATTCGAACTATCATTACCATCATTCCCTTCACATTGACTCCTCCATTTGGTTGCCATGAAGCCCTCATTACATTCTGAGATGAAGTGCGGAATGTTAGACCATTCTGCTTTTCTCCAGAGAGATTGCATTAAAAAAATTTACTTTGGACACGAAAGCTTATTATGTACAGTATCGTGCATAAGTCATGGGTCACTTTTTCATTCTTTCATAACTTTTGACTCGTATGAGATTTCTTGCTCATACTTGGTCATGACACAGCACACCCTCCGAGTGTTAGGGATATGCCATTGGGATATCACAGAACTCCCTGGTTGCTGCGTAGTGATGACGCAATCAAGCAATACTTTTTCAAACAATCAAAATTCTTACATGAATTTTTCCTCGGCCTTCCTACTAGGCGTGATAATAGAAGGCCTCAATACCTTTTCGATGAAAATATGCACTCTTGGGACGATGACGTACAGTGGCTTTAGACTGTCTCAAAGAAGAGTCCCGAAAAAAATGGATTTTGGTTCATAGACACGCTAGAGACTCGTTCGAAAGCTCAAAATGATCCTTAGCACAATTCCTGATGATACTCGAAGTTTGGTAACGATAGCTCTTACTTTGCCCGCAGGGCACGAAAAAGACGAATTTTTCACTTTATCACATAACTCTATTTTGGATGTTTACAGTTCTGAGGGTGATTTTCGTTCAAAGGTCATTCCAAGACACAATGGTAGCATATCCATGGAGTATACGATTCCCAACTTTTTAGAGCATAAGGATACCTTTCCCAACGGCGGCAACCTAAAATCCGAGGTCAATCGAATTTCAAAATCGGCTCCTCCCGCGCTCATATTTCGCAATCGTCTATTTCGTCATCATTACGAAATCTTCACGTTTTCGCTTATAACTCGCTTCAAAATCATCGGAGAGCCTCGGGGGAACCACCAATCGACCTCCCGCGCTCATATTTCACAATCTTCGATTTCGTCATCATTACGAAATCTTCACATTTTCGGTCATAACTGGCTTCAAAATCATCAGAGAGGCTCGGGAGAAGTGCCAAACGACCTCCCGTGCTCGGATTTCGCAATCTTCGATTTCGTCATCATTACGAAATCTTCACATTTTCGCTCATAACTCGCTTCAAAATCATCGGACAGGCTCGGGAGAAGTGCCAAACGACCTCCCATGCTCATATTTCGCAATCGTCAATTTCGTCATCATAACGAAATCTTCACATTTTCGCTCATAACTCGCTTCAAGCATCGGAGAGCCATCGGAGAGCCTCGGGCGAAGTGCCAATTGACATTTTATGATCTATTATTTGTTTTTTTTAGGATACTTCGGCCATACCGTTGTGAAAAGCTTGTGAGGCTGAGAGCGTGGAGGAAAAGTTGCGATGTAGCCACTCCGCTTCGCTCCGTGGCTACATCGCAACTTTTCCTTCACGCTCTCAGCCTCACAAGCTTTTCACAACGGTATACGCCCCACTCGCAAGCAAGCGGTGCATGGTTAACATGTGCTTGCGACCCGGCTTACAACGTAGCAGCCGCAGGCTGCTAGTTGATGGAGTGATGATACAGTAGATACATATCGACATTGTGATACAGGTTACACCCTGAACAACAACTGATATCCCTTCATAAAAGACGGAAGTATGATCTTTCAGTCAGGCAAGCAGTTCTGCAAATTAGTAAATTGTTGAATCCCTTTCATGCCTGCCAATTATTAGTGACGGGGTTGATAGATCGGTTAGGGTTCTGAGGTTCACTTGCGTTCAGGAGATCTGAAAGATTCGTTAAACATTGATGAATTATTGGAAAGATCAGTGGGATGAGTACTACTTGACTACTCTACTTCGATAGGGCACCGCCTAGTATCATCTGATTCACTCTAGAATGTTGGAGCTCATACTGTAGCCTATTCATTCTGTAGGAGGGTAAATTACATATCGTACTCCGTAAACATTTCCGAACAAATTTACATTTTGTAAATTATTTACATTTTTTGCATTTTGCTGGTTCGCAACTAAAATGTATAATTATTGTTTCTTATTTTTTATCCACCCCGAATTCCGGGCAGATACAAAAATCTGATGGTGAAATATTCCTAGAATTACTATTAAAAAGAGAGCAATTATTTTGTAAATTGAAAAGAAACTGAGATTACGGTAGGGACGAGGGTTTTAATCGATACTACCGTAATCTTTACTATTTTGCTCTCTTTTTAATCGTATTTCTAGGAATATTTCACCGTCGGATTTTTGTATTTGCCCGGAATTCGGAGTGGATAAAAAATATGAAACAATAATTATAATTTTTAGGTGCGAACCAGCAAAATGCAAAAATATAAATAATTTACAAAATGTAATTTGTTCGGAAATGTTTACGAAGTACGATAATAGATAGAGTCTAAATGGAAAACGAATTACCTGAAATCATAATTATCGGGTCTGAAGTCGATGTTAGTCCCATCCGTCCACTTCCAATGATCATTGCTGCTACTACACTCGAGACCTGGAAGGTGTGAAAGGAGAGAATAGTGATAAGAAAGCACCCAGAATACAAATTATCCACGGCCTGATATGTGATCGAGAGACTTACTCATCGAAGTTGTTAGGATGACTGATTTTTATTTCGCGATTGAAAATTTAATCACTCATTTTATAGATGTTTGCACACGAAAAATTCTAAACTTGTTCACGGACCTCTACTCCTCCTCTTCAGAAATGAGACGCTCCGCCCATTTTCTTACTGTAGCCCCAATCGCTAGCCCAAAGGGGTTTCCGTTCCGGAGCTTCTTTTTTTTCAAAAACTTAAAACTACAAACTACAAAGGGCAAACACACGCAACGCTATCCGCGCTGCTTCGCAGTCAACGCCTTTTACTACGTTTTGCTATTTAGCGGCTGCGCTATATTGGCTGCGTATATAAGTTCGCTCCTCCTTGCCTCAGAGCCCCGCCCACCTTTCACTATACAATAAGACAGATGACTACTCCTTCTCAGTCATTAGATATCCCCATTTTGAGTCTAACATCCCAATCTCTATGGGGCTGAACACACTACATGGCGAGATGGTTAGAGTTTTCCGAAATTGCACATCCTTTGATAACTTCGCAGATAGAGTAAAACAGCTCATTAAATACTTCATTTATATAAAATATAGGATCCCGACGATCTCACTCAAATACACACTGCCCAACAACGAGATATGTCTCATACTCAATAAAGTGATCTGAATGGAGTCTTTCAGCTAAAATTTCCTGTGTTTCCACTGGGAAGGAAGCGAGGAAAAGCAACAGGCTGAACGGCCGTGCTTGTTCACCGAGGCCTAACAAGGCTAATAAATACTTACCTAGAAGAATGAATCCCTTATTGGATCCCTTCTGGTGATTAGCCTTCGCTACACCCATTCAGTAATCAGAGAACAATTTTCAGTATAATATGATGTAGTTCATCCTTACTTCCTTGGTTTTGATGATGAGTGGCTCGGCATTGTAAGGCTCGCACTCTTCGACGGCCGTTGTTGGTCCATTAAGGGAATAGATGTTGAGAGCGTCAGTGATTTGTCTGATGATGAGGTTAAAGGATTAAATTATCTCAGTCTACCATCTCTACACAGCTGTATGCCCACAAGTTCCAAAACAAATTATTGAAGATCCATTTAGGGTAGCTAGTAGCTACTGTAGTGGGAGCCCCCGCTCCCTTCCTCCTCTCAATGCACTTTCCATTGTCGTCTCAGGGCCGGTATCATGATCTCACTTAGCGCCACTTTCACCCAATCGTAATCCATTGTCTCGAACGCGCTATAAAAGCGCTCATCGTCTCTCATTGTGGTCGCTCAGTTCTCGGAGATAAAGAACTCTCCCCCTAGTCTACTGTCCCTACGCCACAAGATCATGCAAAGATGCCGTCCACATCCTTGACATTGGACTACCGATGATTCGCTCCTTACTTGTAGCATTCCTCATCGCGCACCAGCTTGAAATCGGCTGGACACACAGCAATAGCGCCACCTGAACAAGTTGATCATGCTACAAATATTAGATAAGTCGTTAACGACAACGAACTCACGAAGAAGAGCAACGAAGAGAATCAACCGCAACATCGTTGAGGCTGAGAGCGACTAAACACACAGAGACACGACTGAGCCCAAAAGCAGATAACAGAGATTGAATATTCGTGTGGTGCATACATGTTATCATTCGTTATCTATGAGTCGACGAGCTATTTCCGGAGATGCTGATCACTCTCTAAGCACCCATCATATTGACCATGGTCGCAAGCGGAGCTTGTAACTTCTATTCAAGAAATGTAAAGAACTTTTCAAAATGCTTATTTTATGATATAGCTACGGCTGTTATCTTGATTAAGAACCTGATAGCTCAATAAACATTTATTCGGTGAATATGTATGTTTACTTTCCGCTAACTTCTCCATCATTAAATGCAACAGAACGTATTGGTGGCAAGAAAGGAAGTATTCACTGTTCCCTTGGGTTGTCACGAGACCCTTATGATATTAGATAACTTAGTGATGTATCGAGTACCACCTTCTGTCAAGATTGTTTCACATTTGGGATCCAATGAAACCCTCAATGGAAAAGAACTGTCTCGTCATTGAACCTCTGAGGATAATCAACAATGAGGAAAGGAAGGAGCTGTGTGAGCCATGTCGACGACTTGGTTCTGAAGCTAGTAATTCTCTTCTTGCTTTATCAATCCCTCTGGAAGAGGTGTCAAAATGCAGAGAAAGTTATGCTGATTAGAATGACTCCTCTCCCAGGATATTAGGATTCAAATCGAATTATGTCCTGTAGTCGTGTAGTTGTAGTTTAATGTCGTTAGCAGAAAGTTCGTTTGCGGAAAAAAAATCAGCTGCCGAATTGTCGTTTTCGGAACTCCTCCAGAAGCTCGAGGGGAAACTAGCTGCGACTGCTACGTCGTACGCCGGGTAGTGCACACAGGTTAACAATGGACAGCTTCCGAAGGGCGTATACCTTTGCAAAAAGCTCGTGAGGCATCTAGCGCTTCTGAACGATGTCAACGTGAGTAATTATAATACTATTAGAGAGTAACATCACTTACACGTAAGAAAAAACATCACATGGCCGGTTAGCTCAGTCGGTAGAGCACCAGATTCGTATTCTTGTTTTCGCGGGTTCGAACCCCGCATCTTTATGGTTACATTTAGCCGTTTTCTTTTAAGATCGATCAAAAAAATGATTTTTCTGCAAAATTCTGATTCTGCGTTCGGTGGGAATCGAACCCAGTCGAATGCTTGGAAGGCATCCATGCTGACCATTACAGAAAGAAATCGTGGGAAAGACGGTGAAAAGCTGGATCATATCTTTCTTTCTCTCCCTCCCTCATTCCCTTACAGCTCACTTTGCTCGACCTGTTTCGTCACTCGGAATAAGTAAACTTCCCCTCGTTTTCTCTGCGGGGAAAAGGGTCAAGTTTGTGTGAATTCACTCCAACACCGTTATAAGAAGAGTAAATTCAACATTTTGCATGGAAAAATAGCGACATATACAGATAGAACACTTGAACGTAAAATTCTTATTTACATGTGAACGTGAGCGTCGTAATTCGATAATCGTTCTCCATTCCCTCTCTCATCCTCTCACTTCTCATTCTTTTCCTCCTCCCATTCGGTCGTCTCCCCTCTTCCATCTTCACAATGGACCGTCTAGTCTGCTGAAATTTAGTGAGATCAGATGGATAACCACAGACAGCATCGATATTTTCCAGATCAAGGGACTCCTCTAGACAATCACGTAATCTGACATATTCGCGAAACTGCGATACC
This sequence comes from Pristionchus entomophagus, assembly GCA_036245825.1. Classification (NCBI taxonomy): domain Eukaryota; kingdom Metazoa; phylum Nematoda; class Chromadorea; order Rhabditida; family Neodiplogasteridae; genus Pristionchus; species Pristionchus entomophagus. The sequence continues at coordinate 20,405,291 of BTSX01000005.1, forward strand.
GTAATCCATCAATAATGTGAGTAAGGAGTATTGTAGCACACTGTGACTCGATGCAATCAACAATCAAACGTCGACTCAGGTCTTCAACCAACAATTCCGCCCTCGACCCCACGATCTTTGAGACTTGCGGTAAGATCATGATCATATTCGTTACATTTCTCTTCGATTCTTCACTGGGATGAAAAATGCTTGAAGACAAATCTCATTCAGGAATGAAGATTGAACTGAGTGGCAGTAGTCAACCCGATAATATCGCCATCAATCACTCCGTTCCTGAGGTTCGTCATCGGTCTTTGATTTATGCTCGGATCACGCTCTTGATCTTTGATCTCTCAAGGAGTGTCTTCACTTCTCTCTTCTCCTTCGTGATAATCAACAGTGTGATGTCACTGTGATCGTTGGAGATGAGAAGATCCATAGACACAAGGTGAGACTGGAAGAGAATAACTAGTCGCCCCTCTTATTCTGTATTCAAATCCCTCTCAGGCTCTTCTATGCGCTCGCATTCCCTTCATGCGAACTCTCTTCAAATGGAATATGAGCGAAGGAAGTAGTGGAGTGATCAATCTTTCATCGTCTGTCTATGGTGTGTTACAGTATCCCTCTGATTACTGTAGCTTTTCATCATACAGATCCCACTACGGTACACAGCTTGCTCAACTACGCATACAATGGATCACTTTGCATCGGAGACGAACATTCGAGATATGCTGATGGGAGCAGAGTATTTTCAGATGGTGGGTATCTTTCCCTCAATTACGAGATCCTTCAATTTGCTCAATCTCTTGTGAACGATTCCGAATAATAATCTTTTCTTTCTCTTTGAGTCTCCTTATTTCTCTTCAGGAATCAGTGATGAAAGAATGCATTCGATTCATTGAAAGACGTCTCTCAATCGATAATGTCCTTCCACTTCTCTCATTCTGTAAGACAATCTCTGTCAATAAACTATACCAATTCGTTCGTCGATTCATCGATGTATATTGAAAGGAATGAGAAGGGAGAGGGGGGGGGGAATGAAACATATTTGATCAGGCAAACATCGTCCCTATCTTCTTCACTACTGACTTCCTCTCTTTTCCAACGAATGATCTCATTGATATCCTCGGTCGAGATTCTCTAAACATCGATAACGAACAACAGGTGCACTTTTAGATAACAGCACAAAGATCCCATTTAAGGAATAAATTACTCTATCAGTCTTGATCAAATACAATCATTGATAGGTGTTCAATGCACTCAATCGATGGCTGATCCATCATCCCGAATCGACGCATCTTGCTTCCAGGGTTGTTTGTTGTCGATTCAGACGATTTCTGACTGAGAATGGAAGGGTAGACCATTTGTTTTGAAGATATCAGATAATCTTTATTGCAGTCTTCAGTCCAAATTTTGGAATGACTTTTCATTTGGCATGTACTGGTCCAGGACCCATGTGGATCCCATGCCGGGGAAAGAAAATAGGTTTGGCATGAATCAAATGTGAGGTTCAGTCCAAATTTTGGAATGACTTTTCATTTGGCATGTACTGGCCCAGGACCCATGTGGATCCCATGCCGGGGAAAGAAAATAGGTTTGGCATGAATCAAATGTGAGGTTCAGTCCAAATTTTGGAATGACTTTTCCTTTGGCATGTACTGGCCCAGGACCCATGTGGATCCCATGCCGGGGAAAGAACATAGGTTTGGCATGGATCAAATGTGAGGTTCAGTCCAAATTTTGGAATGACTTTTCATTTGGCATGTACTGGTCCAGGACCCATGTGGATCCCATACCGGGGAAAGAAAATAGGTTGGCATGGATCAAATGTGAGGTTCAGTCCAAATTTTGGAATGACTTTTCATTTGGCATGTACTGGTCCAGGACCCATGTGGATCCCATGCCGGGGAAAGAACATAGGTTTGGCATGGATCAAATGTGAGGTTCAGTCCAAATTTTGGAATGACTTTTCATTTGGCATGTACTGGTCCAGGACCCATGTGGATCCCATACCGATGAAAGAAAATAGGTCTGGTATGGATCAAATGTGAGGTTCAGTCCAAATTTTGAAGTGACTTTTCATTTGGCCTGTACTGGTCCAAGACCCATGTGGATCCCATGCCGATGAAAGAAAATAGGTCTGGTATGGATCAAATGTGAGGTTCAGTCCAAATTTTGGAATGACTTTTCATTTGGCATGTACTGGTCCAGGACCCATGTGGATCCCATGCCGATGAAAGAAAATAGGTCTGGCATGGATCAAATGTGAGGTTCAGTCCAAATTTTGGAATGACTTTTCATTTGGCATGTACTGGCCCAGGACCCATGTGGATCCCATGCCGGGGAAAGAACATAGGTTTGGCATGGATCAAATGTGAGGTTCAGTCCAAATTTTGGAATGACTTTTCATTTGGCATGTACTGGTCCAGGACCCATGTGAATCCCATGCCGGGGAAAGAAAATAGGTTTGGCATGGATCAAATGTGAGGTTCAGTCAAAATTTTGGAATGACTTTTCATTTGGCATGTACTGGCCCAGGACCCATGTGGATCCCATGCCGGGGAAAGAACATAGGTTTGGCATGGATCAAATGTGAGGTTCAGTCCAAATTTTGGAATGACTTTTCATTTGGCATGTACTGGCCCAGGACCCATGTGGATCCCATGCCGGGGAAAGAACATAGGTTTGGCATGGATCAAATGTGAGGTTCAGTCCAAATTTTGGAATGACTTTTCATTTGGCATGTACTGGTCCAGGACCCATGTGGATCCCATACCGATGAAAGAAAATAGGTCTGGTATGGATCAAATGTGAGGTTCAGTCCAAATTTTGGAGTGACTTTTCATTTGGCCTGTACTGGTCCAAGACCCATGTGGATCCCATGCCGATGAAAGAAAATAGGTCTGGTATGGATCAAATGTGAGGTTCAGTCCAAATTTTGGAATGACTTTTCATTTGGCATGTACTGGTCCAGGACCCATGTGGATCCCATGCCGATGAAAGAAAATATGTCTGGCATGGATCAAATGTGAGGTTCAGTCCAAATTTTGGAATGACTTTTCATTTGGCATGTACTGGCCCAGGACCCATGTGAATCCCATGCCGGGGAAAGAAAATAGGTTTGGCATGGATCAAATGTGAGGTTCAGTCAAAATTTTGGAATGACTTTTCATTTGGCATGTACTGGCCCAGGACCCATGTGGATCCCATGCCGGGGAAAGAACATAGGTTTGGCATGGATCAAATGTGAGGTTCAGTCCAAATTTTGGAATGACTTTTCATTTGGCATGTACTGGCCCAGGACCCATGTGGATCCCATGCCGGGGAAAGAACATAGGTTTGGCATGGATCAAATGTGAGGTTCAGTCCAAATTTTGGAATGACTTTTCATTTGGCATGTACTGGCCCAGGACCCATGTGGATCCCATGCCGGGGAAAGAACATAGGTTTGGCATGGATCAAATGTGAGGTTCAGTCCAAATTTTGGAATGACTTTTCATTTGGCATTTACTGGTCCAGGACCCATGTGGATCCCATGCCGGGGAAAGAACATAGGTTTGGCATGGATCAAATGTGAGGTTCAGTCCAAGTTTTGGAATGACTTTTCATTTCGCATGTACTGGTCCAGGACCCATGTGGATCCCATACCGGGGAAAGAAAATAGGTTGGCATGGATCAAATGTGAGGTTCAGTCCAAATTTTGGAATGACTTTTCATTTGGCATGTACTGGTCCAGGACCCATGTGGATCCCATGCCGGGGAAAGAACATAGGTTTGGCATGGATCAAATGTGAGGTTCAGTCCAAATTTTGGAATGACTTTTCATTTGGCATGTACTGGTCCAGGACCCATGTGGATCCCATACCGATGAAAGAAAATAGGTCTGGTATGGATCAAATGTGAGGTTCAGTCCAAATTTTGGAGTGACTTTTCATTTGGCCTGTACTGGTCCAAGACCCATGTGGATCCCATGCCGATGAAAGAAAATAGGTCTGGTATGGATCAAATGTGAGGTTCAGTCCAAATTTTGGAATGACTTTTCATTTGGCATGTACTGGTCCAGGACCCATGTGGATCCCATGCCGATGAAAGAAAATAGGTCTGGCATGGATCAAATGTGAGGTTCAGTCCAAATTTTGGAATGACTTTTCATTTGGCATGTACTGGCCCAGGACCCATGTGAATCCCATGCCGGGGAAAGAAAATAGGTTTGGCATGGATCAAATGTGAGGTTCAGTCAAAATTTTGGAATGACTTTTCATTTGGCATGTACTGGCCCAGGACCCATGTGGATCCCATGCCGGGGAAAGAACATAGGTTTGGCATGGATCAAATGTGAGGTTCAGTCCAAATTTTGGAATGACTTTTCATTTGGCATGTACTGGCCCAGGACCCATGTGGATCCCATGCCGGGGAAAGAACATAGGTTTGGCATGGATCAAATGTGAGGTTCAGTCCAAATTTTGGAATGACTTTTCATTTGGCCTGTACTGGTCCAAGACCCATGTGGATCCCATGCCGATGAAAGAAAATAGGTCTGGTATGGATCAAATGTGAGGTTCAGTCCAAATTTTGGAATGACTTTTCATTTGGCATGTACTGGTCCAGGACCCATGTGGATCCCATGCCGATGAAAGAAAATAGGTCTGGCATGGATCAAATGTGAGGTTCAGTCCAAATTTTGGAGTGACTTTTCATTTGGCCTGTACTGGTCCAAGACCCATGTGGATCCCATGCCGATGAAAGAAAATAGGTCTGGTATGGATCAAATGTGAGGTTCAGTCCAAATTTTGGAATGACTTTTCATTTGGCATGTACTGGTCCAGGACCCATGTGGATCCCATGCCGATGAAAGAAAATAGGTCTGGCATGGATCAAATGTGAGGTTCAGTCAAAATTTTGGAATGACTTTTCATTTGGCATGTACTGGCCCAGGACCCATGTGGATCCCATGCCGGGGAAAGAACATAGGTTTGGCATGGATCAAATGTGAGGTTCAGTCCAAATTTTGGAATGACTTTTCATTTGGCATGTACTGGCCCAGGACCCATGTGGATCCCATGCCGGGGAAAGAACATAGGTTTGGCATGGATCAAATGTGAGGTTCAGTCCAAATTTTGGAGTGACTTTTCATTTGGCCTGTACTGGTCCAAGACCCATGTGGATCCCATGCCGATGAAAGAAAATAGGTCTGGTATGGATCAAATGTGAGGTTCAGTCCAAATTTTGGAATGACTTTTCATTTGGCATGTACTGGTCCAGGACCCATGTGGATCCCATGCCGATGAAAGAAAATAGGTCTGGCATGGATCAAATGTGAGGTTCAGTCCAAATTTTGGAATGACTTTTCATTTGGCATGTACTGGCCCAGGACCCATGTGAATCCTATGCCGGGGAAAGAAAATAGGTTTGGCATGGATCAAATGTGAGGTTCAGTCAAAATTTTGGAATGACTTTTCATTTGGCATGTACTGGCCCAGGACCCATGTGGATCCCATGCCGGGGAAAGAACATAGGTTTGGCATGGATCAAATGTGAGGTTCAGTCCAAATTTTGGAATGACTTTTCATTTGGCATGTACTGGCCCAGGACCCATGTGGATCCCATGCCGGGGAAAGAACATAGGTTTGGCATGGATCAAATGTGAGGTTCAGTCCAAATTTTGGAATGACTTTTCATTTGGCATGTACTGGTCCAGGACCCATGTGAATCCCATGCCGGGGAAAGAAAATAGGTTTGGCATGGATCAAATGTGAGGTTCAGTCCAAATTTTGGAATGACTTTTCATTTGGCATGTACTGGTCCAGGACCCATGTGGATCCCATACCGATGAAAGAAAATAGGTCTGGTATGGATCAAATGTGAGGTTCAGTCCAAATTTTGGAATGACTTTTCATTTGGCATGTACTGGCCCAGGACCCATGTGGATCCCATGCCGGGGAAAGAACATAGGTTTGGCATGGATCAAATGTGAGGTTCAGTCCAAATTTTGGAATGACTTTTCATTTGGCATTTACTGGTCCAGGACCCATGTGGATCCCATGCCGGGGAAAGAACATAGGTTTGGCATGGATCAAATGTGAGGTTCAGTCCAAGTTTTGGAATGACTTTTCATTTCGCATGTACTGGTCCAGGACCCATGTGGATCCCATACCGGGGAAAGAAAATAGGTTGGCATGGATCAAATGTGAGGTTCAGTCCAAATTTTGGAATGACTTTTCATTTGGCATGTACTGGTCCAGGACCCATGTGGATCCCATGCCGGGGAAAGAACATAGGTTTGGCATGGATCAAATGTGAGGTTCAGTCCAAATTTTGGAATGACTTTTCATTTGGCATGTACTGGTCCAGGACCCATGTGGATCCCATACCGATGAAAGAAAATAGGTCTGGTATGGATCAAATGTGAGGTTCAGTCCAAATTTTGGAGTGACTTTTCATTTGGCCTGTACTGGTCCAAGACCCATGTGGATCCCATGCCGATGAAAGAAAATAGGTCTGGTATGGATCAAATGTGAGGTTCAGTCCAAATTTTGGAATGACTTTTCATTTGGCATGTACTGGTCCAGGACCCATGTGGATCCCATGCCGATGAAAGAAAATAGGTCTGGCATGGATCAAATGTGAGGTTCAGTCCAAATTTTGGAATGACTTTTCATTTGGCATGTACTGGCCCAGGACCCATGTGGATCCCATGCCGGGGAAAGAACATAGGTTTGGCATGGATCAAATGTGAGGTTCAGTCCAAATTTTGGAATGACTTTTCATTTGGCATGTACTGGTCCAGGACCCATGTGAATCCCATGCCGGGGAAAGAAAATAGGTTTGGCATGGATCAAATGTGAGGTTCAGTCCAAATTTTGGAATGACTTTTCATTTGGCATGTACTGGCCCAGGACCCATGTGGATCCCATGCCGGGGAAAGAACATAGGTTTGGCATGGATCAAATGTGAGGTTCAGTCCAAATTTTGGAATGACTTTTCATTTGGCATGTACTGGCCCAGGACCCATGTGGATCCCATGCCGGGGAAAGAACATAGGTTTGGCATGGATCAAATGTGAGGTTCAGTCCAAATTTTGGAATGACTTTTCATTTGGCATGTACTGGTCCAGGACCTATGTGGATCCCATACCGGGGAAAGAAAATAGGTTGGCATGGATCAAATGTGAGGTTCAGTCCAAATTTTGGAATGACTTTTCATTTGGCATTTACTGGTCCAGGACCCATGTGGATCCCATGCCGGGGAAAGAACATAGGTTTGGCATGGATCAAATGTGAGGTTCAGTCCAAATTTTGGAATGACTTTTCATTTGGCATGTACTGGTCCAGGACCCATGTGGATCCCATACCGGGGAAAGAAAATAGGTTGGCATGGATCAAATGTGAGGTTCAGTCCAAATTTTGGAATGACTTTTCATTTGGCATGTACTGGTCCAGGACCCATGTGGATCCCATGCCGGGGAAAGAACATAGGTTTGGCATGGATCAAATGTGAGGTTCAGTCCAAGTTTTGGAATGACTTTTCATTTCGCATGTACTGGTCCAGGACCCATGTGGATCCCATACCGGGGAAAGAAAATAGGTTGGCATGGATCAAATGTGAGGTTCAGTCCAAATTTTGGAATGACTTTTCATTTGGCATGTACTGGCCCAGGACCCATGTGGATCCCATGCCGGGGAAAGAACATAGGTTTGGCATGGATCAAATGTGAGGTTCAGTCCAAATTTTGGAATGACTTTTCATTTGGCATGTACTGGTCCAGGACCCATGTGAATCCCATGCCGGGGAAAGAAAATAGGTTTGGCATGGATCAAATGTGAGGTTCAGTCCAAATTTTGGAATGACTTTTCATTTGGCATGTACTGGCCCAGGACCCATGTGGATCCCATGCCGGGGAAAGAACATAGGTTTGGCATGGATCAAATGTGAGGTTCAGTCCAAATTTTGGAATGACTTTTCATTTGGCATGTACTGGCCCAGGACCCATGTGGATCCCATGCCGGGGAAAGAACATAGGTTTGGCATGGATCAAATGTGAGGTTCAGTCCAAATTTTGGAATGACTTTTCATTTGGCATGTACTGGTCCAGGACCTATGTGGATCCCATACCGGGGAAAGAAAATAGGTTGGCATGGATCAAATGTGAGGTTCAGTCCAAATTTTGGAATGACTTTTCATTTGGCATTTACTGGTCCAGGACCCATGTGGATCCCATGCCGGGGAAAGAACATAGGTTTGGCATGGATCAAATGTGAGGTTCAGTCCAAATTTTGGAATGACTTTTCATTTGGCATGTACTGGTCCAGGACCCATGTGGATCCCATACCGGGGAAAGAAAATAGGTTGGCATGGATCAAATGTGAGGTTCAGTCCAAATTTTGGAATGACTTTTCATTTGGCATGTACTGGTCCAGGACCCATGTGGATCCCATGCCGGGGAAAGAACATAGGTTTGGCATGGATCAAATGTGAGGTTCAGTCCAAGTTTTGGAATGACTTTTCATTTCGCATGTACTGGTCCAGGACCCATGTGGATCCCATACCGGGGAAAGAAAATAGGTTGGCATGGATCAAATGTGAGGTTCAGTCCAAATTTTGGAATGACTTTTCATTTGGCATGTACTGGTCCAGGACCCATGTGGATCCCATGCCGGGGAAAGAACATAGGTTTGGCATGGATCAAATGTGAGGTTCAGTCCAAATTTTGGAATGACTTTTCATTTGGCATGTACTGGTCCAGGACCCATGTGGATCCCATACCGATGAAAGAAAATAGGTCTGGTATGGATCAAATGTGAGGTTCAGTCCAAATTTTGGAGTGACTTTTCATTTGGCCTGTACTGGTCCAAGACCCATGTGGATCCCATGCCGATGAAAGAAAATAGGTCTGGTATGGATCAAATGTGAGGTTCAGTCCAAATTTTGGAATGACTTTTCATTTGGCATGTACTGGTCCAGGACCCATGTGGATCCCATGCCGATGAAAGAAAATAGGTCTGGCATGGATCAAATGTGAGGTTCAGTCCAAATTTTGGAATGACTTTTCATTTGGCATGTACTGGCCCAGGACCCATGTGGATCCCATGCCGGGGAAAGAAAATAGGTTTGGCATGGATCAAATGTGAGGTTCAGTCCAAATTTTGGAATGACTTTTAATTTGGCATGTACTGGTCCAGGACCCATGTGGATCCCATACCGGGGAAAGAAAATAGGTTGGCATGGATCAATTGTGAGGTTCAGTCCAAATTTTGGAATGACTTTTAATTTGGCATGTACTGGTCCAGGACCCATGTGGATCCCATACCGGGGAAAGAAAATAGGTTGGCATGGATCAAATGTGAGGTTCAGTCCAAATTTTGGAATGACTTTTCATTTCTCATGTACTGGTCCAGGACCCATGTTGATCCCATGCCGATAAAAGAAAATAGGTTTGGCATGGATCAATTGTGAGGTTCAGTCCAAATTTTGGAATGACTTTTAATTTGGCATGTACTGGTCCAGGACCCATGTGGATCCCATACCGGGGAAAGAAAATAGGTTGGCATGGATCAATTGTGAGGTTCAGTCCAAATTTTGGAATGACTTTTAATTTGGCATGTACTGGTCCAGGACCCATGTGGATCCCATACCGGGGAAAGAAAATAGGTTGGCATGGATCAAATGTGAGGTTCAGTCCAAATTTTGGAATGACTTTTAATTTGGCATGTACTGGTCCAGGACCCATGTGGATCCCATACCGGGGAAAGAAAATAGGTTGGCATGGATCAAATGTGAGGTTCAGTCCAAATTTTGGAATGACTTTTCATTTGGCATGTACTGGCCCAGGACCCATGTGGATCTCATGCCGGGGAAAGAACATAGGTCTGGTATGGATCAAATGTGAGGTTCAGTCCAAATTTTGGAATGACTTTTCATTTGGCATGTACTGGCCCAGGACCCATGTGGATCCCATGCCGGGGAAAGAAAATAGGTTTGGCATGGATCAAATGTGAGGTTCAGTCCAAATTTTGGAGTGACTTTTCATTTGGCATGTACTGGCCCAGGACCCATGTGGATCTCATGCCGGGGAAAGAACATAGGTTTGGCATGGATCAAATGTGAGGTTCAGTCCAATTTTTGGAATGACTTTTCATTTGGCATGTACTGGCCCAGGACCCATGTGGATCCCATGCCGGGGAAAGAAAATAGGTTTGGCATGGATCAAATGTGAGGTTCAGTCCAAATTTTGGAATGACTTTTCATTTGGCATGTACTGGCCCAGGACCCATGTGGATCCCATGCAGGGGAAAGAACATAGGTTTGGCATGGATCAAATGTGAGGTTCAGTCCAAATTTTGGAATGACTTTTCATTTGGCATGTACTGGTCCAGGACCCATGTGGATCCCATGCCGATGAAAGAAAATAGGTCTGGTATGGATCAAATGTGAGGTTCAGTCCAAATTTTGGAATGACTTTTCATTTGGCATGTACTGGCTCAGGACCCATGTGGATCCCATGCCGGGGAAAGAACATAGGTTTGGCATTTATCAAATGTGAGGTTCAGTCCAAATTTTGGAATGACTTTTCATTTGGCATGTACTGGTCCAGGACCCATGTGGATCCCATGCCGATGAAAGAAAATAGGTCTGGTATGGATCAAATGTGAGGTTCAGTCCAAGTTTTGGAATGACTTTTCATTTCGCATTTACTGGTCCAGGACCCATGTTGATCCCATGCCGATAAAAGAAAATAGGTTGGCATGGATCAATTGTGAGGTTCAGTCCAAATTTTGGAATGACTTTTAATTTGGCATGTACTGGTCCAGGACCCATGTGGATCCCATACCGGGGAAAGAAAATAGGTTGGCATGGATCAAATGTGAGGTTCAGTCCAAATTTTGGAATGACTTTTAATTTGGCATGTACTGGTCCAGGACCCATGTGGATCCCATACCGGGGAAAGAAAATAGGTTGGCATGGATCAAATGTGAGGTTCAGTCCAAATTTTGGAATGACTTTTCATTTGGCATGTACTGGCCCAGGACCCATGTGGATCTCATGCCGGGGAAAGAACATAGGTCTGGTATGGATCAAATGTGAGGTTCAGTCCAAATTTTGGAATGACTTTTCATTTGGCATGTACTGGCCCAGGACCCATGTGGATCCCATGCCGGGGAAAGAAAATAGGTTTGGCATGGATCAAATGTGAGGTTCAGTCCAAATTTTGGAGTGACTTTTCATTTGGCATGTACTGGCCCAGGACCCATGTGGATCTCATGCCGGGGAAAGAACATAGGTTTGGCATGGATCAAATGTGAGGTTCAGTCCAAATTTTGGAATGACTTTTCATTTGGCATGTACTGGCCCAGGACCCATGTGGATCCCATGCCGGGGAAAGAAAATAGGTTAGCATGGATCAAATGTGAGGTTCAGTCCAAATTTTGGAATGACTTTTCATTTGGCATGTACTGGCCCAGGACCCATGTGGATCCCATGCCGGGGAAAGAACATAGGTTTGGCATGGATCAAATGTGAGGTTCAGTCCAAATTTTGGAATGACTTTTCATTTGGCATGTACTGGCCCAGGACCCATGTGGATCTCATGCCGGGGAAAGAACATAGGTCTGGTATGGATCAAATGTGAGGTTCAGTCCAAATTTTGGAATGACTTTTCATTTGGCATGTACTGGCCCAGGACCCATGTGGATCCCATGCCGGGGAAAGAAAATAGGTTTGGCATGGATCAAATGTGAGGTTCAGTCCAAATTTTGGAATGACTTTTAATTTGGCATGTACTGGTCCAGGACCCATGTGGATCCCATACCGGGGAAAGAAAATAGGTTGGCATGGATCAATTGTGAGGTTCAGTCCAAATTTTGGAATGACTTTTAATTTGGCATGTACTGGTCCAGGACCCATGTGGATCCCATACCGGGGAAAGAAAATAGGTTGGCATGGATCAAATGTGAGGTTCAGTCCAAATTTTGGAATGACTTTTAATTTGGCATGTACTGGTCCAGGACCCATGTGGATCCCATACCGGGGAAAGAAAATAGGTTGGCATGGATCAAATGTGAGGTTCAGTCCAAATTTTGGAATGACTTTTCATTTGGCATGTACTGGCCCAGGACCCATGTGGATCTCATGCCGGGGAAAGAACATAGGTCTGGTATGGATCAAATGTGAGGTTCAGTCCAAATTTTGGAGTGACTTTTCATTTGGCCTGTACTGGTCCAGGACCCATGTGGATCCCATGCCGATGAAAGAAAATAGGTCTGGTATGGATCAAATGTGAGGTTCAGTCCAAATTTTGGAATGACTTTTCATTTGGCATGTACTGGCCCAGGACCCATGTGGATCTCATGCCGGGGAAAGAACATAGGTTTGGCATGGATCAAATGTGAGGTTCAGTCCAAATTTTGGAATGACTTTTCATTTGGCATGTACTGGCCCAGGACCCATGTGGATCTCATGCCGGGGAAAGAACATAGGTCTGGTATGGATCAAATGTGAGGTTCAGTCCAAATTTTGGAATGACTTTTCATTTGGCATGTACTGGCCCAGGACCCATGTGGATCCCATGCCGGGGAAAGAAAATAGGTTTGACATGGATCAAATGTGAGGTTCAGTCCAAATTTTGGAATGACTTTTCATTTGGCATGTACTGGTTCAGGACCCATGTGGATCCCATGCCGGGGAAAGAACATAGGTTTGGCATGGATCAAATGTGAGGTTCAGTCCAAATTTTGGAATGACTTTTCATTTGGCATGTACTGGCCCAGGACCCATGTGGATCCCATGCCGGGGAAAGAACATAGGTTTGGCATGGATCAAATGTGAGGTTCAGTCCAAATTTTGGAATGACTTTTCATTTGGCATGTACTGGCCCAGGACCCATGTGGATCTCATGCCGGGGAAAGAACATAGGTCTGGTATGGATCAAATGTGAGGTTCAGTCCAAATTTTGGAATGACTTTTCATTTGGCATGTACTGGCCCAGGACCCATGTGGATCCCATGCCGGGGAAAGAAAATAGGTTTGGCATGGATCAAATGTGAGGTTCAGTCCAAATTTTGGAATGACTTTTAATTTGGCATGTACTGGTCCAGGACCCATGTGGATCCCATACCGGGGAAAGAAAATAGGTTGGCATGGATCAATTGTGAGGTTCAGTCCAAATTTTGGAATGACTTTTAATTTGGCATGTACTGGTCCAGGACCCATGTGGATCCCATACCGGGGAAAGAAAATAGGTTGGCATGGATCAAATGTGAGGTTCAGTCCAAATTTTGGAATGACTTTTAATTTGGCATGTACTGGTCCAGGACCCATGTGGATCCCATACCGGGGAAAGAAAATAGGTTGGCATGGATCAAATGTGAGGTTCAGTCCAAATTTTGGAATGACTTTTCATTTGGCATGTACTGGCCCAGGACCCATGTGGATCTCATGCCGGGGAAAGAACATAGGTCTGGTATGGATCAAATGTGAGGTTCAGTCCAAATTTTGGAGTGACTTTTCATTTGGCCTGTACTGGTCCAGGACCCATGTGGATCCCATGCCGATGAAAGAAAATAGGTCTGGTATGGATCAAATGTGAGGTTCAGTCCAAATTTTGGAATGACTTTTCATTTGGCATGTACTGGCCCAGGACCCATGTGGATCTCATGCCGGGGAAAGAACATAGGTTTGGCATGGATCAAATGTGAGGTTCAGTCCAAATTTTGGAATGACTTTTCATTTGGCATGTACTGGCCCAGGACCCATGTGGATCTCATGCCGGGGAAAGAACATAGGTCTGGTATGGATCAAATGTGAGGTTCAGTCCAAATTTTGGAATGACTTTTCATTTGGCATGTACTGGCCCAGGACCCATGTGGATCTCATGCCGGGGAAAGAACATAGGTTTGGCATGGATCAAATGTGAGGTTCAGTCCAAATTTTGGAATGACTTTTCATTTGGCATGTACTGGCCCAGGACCCATGTGGATCTCATGCCGGGGAAAGAACATAGGTCTGGTATGGATCAAATGTGAGGTTCAGTCCAAATTTTGGAATGACTTTTCATTTGGCATGTACTGGCCCAGGACCCATGTGGATCCCATGCCGGGGAAAGAAAATAGGTTTGGCATGGATCAAATGTGAGGTTCAGTCCAAATTTTGGAATGACTTTTCATTTGGCATGTACTGGTTCAGGACCCATGTGGATCCCATGCCGGGGAAAGAACATAGGTTTGGCATGGATCAAATGTGAGGTTCAGTCCAAATTTTGGAATGACTTTTCATTTCGCATGTCCAGGACCCATGTTGATCCCATGCCGATAAAAGAAAATAGGTTTGGCATGGATCAAATGTGAGGTTCAGTCCAAATTTTGGAATGACTTTTAATTTGGCATGTACTGGTCCAGGACCCATGTGGATCCCATACCGGGGAAAGAAAATAGGTTGGCATGGATCAATTGTGAGGTTCAGTCCAAATTTTGGAATGACTTTTCATTTGGCATGTACTGGCCCAGGACCCATGTGGATCTCATGCCGGGGAAAGAACATAGGTCTGGTATGGATCAAATGTGAGGTTCAGTCCAAATTTTGGAGTGACTTTTCATTTGGCCTGTACTGGTCCAGGACCCATGTGGATCCCATGCCGATGAAAGAAAATAGGTCTGGTATGGATCAAATGTGAGGTTCAGTCCAAATTTTGGAATGACTTTTCATTTGGCATGTACTGGCCCAGGACCCATGTGGATCTCATGCCGGGGAAAGAACATAGGTTTGGCATGGATCAAATGTGAGGTTCAGTCCAAATTTTGGAATGACTTTTCATTTGGCATGTACTGGCCCAGGACCCATGTGGATCTCATGCCGGGGAAAGAACATAGGTCTGGTATGGATCAAATGTGAGGTTCAGTCCAAATTTTGGAATGACTTTTCATTTGGCATGTACTGGCCCAGGACCCATGTGGATCTCATGCCGGGGAAAGAACATAGGTTTGGCATGGATCAAATGTGAGGTTCAGTCCAAATTTTGGAATGACTTTTCATTTGGCATGTACTGGCCCAGGACCCATGTGGATCTCATGCCGGGGAAAGAACATAGGTCTGGTATGGATCAAATGTGAGGTTCAGTCCAAATTTTGGAATGACTTTTCATTTGGCATGTACTGGCCCAGGACCCATGTGGATCCCATGCCGGGGAAAGAAAATAGGTTTGGCATGGATCAAATGTGAGGTTCAGTCCAAATTTTGGAATGACTTTTCATTTGGCATGTACTGGTTCAGGACCCATGTGGATCCCATGCCGGGGAAAGAACATAGGTTTGGCATGGATCAAATGTGAGGTTCAGTCCAAATTTTGGAATGACTTTTCATTTCGCATGTCCAGGACCCATGTTGATCCCATGCCGATAAAAGAAAATAGGTTTGGCATGGATCAAATGTGAGGTTCAGTCCAAATTTTGGAATGACTTTTAATTTGGCATGTACTGGTCCAGGACCCATGTGGATCCCATACCGGGGAAAGAAAATAGGTTGGCATGGATCAATTGTGAGGTTCAGTCCAAATTTTGGAATGACTTTTAATTTGGCATGTACTGGTCCAGGACCCATGTGGATCCCATACCGGGGAAAGAAAATAGGTTGGCATGGATCAAATGTGAGGTTCAGTCCAAATTTTGGAATGACTTTTAATTTGGCATGTACTGGTCCAGGACCCATGTGGATCCCATACCGGGGAAAGAAAATAGGTTGGCATGGATCAAATGTGAGGTTCAGTCCAAATTTTGGAATGACTTTTCATTTGGCATGTACTGGCCCAGGACCCATGTGGATCTCATGCCGGGGAAAGAACATAGGTCTGGTATGGATCAAATGTGAGGTTCAGTCCAAATTTTGGAGTGACTTTTCATTTGGCCTGTACTGGTCCAGGACCCATGTGGATCCCATGCCGATGAAAGAAAATAGGTCTGGTATGGATCAAATGTGAGGTTCAGTCCAAATTTTGGAATGACTTTTCATTTGGCATGTACTGGCCCAGGACCCATGTGGATCTCATGCCGGGGAAAGAACATAGGTTTGGCATGGATCAAATGTGAGGTTCAGTCCAAATTTTGGAATGACTTTTCATTTGGCATGTACTGGCCCAGGACCCATGTGGATCTCATGCCGGGGAAAGAACATAGGTCTGGTATGGATCAAATGTGAGGTTCAGTCCAAATTTTGGAATGACTTTTCATTTGGCATGTACTGGCCCAGGACCCATGTGGATCCCATGCCGGGGAAAGAAAATAGGTTTGGCATGGATCAAATGTGAGGTTCAGTCCAAATTTTGGAGTGACTTTTCATTTGGCATGTACTGGCCCAGGACCCATGTGGATCTCATGCCGGGGAAAGAACATAGGTTTGGCATGGATCAAATGTGAGGTTCAGTCCAAATTTTGGAATGACTTTTCATTTGGCATGTACTGGCCCAGGACCCATGTGGATCCCATGCCGGGGAAAGAAAATAGGTTAGCATGGATCAAATGTGAGGTTCAGTCCAAATTTTGGAATGACTTTTCATTTGGCATGTACTGGCCCAGGACCCATGTGGATCCCATGCCGGGGAAAGAACATAGGTTTGGCATGGATCAAATGTGAGGTTCAGTCCAATTTTTGGAATGACTTTTCATTTGGCATGTACTGGCCCAGGACCCATGTGGATCCCATGCCGGGGAAAGAAAATAGGTTTGGCATGGATCAAATGTGAGGTTCAGTCCAAATTTTGGAGTGACTTTTCATTTGGCCTGTACTGGTCCAGGACCCATGTGGATCCCATGCCGATGAAAGAAAATAGGTCTGGTATGGATCAAATGTGAGGTTCAGTCCAAATTTTGGAATGACTTTTCATTTGGCATGTACTGGCCCAGGACCCATGTGGATCTCATGCCGGGGAAAGAACATAGGTTTGGCATGGATCAAATGTGAGGTTCAGTCCAAATTTTGGAATGACTTTTCATTTGGCATGTACTGGTCCAGGACCCATGTGGATCCCATGCCGGGGAAAGATAATAGGTTTGACATGGATCAATTGTGAGGTTCAGTCCAAATTTTGGAATGACTTTTCATTTGGCATGTACTGGTCCAGGACCCATGTGGATCCCATACCGGGGAAAGAAAATAGGTTGGCATGGATCAAATGTGAGGTTCAGTCCAAATTTTGGAATGACTTTTCATTTGGCATGTACTGGCCCAGGACCCATGTGGATCCCATGTGGACCCATGTGGATCCCATGCCGGGGAAAGAACATAGGTTTGGCATGGATCAAATGTGAGGTTCAGTCCAAATTTTGGAATGACTTTTCATTTGGCATGTACTGGTCCAGGACCCATGTGGATCCCATGCCGATGAAAGAAAATAGGTCTGGTATGGATCAAATGTGAGGTTCAGTCCAAGTTTTGGAATGACTTTTCATTTCGCATGTACTGGTCCAGGACCCATGTTGATCCCATGCTGATAAAAGAAAATAGGTTTGGCATGGATCAATTGTGAGGTTCAGTCCAAATTTTGGAATGACTTTTAATTTGGCATGTACTGGTCCAGGACCCATGTGGATCCCATACCGGGGAAAGAAAATAGGTTGGCATGGATCAAATGTGAGGTTCAGTCCAAATTTTGGAATGACTTTTCATTTGGCATGTACTGGCCCAGGACCCATGTGGATCCCATGCCGGGGAAAGAAAATAGGTTTGGCATGGATCAAATGTGAGGTTCAGTCCAAATTTTGGAGTGACTTTTCATTTGGCCTGTACTGGTCCAGGACCCATGTGGATCCCATGCCGATGAAAGAAAATAGGTCTGGTATGGATCAAATGTGAGGTTCAGTCCAAATTTTGGAATGACTTTTCATTTGGCATGTACTGGCCCAGGACCCATGTGGATCTCATGCCGGGGAAAGAACATAGGTTTGGCATGGATCAAATGTGAGGTTCAGTCCAAATTTTGGAATGACTTTTCATTTGGCATGTACTGGTCCAGGACCCATGTGGATCCCATGCCGGGGAAAGATAATAGGTTTGACATGGATCAATTGTGAGGTTCAGTCCAAATTTTGGAATGACTTTTCATTTGGCATGTACTGGTCCAGGACCCATGTGGATCCCATACCGGGGAAAGAAAATAGGTTGGCATGGATCAAATGTGAGGTTCAGTCCAAATTTTGGAATGACTTTTCATTTGGCATGTACTGGCCCAGGACCCATGTGGATCCCATGTGGACCCATGTGGATCCCATGCCGGGGAAAGAACATAGGTTTGGCATGGATCAAATGTGAGGTTCAGTCCAAATTTTGGAATGACTTTTCATTTGGCATGTACTGGTCCAGGACCCATGTGGATCCCATGCCGATGAAAGAAAATAGGTCTGGTATGGATCAAATGTGAGGTTCAGTCCAAGTTTTGGAATGACTTTTCATTTCGCATGTACTGGTCCAGGACCCATGTTGATCCCATGCTGATAAAAGAAAATAGGTTTGGCATGGATCAATTGTGAGGTTCAGTCCAAATTTTGGAATGACTTTTAATTTGGCATGTACTGGTCCAGGACCCATGTGGATCCCATACCGGGGAAAGAAAATAGGTTGGCATGGATCAAATGTGAGGTTCAGTCCAAATTTTGGAATGACTTTTCATTTGGCATGTACTGGCCCAGGACCCATGTGGATCTCATGCCGGGGAAAGAACATAGGTTTGGCATGGATCAAATGTGAGGTTCAGTCCATATTTTGGAATGACTTTTCATTTGGCATGTACTGGTCCAGGACCCATGTGGATCCCATGCCGGGGAAAGAACATAGGTTTGGCATGGATCAAATGTGAGGTTCAGTCCAAATTTTGGAATGACTTTTCATTTGGCATGTACTGGTCCAGGACCCATGTGGATCCCATACCGGGGAAAGAAAATAGGTTGGCATGGATCAATTGTGAGGTTCAGTCCAAATTTTGGAATGACTTTTAATTTGGCATGTACTGGTCCAGGACCCATGTGGATCCCATACCGGGGAAAGAAAATAGGTTGGCATGGATCAAATGTGAGGTTCAGTCCAAATTTTGGAATGACTTTTAATTTGGCATGTACTGGTCCAGGACCCATGTGGATCCCATACCGGGGAAAGAAAATAGGTTGGCATGGATCAAATGTGAGGTTCAGTCCAAATTTTGGAATGACTTTTCATTTGGCATGTACTGGCCCAGGACCCATGTGGATCTCATGCCGGGGAAAGAACATAGGTCTGGTATGGATCAAATGTGAGGTTCAGTCGAAATTTTGGAATGACTTTTCATTTGGCATGTACTGGCCCAGGACCCATGTGGATCCCATACCGGGGAAAGAAAATAGGTTGGCATGGATCAAATGTGAGGTTCAGTCCAAATTTTGGAATGACTTTTCATTTGGCATGTACTGGTCCAGGACCCATGTGGATCCCATGCCGATGAAAGAAAATAGGTCTGGTATAGATCAAATGTGAGGTTCAGTCCAAGTTTTGGAATGACTTTTCATTTCGCATGTACTGGTCCAGGACCCATGTTGATCCCATGCTGATAAAAGAAAATAGGTTTGGCATGGATCAATTGTGAGGTTCAGTCCAAATTTTGGAATGACTTTTCATTTCGCATGTACTGGTCCAGGACCCATGTTGATCCCATGCTGATAAAAGAAAATAGGTTGGCATGGATCAAATGTGAGGTTCAGTCCAAATTTTGGAATGACTTTTCATTTGGCATGTACTGGCCCAGGACCCATGTGGATCTCATGCCGGGGAAAGAACATAGGTTTGGCATGGATCAAATGTGAGGTTCAGTCCAAATTTTGGAATGACTTTTCATTTGGCATGTACTGGTCCAGGACCCATGTGGATCCCATGCCGGGGAAAGAACATAGGTTTGGCATGGATCAAATGTGAGGTTCAGTCCAAATTTTGGAATGACTTTTCATTTGGCATGTACTGGTCCAGGACCCATGTGGATCCCATACCGGGGAAAGAAAATAGGTTGGCATGGATCAAATGTGAGGTTCAGTCCAAATTTTGGAATGACTTTTCATTTGGCATGTACTGGTCCAGGACCCATGTGGATCCCATGCCGATGAAAGAAAATAGGTCTGGTATGGATCAAATGTGAGGTTCAGTCCAAGTTTTGGAATGACTTTTCATTTCGCACGTACTGGTCCAGGACCCATGTGGATCCCATGCCGATGAAAGAAAATAGGTCTGGTATGGATCAAATGTGAGGTTCAGTCCAAGTTTTGGAATGACTTTTCATTTCGCATGTACTGGTCCAGGACCCATGTTGATCCCATGCTGATAAAAGAAAATAGGTTTGGCATGGATCAATTGTGAGGTTCAGTCCAAATTTTGGAATGACTTTTAATTTGGCATGTACTGGTCCAGGACCCATGTGGATCCCATACCGGGGAAAGAAAATAGGTTGGCATGGATCAAATGTGAGGTTCAGTCCAAATTTTGGAATGACTTTTAATTTGGCATGTACTGGTCCAGGACCCATGTGGATCCCATACCGGGGAAAGAAAATAGGTTGGCATGGATCAAATGTGAGGTTCAGTCCAAATTTTGGAATGACTTTTAATTTGGCATGTACTGGTCCAGGACCCATGTGGATCCCATACCGGGGAAAGAAAATAGGTTGGCATGGATCAAATGTGAGGTTCAGTCCAAATTTTGGAATGACTTTTCATTTGGCATGTACTGGCCCAGGACCCATGTGGATCTCATGCCGGGGAAAGAACATAGGTTTGGCATGGATCAAATGTGAGGTTCAGTCCAAATTTTGGAATGACTTTTCATTTGGCATGTACTGGTCCAGGACCCATGTGGATCCCATGCCGGGGAAAGAACATAGGTTTGGCATGGATCAAATGTGAGGTTCAGTCCAAATTTTGGAATGACTTTTCATTTGGCATGTACTGGTCCAGGACCCATGTGGATCCCATACCGGGGAAAGAAAATAGGTTGGCATGGATCAATTGTGAGGTTCAGTCCAAATTTTGGAATGACTTTTAATTTGGCATGTACTGGTCCAGGACCCATGTGGATCCCATACCGGGGAAAGAAAATAGGTTGGCATGGATCAAATGTGAGGTGCAGTCCAAATTTTGGAATGACTTTTAATTTGGCATGTACTGGTCCAGGACCCATGTGGATCCCATACCGGGGAAAGAAAATAGGTTGGCATGGATCAAATGTGAGGTTCAGTCCAAATTTTGGAATGACTTTTCATTTGGCATGTACTGGCCCAGGACCCATGTGGATCTCATGCCGGGGAAAGAACATAGGTCTGGTATGGATCAAATGTGAGGTTCAGTCCAAGTTTTGGAATGACTTTTCATTTCGCATGTACTGGTCCAGGACCCATGTTGATCCCATGCTGATAAAAGAAAATAGGTTTGGCATGGATCAAATGTGAGGTTCAGTCCAAATTTTGGAATGACTTTTAATTTGGCATGTACTGGTCCAGGATCCATGTGGATCCCATACCGGGGAAAGAAAATAGGTTGGCATGGATCAAATGTGAGGTTCAGTCCAAATTTTGGAATGACTTTTCATTTGGCATGTACTGGCCCAGGACCCATGTTGATCCCATGCTGATAAAAGAAAATAGGTTTGGCATGGATCAAATGTGAGGTTCAGTCCAAATTTTGGAATGACTTTTAATTTGGCATGTACTGGTCCAGGATCCATGTGGATCCCATACCGGGGAAAGAAAATAGGTTGGCATGGATCAAATGTGAGGTTCAGTCCAAATTTTGGAATGACTTTTCATTTGGCATGTACTGGTCCAGGACCCATGTGGATCCCATGCCGATGAAAGAAAATAGGTCTGGTATGGATCAAATGTGAGGTTCAGTCCAAATTTTGGAATGACTTTTAATTTGGCATGTACTGGTCCAGGACCCATGTGGATCCCATACCGGGGAAAGAAAATAGGTTGGCATGGATCAAATGTGAGGTTCAGTCCAAATTTTGGAATGACTTTTCATTTGGCATGTACTGGCCCAGGACCCATGTGGATCTCATGCCGGGGAAAGAACATAGGTTTGGCATGGATCAAATGTGAGGTTCAGTCCAAATTTTGGAATGACTTTTCATTTGGCATGTACTGGTCCAGGACCCATGTGGATCCCATGCCGGGGAAAGAACATAGGTTTGGCATGGATCAAATGTGAGGTTCAGTCCAAATTTTGGAATGACTTTTCATTTGGCATGTACTGGTCCAGGACCCATGTGGATCCCATACCGGGGAAAGAAAATAGGTTGGCATGGATCAATTGTGAGGTTCAGTCCAAATTTTGGAATGACTTTTAATTTGGCATGTACTGGTCCAGGACCCATGTGGATCCCATACCGGGGAAAGAAAATAGGTTGGCATGGATCAAATGTGAGGTGCAGTCCAAATTTTGGAATGACTTTTAATTTGGCATGTACTGGTCCAGGACCCATGTGGATCCCATACCGGGGAAAGAAAATAGGTTGGCATGGATCAAATGTGAGGTTCAGTCCAAATTTTGGAATGACTTTTCATTTGGCATGTACTGGCCCAGGACCCATGTGGATCTCATGCCGGGGAAAGAACATAGGTCTGGTATGGATCAAATGTGAGGTTCAGTCCAAGTTTTGGAATGACTTTTCATTTCGCATGTACTGGTCCAGGACCCATGTTGATCCCATGCTGATAAAAGAAAATAGGTTTGGCATGGATCAAATGTGAGGTTCAGTCCAAATTTTGGAATGACTTTTAATTTGGCATGTACTGGTCCAGGATCCATGTGGATCCCATACCGGGGAAAGAAAATAGGTTGGCATGGATCAAATGTGAGGTTCAGTCCAAATTTTGGAATGACTTTTCATTTGGCATGTACTGGCCCAGGACCCATGTTGATCCCATGCTGATAAAAGAAAATAGGTTTGGCATGGATCAAATGTGAGGTTCAGTCCAAATTTTGGAATGACTTTTAATTTGGCATGTACTGGTCCAGGATCCATGTGGATCCCATACCGGGGAAAGAAAATAGGTTGGCATGGATCAAATGTGAGGTTCAGTCCAAATTTTGGAATGACTTTTCATTTGGCATGTACTGGTCCAGGACCCATGTGGATCCCATGCCGATGAAAGAAAATAGGTCTGGTATGGATCAAATGTGAGGTTCAGTCCAAGTTTTGGAATGACTTTTCATTTCGCATGTACTGGTCCAGGACCCATGTTGATCCCATGCTGATAAAAGAAAATAGGTTTGGTATGGATCAAATGTGAGGTTCAGTCCAAGTTTTGGAATGACTTTTCATTTCGCATGTACTGGTCCAGGACCCATGTTGATCCCATGCTGATAAAAGAAAATAGGTTTGGCATGGATCAAATGTGAGGTTCAGTCCAAATTTTGGAATGACTTTTAATTTGGCATGTACTGGTCCAGGATCCATGTGGATCCCATACCGGGGAAAGAAAATAGGTTGGCATGGATCAAATGTGAGGTTCAGTCCAAATTTTGGAATGACTTTTCATTTGGCATGTACTGGCCCAGGACCCATGTTGATCCCATGCTGATAAAAGAAAATAGGTTTGGCATGGATCAAATGTGAGGTTCAGTCCAAATTTTGGAATGACTTTTAATTTGGCATGTACTGGTCCAGGATCCATGTGGATCCCATACCGGGGAAAGAAAATAGGTTGGCATGGATCAAATGTGAGGTTCAGTCCAAATTTTGGAATGACTTTTCATTTGGCATGTACTGGTCCAGGACCCATGTGGATCCCATGCCGATGAAAGAAAATAGGTCTGGTATGGATCAAATGTGAGGTTCAGTCCAAGTTTTGGAATGACTTTTCATTTCGCATGTACTGGTCCAGGACCCATGTTGATCCCATGCTGATAAAAGAAAATAGGTTTGGCATGGATCAATTGTGAGGTTCAGTCCAAATTTTGGAATGACTTTTCATTTCGCATGTACTGGTCCAGGACCCATGTTGATCCCATGCTGATAAAAGAAAATAGGTTGGCATGGATCAAATGTGAGGTTCAGTCCAAATTTTGGAATGACTTTTCATTTGGCATGTACTGGCCCAGGACCCATGTGGATCTCATGCCGGGGAAAGAACATAGGTTTGGCATGGATCAAATGTGAGGTTCAGTCCAAATTTTGGAATGACTTTTCATTTGGCATGTACTGGTCCAGGACCCATGTGGATCCCATGCCGGGGAAAGAACATAGGTTTGGCATGGATCAAATGTGAGGTTCAGTCCAAATTTAGGAATGACTTTTCATTTGGCATGTACTGGTCCAGGACCCATGTGGATCCCATACCGGGGAAAGAAAATAGGTTGGCATGGATCAAATGTGAGGTTCAGTCCAAATTTTGGAATGACTTTTCATTTGGCATGTACTGGTCCAGGACCCATGTGGATCCCATGCCGATGAAAGAAAATAGGTCTGGTATGGATCAAATGTGAGGTTCAGTCCAAATTTTGGAATGACTTTTCATTTGGCATGTACTGGTCCAGGACCCATGTGGATCCCATACCGGGGAAAGAAAATAGGTTGGCATGGATCAATTGTGAGGTTCAGTCCAAATTTTGGAATGACTTTTAATTTGGCATGTACTGGTCCAGGACCCATGTGGATCCCATACCGGGGAAAGAAAATAGGTTGGCATGGATCAAATGTGAGGTTCAGTCCAAATTTTGGAATGACTTTTCATTTGGCATGTACTGGTCCAGGACCCATGTGGATCCCATGCCGATGAAAGAAAATAGGTCTGGTATGGATCAAATGTGAGGTTCAGTCCAAGTTTTGGAATGACTTTTCATTTCGCATGTACTGGTCCAGGACCCATGTTGATCCCATGCTGATAAAAGAAAATAGGTTTGGTATGGATCAAATGTGAGGTTCAGTCCAAGTTTTGGAATGACTTTTCATTTCGCATGTACTGGTCCAGGACCCATGTTGATCCCATGCTGATAAAAGAAAATAGGTTTGGCATGGATCAAATGTGAGGTTCAGTCCAAATTTTGGAATGACTTTTAATTTGGCATGTACTGGTCCAGGATCCATGTGGATCCCATACCGGGGAAAGAAAATAGGTTGGCATGGATCAAATGTGAGGTTCAGTCCAAATTTTGGAATGACTTTTCATTTGGCATGTACTGGCCCAGGACCCATGTTGATCCCATGCTGATAAAAGAAAATAGGTTTGGCATGGATCAAATGTGAGGTTCAGTCCAAATTTTGGAATGACTTTTAATTTGGCATGTACTGGTCCAGGATCCATGTGGATCCCATACCGGGGAAAGAAAATAGGTTGGCATGGATCAAATGTGAGGTTCAGTCCAAATTTTGGAATGACTTTTCATTTGGCATGTACTGGTCCAGGACCCATGTGGATCCCATGCCGATGAAAGAAAATAGGTCTGGTATGGATCAAATGTGAGGTTCAGTCCAAGTTTTGGAATGACTTTTCATTTCGCATGTACTGGTCCAGGACCCATGTTGATCCCATGCTGATAAAAGAAAATAGGTTTGGCATGGATCAATTGTGAGGTTCAGTCCAAATTTTGGAATGACTTTTCATTTCGCATGTACTGGTCCAGGACCCATGTTGATCCCATGCTGATAAAAGAAAATAGGTTGGCATGGATCAAATGTGAGGTTCAGTCCAAATTTTGGAATGACTTTTCATTTGGCATGTACTGGCCCAGGACCCATGTGGATCTCATGCCGGGGAAAGAACATAGGTTTGGCATGGATCAAATGTGAGGTTCAGTCCAAATTTTGGAATGACTTTTCATTTGGCATGTACTGGTCCAGGACCCATGTGGATCCCATGCCGGGGAAAGAACATAGGTTTGGCATGGATCAAATGTGAGGTTCAGTCCAAATTTAGGAATGACTTTTCATTTGGCATGTACTGGTCCAGGACCCATGTGGATCCCATACCGGGGAAAGAAAATAGGTTGGCATGGATCAAATGTGAGGTTCAGTCCAAATTTTGGAATGACTTTTCATTTGGCATGTACTGGTCCAGGACCCATGTGGATCCCATGCCGATGAAAGAAAATAGGTCTGGTATGGATCAAATGTGAGGTTCAGTCCAAATTTTGGAATGACTTTTCATTTGGCATGTACTGGTCCAGGACCCATGTGGATCCCATACCGGGGAAAGAAAATAGGTTGGCATGGATCAATTGTGAGGTTCAGTCCAAATTTTGGAATGACTTTTAATTTGGCATGTACTGGTCCAGGACCCATGTGGATCCCATACCGGGGAAAGAAAATAGGTTGGCATGGATCAAATGTGAGGTTCAGTCCAAATTTTGGAATGACTTTTAATTTGGCATGTACTGGTCCAGGACCCATGTGGATCCCATACCGGGGAAAGAAAATAGGTTGGCATGGATCAAATGTGAGGTTCAGTCCAAATTTTGGAATGACTTTTCATTTGGCATGTACTGGCCCAGGACCCATGTGGATCTCATGCCGGGGAAAGAACATAGGTCTGGTATGGATCAAATGTGAGGTTCAGTCCAAATTTTGGAATGACTTTTCATTTGGCATGTACTGGCCCAGGACCCATGTTGATCCCATGCTGATAAAAGAAAATAGGTTTGGCATGGATCAAATGTGAGGTTCAGTCCAAATTTTGGAATGACTTTTAATTTGGCATGTACTGGTCCAGGATCCATGTGGATCCCATACCGGGGAAAGAAAATAGGTTGGCATGGATCAAATGTGAGGTTCAGTCCAAATTTTGGAATGACTTTTCATTTGGCATGTACTGGTCCAGGACCCATGTGGATCCCATGCCGATGAAAGAAAATAGGTCTGGTATGGATCAAATGTGAGGTTCAGTCCAAGTTTTGGAATGACTTTTCATTTCGCGTGTACTGGTCCAGGACCCATGTTGATCCCATGCTGATAAAAGAAAATAGGTTTGGCATGGATCAATTGTGAGGTTCAGTCCAAATTTTGGAATGACTTTTCATTTCGCATGTACTGGTCCAGGACCCATGTTGATCCCATGCTGATAAAAGAAAATAGGTTGGCATGGATCAAATGTGAGGTTCAGTCCAAATTTTGGAATGACTTTTAATTTGGCATGTACTGGTCCAGGATCCATGTGGATCCCATACCGGGGAAAGAAAATAGGTTGGCATGGATCAAATGTGAGGTTCAGTCCAAATTTTGGAATGACTTTTCATTTGGCATGTACTGGTCCAGGACCCATGTGGATCCCATGCCGATGAAAGAAAATAGGTCTGGTATGGATCAAATGTGAGGTTCAGTCCAAGTTTTGGAATGACTTTTCATTTCGCATGTACTGGCCCAGGACCCATGTTGATCCCATGCTGATAAAAGAAAATAGGTTTGGCATGGATCAAATGTGAGGTTCAGTCCAAATTTTGGAATGACTTTTAATTTGGCATGTACTGGTCCAGGATCCATGTGGATCCCATACCGGGGAAAGAAAATAGGTTGGCATGGATCAAATGTGAGGTTCAGTCCAAATTTTGGAATGACTTTTCATTTGGCATGTACTGGTCCAGGACCCATGTGGATCCCATGCCGATGAAAGAAAATAGGTCTGGTATGGATCAAATGTGAGGTTCAGTCCAAGTTTTGGAATGACTTTTCATTTCGCATGTACTGGTCCAGGACCCATGTTGATCCCATGCTGATAAAAGAAAATAGGTTTGGCATGGATCAATTGTGAGGTTCAGTCCAAATTTTGGAATGACTTTTAATTTGGCATGTACTGGTCCAGGACCCATGTGGATCCCATACCGGGGAAAGAAAATAGGTTGGCATGGATCAAATGTGAGGTTCAGTCCAAATTTTGGAATGACTTTTAATTTGGCATGTACTGGTCCAGGACCCATGTGGATCCCATACCGGGGAAAGAAAATAGGTTGGCATGGATCAAATGTGAGGTTCAGTCCAAATTTTGGAATGACTTTTAATTTGGCATGTACTGGTCCAGGACCCATGTGGATCCCATACCGGGGAAAGAAAATAGGTTGGCATGGATCAAATGTGAGGTTCAGTCCAAATTTTGGAATGACTTTTCATTTGGCATGTACTGGCCCAGGACCCATGTGGATCTCATGCCGGGGAAAGAACATAGGTCTGGTATGGATCAAATGTGAGGTTCAGTCCAAATTTTGGAATGACTTTTCATTTGGCATGTACTGGCCCAGGACCCATGTTGATCCCATGCTGATAAAAGAAAATAGGTTTGGCATGGATCAAATGTGAGGTTCAGTCCAAATTTTGGAATGACTTTTAATTTGGCATGTACTGGTCCAGGATCCATGTGGATCCCATACCGGGGAAAGAAAATAGGTTGGCATGGATCAAATGTGAGGTTCAGTCCAAATTTTGGAATGACTTTTCATTTGGCATGTACTGGTCCAGGACCCATGTGGATCCCATGCCGATGAAAGAAAATAGGTCTGGTATGGATCAAATGTGAGGTTCAGTCCAAGTTTTGGAATGACTTTTCATTTCGCGTGTACTGGTCCAGGACCCATGTTGATCCCATGCTGATAAAAGAAAATAGGTTTGGCATGGATCAATTGTGAGGTTCAGTCCAAATTTTGGAATGACTTTTCATTTCGCATGTACTGGTCCAGGACCCATGTTGATCCCATGCTGATAAAAGAAAATAGGTTGGCATGGATCAAATGTGAGGTTCAGTCCAAATTTTGGAATGACTTTTAATTTGGCATGTACTGGTCCAGGATCCATGTGGATCCCATACCGGGGAAAGAAAATAGGTTGGCATGGATCAAATGTGAGGTTCAGTCCAAATTTTGGAATGACTTTTCATTTGGCATGTACTGGTCCAGGACCCATGTGGATCCCATGCCGATGAAAGAAAATAGGTCTGGTATGGATCAAATGTGAGGTTCAGTCCAAGTTTTGGAATGACTTTTCATTTCGCATGTACTGGCCCAGGACCCATGTTGATCCCATGCTGATAAAAGAAAATAGGTTTGGCATGGATCAAATGTGAGGTTCAGTCCAAATTTTGGAATGACTTTTAATTTGGCATGTACTGGTCCAGGATCCATGTGGATCCCATACCGGGGAAAGAAAATAGGTTGGCATGGATCAAATGTGAGGTTCAGTCCAAATTTTGGAATGACTTTTCATTTGGCATGTACTGGTCCAGGACCCATGTGGATCCCATGCCGATGAAAGAAAATAGGTCTGGTATGGATCAAATGTGAGGTTCAGTCCAAGTTTTGGAATGACTTTTCATTTCGCATGTACTGGTCCAGGACCCATGTTGATCCCATGCTGATAAAAGAAAATAGGTTTGGCATGGATCAATTGTGAGGTTCAGTCCAAATTTTGGAATGACTTTTAATTTGGCATGTACTGGTCCAGGACCCATGTGGATCCCATACCGGGGAAAGAAAATAGGTTGGCATGGATCAAATGTGAGGTTCAGTCCAAATTTTGGAATGACTTTTAATTTGGCATGTACTGGTCCAGGACCCATGTGGATCCCATACCGGGGAAAGAAAATAGGTTGGCATGGATCAAATGTGAGGTTCAGTCCAAATTTTGGAATGACTTTTAATTTGGCATGTACTGGTCCAGGACCCATGTGGATCCCATACCGGGGAAAGAAAATAGGTTGGCATGGATCAAATGTGAGGTTCAGTCCAAATTTTGGAATGACTTTTCATTTGGCATGTACTGGCCCAGGACCCATGTGGATCTCATGCCGGGGAAAGAACATAGGTCTGGTATGGATCAAATGTGAGGTTCAGTCCAAATTTTGGAATGACTTTTCATTTGGCATGTACTGGCCCAGGACCCATGTTGATCCCATGCTGATAAAAGAAAATAGGTTTGGCATGGATCAAATGTGAGGTTCAGTCCAAATTTTGGAATGACTTTTAATTTGGCATGTACTGGTCCAGGATCCATGTGGATCCCATACCGGGGAAAGAAAATAGGTTGGCATGGATCAAATGTGAGGTTCAGTCCAAATTTTGGAATGACTTTTCATTTGGCATGTACTGGTCCAGGACCCATGTGGATCCCATGCTGATAAAAGAAAATAGGTTGGCATGGATCAAATGTGAGGTTCAGTCCAAATTTTGGAATGACTTTTAATTTGGCATGTACTGGTCCAGGATCCATGTGGATCCCATACCGGGGAAAGAAAATAGGTTGGCATGGATCAAATGTGAGGTTCAGTCCAAATTTTGGAATGACTTTTCATTTGGCATGTACTGGTCCAGGACCCATGTGGATCCCATGCCGATGAAAGAAAATAGGTCTGGTATGGATCAAATGTGAGGTTCAGTCCAAGTTTTGGAATGACTTTTCATTTCGCATGTACTGGCCCAGGACCCATGTTGATCCCATGCTGATAAAAGAAAATAGGTTTGGCATGGATCAAATGTGAGGTTCAGTCCAAATTTTGGAATGACTTTTAATTTGGCATGTACTGGTCCAGGATCCATGTGGATCCCATACCGGGGAAAGAAAATAGGTTGGCATGGATCAAATGTGAGGTTCAGTCCAAATTTTGGAATGACTTTTCATTTGGCATGTACTGGTCCAGGACCCATGTGGATCCCATGCCGATGAAAGAAAATAGGTCTGGTATGGATCAAATGTGAGGTTCAGTCCAAGTTTTGGAATGACTTTTCATTTCGCATGTACTGGTCCAGGACCCATGTTGATCCCATGCTGATAAAAGAAAATAGGTTTGGCATGGATCAATTGTGAGGTTCAGTCCAAATTTTGGAATGACTTTTAATTTGGCATGTACTGGTCCAGGACCCATGTGGATCCCATACCGGGGAAAGAAAATAGGTTGGCATGGATCAAATGTGAGGTTCAGTCCAAATTTTGGAATGACTTTTCATTTGGCATGTACTGGCCCAGGACCCATGTGGATCTCATGCCGGGGAAAGAACATAGGTTTGGCATGGATCAAATGTGAGGTTCAGTCCAAATTTTGGAATGACTTTTCATTTGGCATGTACTGGTCCAGGACCCATGTGGATCCCATGCCGGGGAAAGAACATAGGTTTGGCATGGATCAAATGTGAGGTTCAGTCCAAATTTTGGAATGACTTTTCATTTGGCATGTACTGGTCCAGGACCCATGTGGATCCCATACCGGGGAAAGAAAATAGGTTGGCATGGATCAATTGTGAGGTTCAGTCCAAATTTTGGAATGACTTTTAATTTGGCATGTACTGGTCCAGGACCCATGTGGATCCCATACCGGGGAAAGAAAATAGGTTGGCATGGATCAAATGTGAGGTTCAGTCCAAATTTTGGAATGACTTTTAATTTGGCATGTACTGGTCCAGGACCCATGTGGATCCCATACCGGGGAAAGAAAATAGGTTGGCATGGATCAAATGTGAGGTTCAGTCCAAATTTTGGAATGACTTTTCATTTGGCATGTACTGGCCCAGGACCCATGTGGATCTCATGCCGGGGAAAGAACATAGGTCTGGTATGGATCAAATGTGAGGTTCAGTCCAAATTTTGGAATGACTTTTCATTTGGCATGTACTGGCCCAGGACCCATGTTGATCCCATGCTGATAAAAGAAAATAGGTTTGGCATGGATCAAATGTGAGGTTCAGTCCAAATTTTGGAATGACTTTTAATTTGGCATGTACTGGTCCAGGATCCATGTGGATCCCATACCGGGGAAAGAAAATAGGTTGGCATGGATCAAATGTGAGGTTCAGTCCAAATTTTGGAATGACTTTTCATTTGGCATGTACTGGTCCAGGACCCATGTGGATCCCATGCCGATGAAAGAAAATAGGTCTGGTATGGATCAAATGTGAGGTTCAGTCCAAGTTTTGGAATGACTTTTCATTTCGCATGTACTGGTCCAGGACCCATGTTGATCCCATGCTGATAAAAGAAAATAGGTTTGGCATGGATCAATTGTGAGGTTCAGTCCAAATTTTGGAATGACTTTTCATTTCGCATGTACTGGTCCAGGACCCATGTTGATCCCATGCTGATAAAAGAAAATAGGTTGGCATGGATCAAATGTGAGGTTCAGTCCAAATTTTGGAATGACTTTTCATTTGGCATGTACTGGCCCAGGACCCATGTGGATCTCATGCCGGGGAAAGAACATAGGTTTGGCATGGATCAAATGTGAGGTTCAGTCCAAATTTTGGAATGACTTTTCATTTGGCATGTACTGGTCCAGGACCCATGTGGATCCCATGCCGGGGAAAGAACATAGGTTTGGCATGGATCAAATGTGAGGTTCAGTCCAAATTTAGGAATGACTTTTCATTTGGCATGTACTGGTCCAGGACCCATGTGGATCCCATACCGGGGAAAGAAAATAGGTTGGCATGGATCAAATGTGAGGTTCAGTCCAAATTTTGGAATGACTTTTCATTTGGCATGTACTGGCCCAGGACCCATGTGGATCTCATGCCGGGGAAAGAACATAGGTCTGGTATGGATCAAATGTGAGGTTCAGTCCAAATTTTGGAATGACTTTTCATTTGGCATGTACTGGCCCAGGACCCATGTTGATCCCATGCTGATAAAAGAAAATAGGTTTGGCATGGATCAAATGTGAGGTTCAGTCCAAATTTTGGAATGACTTTTAATTTGGCATGTACTGGTCCAGGATCCATGTGGATCCCATACCGGGGAAAGAAAATAGGTTGGCATGGATCAAATGTGAGGTTCAGTCCAAATTTTGGAATGACTTTTCATTTGGCATGTACTGGTCCAGGACCCATGTGGATCCCATGCTGATAAAAGAAAATAGGTTGGCATGGATCAAATGTGAGGTTCAGTCCAAATTTTGGAATGACTTTTAATTTGGCATGTACTGGTCCAGGATCCATGTGGATCCCATACCGGGGAAAGAAAATAGGTTGGCATGGATCAAATGTGAGGTTCAGTCCAAATTTTGGAATGACTTTTCATTTGGCATGTACTGGTCCAGGACCCATGTGGATCCCATGCCGATGAAAGAAAATAGGTCTGGTATGGATCAAATGTGAGGTTCAGTCCAAGTTTTGGAATGACTTTTCATTTCGCATGTACTGGCCCAGGACCCATGTTGATCCCATGCTGATAAAAGAAAATAGGTTTGGCATGGATCAAATGTGAGGTTCAGTCCAAATTTTGGAATGACTTTTAATTTGGCATGTACTGGTCCAGGATCCATGTGGATCCCATACCGGGGAAAGAAAATAGGTTGGCATGGATCAAATGTGAGGTTCAGTCCAAATTTTGGAATGACTTTTCATTTGGCATGTACTGGTCCAGGACCCATGTGGATCCCATGCCGATGAAAGAAAATAGGTCTGGTATGGATCAAATGTGAGGTTCAGTCCAAGTTTTGGAATGACTTTTCATTTCGCATGTACTGGTCCAGGACCCATGTTGATCCCATGCTGATAAAAGAAAATAGGTTTGGCATGGATCAATTGTGAGGTTCAGTCCAAATTTTGGAATGACTTTTAATTTGGCATGTACTGGTCCAGGACCCATGTGGATCCCATACCGGGGAAAGAAAATAGGTTGGCATGGATCAAATGTGAGGTTCAGTCCAAATTTTGGAATGACTTTTCATTTGGCATGTACTGGCCCAGGACCCATGTGGATCTCATGCCGGGGAAAGAACATAGGTTTGGCATGGATCAAATGTGAGGTTCAGTCCAAATTTTGGAATGACTTTTCATTTGGCATGTACTGGTCCAGGACCCATGTGGATCCCATGCCGGGGAAAGAACATAGGTTTGGCATGGATCAAATGTGAGGTTCAGTCCAAATTTTGGAATGACTTT
This sequence comes from Pristionchus entomophagus, assembly GCA_036245825.1. Classification (NCBI taxonomy): domain Eukaryota; kingdom Metazoa; phylum Nematoda; class Chromadorea; order Rhabditida; family Neodiplogasteridae; genus Pristionchus; species Pristionchus entomophagus. Next base: position 20,439,112 of record BTSX01000005.1, read on the forward strand.
TCATTTGGCATGTACTGGTCCAGGACCCATGTGGATCCCATACCGGGGAAAGAAAATAGGTTGGCATGGATCAATTGTGAGGTTCAGTCCAAATTTTGGAATGACTTTTAATTTGGCATGTACTGGTCCAGGACCCATGTGGATCCCATACCGGGGAAAGAAAATAGGTTGGCATGGATCAAATGTGAGGTTCAGTCCAAATTTTGGAATGACTTTTAATTTGGCATGTACTGGTCCAGGACCCATGTGGATCCCATACCGGGGAAAGAAAATAGGTTGGCATGGATCAAATGTGAGGTTCAGTCCAAATTTTGGAATGACTTTTCATTTGGCATGTACTGGCCCAGGACCCATGTGGATCTCATGCCGGGGAAAGAACATAGGTCTGGTATGGATCAAATGTGAGGTTCAGTCCAAATTTTGGAATGACTTTTCATTTGGCATGTACTGGCCCAGGACCCATGTTGATCCCATGCTGATAAAAGAAAATAGGTTTGGCATGGATCAAATGTGAGGTTCAGTCCAAATTTTGGAATGACTTTTAATTTGGCATGTACTGGTCCAGGATCCATGTGGATCCCATACCGGGGAAAGAAAATAGGTTGGCATGGATCAAATGTGAGGTTCAGTCCAAATTTTGGAATGACTTTTCATTTGGCATGTACTGGTCCAGGACCCATGTGGATCCCATGCCGATGAAAGAAAATAGGTCTGGTATGGATCAAATGTGAGGTTCAGTCCAAGTTTTGGAATGACTTTTCATTTCGCATGTACTGGTCCAGGACCCATGTTGATCCCATGCTGATAAAAGAAAATAGGTTTGGCATGGATCAATTGTGAGGTTCAGTCCAAATTTTGGAATGACTTTTCATTTCGCATGTACTGGTCCAGGACCCATGTTGATCCCATGCTGATAAAAGAAAATAGGTTGGCATGGATCAAATGTGAGGTTCAGTCCAAATTTTGGAATGACTTTTCATTTGGCATGTACTGGCCCAGGACCCATGTGGATCTCATGCCGGGGAAAGAACATAGGTTTGGCATGGATCAAATGTGAGGTTCAGTCCAAATTTTGGAATGACTTTTCATTTGGCATGTACTGGTCCAGGACCCATGTGGATCCCATGCCGGGGAAAGAACATAGGTTTGGCATGGATCAAATGTGAGGTTCAGTCCAAATTTAGGAATGACTTTTCATTTGGCATGTACTGGTCCAGGACCCATGTGGATCCCATACCGGGGAAAGAAAATAGGTTGGCATGGATCAAATGTGAGGTTCAGTCCAAATTTTGGAATGACTTTTCATTTGGCATGTACTGGTCCAGGACCCATGTGGATCCCATGCCGATGAAAGAAAATAGGTCTGGTATGGATCAAATGTGAGGTTCAGTCCAAGTTTTGGAATGACTTTTCATTTCGCATGTACTGGTCCAGGACCCATGTTGATCCCATGCTGATAAAAGAAAATAGGTTTGGCATGGATCAATTGTGAGGTTCAGTCCAAATTTTGGAATGACTTTTAATTTGGCATGTACTGGTCCAGGACCCATGTGGATCCCATACCGGGGAAAGAAAATAGGTTGGCATGGATCAAATGTGAGGTTCAGATCAAATTTTGGAATGACTTTTCATTTGGCATGTACTGGCCCAGGACCCATGTGGATCTCATGCCGGGGAAAGAACATAGGTTTGGCATGGATCAAATGTGAGGTTCAGTCCAAGTTTTGGAATGACTTTTCATTTCGCATGTACTGGTCCAGGACCCATGTTGATCCCATGCTGATAAAAGAAAATAGGTTTGGCATGGATCAATTGTGAGGTTCAGTCCAAATTTTGGAATGACTTTTCATTTCGCATGTACTGGTCCAGGACCCATGTTGATCCCATGCTGATAAAAGAAAATAGGTTGGCATGGATCAAATGTGAGGTTCAGTCCAAATTTTGGAATGACTTTTCATTTGGCATGTACTGGCCCAGGACCCATGTGGATCTCATGCCGGGGAAAGAACATAGGTTTGGCATGGATCAAATGTGAGGTTCAGTCCAAATTTTGGAATGACTTTTCATTTGGCATGTACTGGTCCAGGACCCATGTGGATCCCATGCCGGGGAAAGAACATAGGTTTGGCATGGATCAAATGTGAGGTTCAGTCCAAATTTTGGAATGACTTTTCATTTGGCATGTACTGGTCCAGGACCCATGTGGATCCCATACCGGGGAAAGAAAATAGGTTGGCATGGATCAAATGTGAGGTTCAGTCCAAATTTTGGAATGACTTTTCATTTGGCATGTACTGGTCCAGGACCCATGTGGATCCCATGCCGATGAAAGAAAATAGGTCTGGTATGGATCAAATGTGAGGTTCAGTCCAAGTTTTGGAATGACTTTTCATTTCGCATGTACTGGTCCAGGACCCATGTTGATCCCATGCTGATAAAAGAAAATAGGTTTGGCATGGATCAATTGTGAGGTTCAGTCCAAATTTTGGAATGACTTTTAATTTGGCATGTACTGGTCCAGGACCCATGTGGATCCCATACCGGGGAAAGAAAATAGGTTGGCATGGATCAAATGTGAGGTTCAGATCAAATTTTGGAATGACTTTTCATTTGGCATGTACTGGCCCAGGACCCATGTGGATCTCATGCCGGGGAAAGAACATAGGTTTGGCATGGATCAAATGTGAGGTTCAGTCCAAGTTTTGGAATGACTTTTCATTTCGCATGTACTGGTCCAGGACCCATGTTGATCCCATGCTGATAAAAGAAAATAGGTTTGGCATGGATCAATTGTGAGGTTCAGTCCAAATTTTGGAATGACTTTTAATTTGGCATGTACTGGTCCAGGACCCATGTGGATCCCATACCGGGGAAAGAAAATAGGTTGGCATGGATCAAATGTGAGGTTCAGTCCAAATTTTGGAATGACTTTTCATTTGGCATGTACTGGCCCAGGACCCATGTGGATCTCATGCCGGGGAAAGAACATAGGTTTGGCATGGATCAAATGTGAGGTTCAGTACAAATTTTGGAATGACTTTTCATTTGGCATGTACTGGCCCAGGACCCATGTGGATCTCATGCCGGGGAAAGAACATAGGTTTGGCATGGATCAAATGTGAGGTTCAGTCCAAATTTTGGAATGACTTTTCATTTGGCATGTACTGGTCCAGGACCCATGTGGATCCCATGCCGGGGAAAGAACATAGGTTTGGCATGGATCAAATGTGAGGTTCAGTCCAAATTTTGGAATGACTTTTCATTTGGCATGTACTGGTCCAGGACCCATGTGGATCCCATACCGGGGAAAGAAAATAGGTTGGCATGGATCAAATGTGAGGTTCAGTCCAAATTTTGGAATGACTTTTCATTTGGCATGTACTGGCCCAGGACCCATGTGGATCTCATGCCGGGGAAAGAACATAGGTTTGGCATGGATCAAATGTGAGGTTCAGTACAAATTTTGGAATGACTTTTCATTTGGCATGTACTGGCCCAGGACCCATGTGGATCTCATGCCGGGGAAAGAACATAGGTTTGGCATGGATCAAATGTGAGGTTCAGTCCAAATTTTGGAATGACTTTTCATTTGGCATGTACTGGTCCAGGACCCATGTGGATCCCATGCCGGGGAAAGAACATAGGTTTGGCATGGATCAAATGTGAGGTTCAGTCCAAATTTTGGAATGACTTTTCATTTGGCATGTACTGGTCCAGGACCCATGTGGATCCCATACCGGGGAAAGAAAATAGGTTGGCATGGATCAAATGTGAGGTTCAGTCCAAATTTTGGAATGACTTTTCATTTGGCATGTACTGGTCCAGGACCCATGTGGATCCCATGCCGATGAAAGAAAATAGGTCTGGTATGGATCAAATGTGAGGTTCAGTCCAAGTTTTGGAATGACTTTTCATTTCGCATGTACTGGTCCAGGACCCATGTTGATCCCATGCTGATAAAAGAAAATAGGTTTGGCATGGATCAATTGTGAGGTTCAGTCCAAATTTTGGAATGACTTTTAATTTGGCATGTACTGGTCCAGGACCCATGTGGATCCCATACCGGGGAAAGAAAATAGGTTGGCATGGATCAAATGTGAGGTTCAGTCCAAATTTTGGAATGACTTTTCATTTGGCATGTACTGGCCCAGGACCCATGTGGATCTCATGCCGGGGAAAGAACATAGGTTTGGCATGGATCAAATGTGAGGTTCAGTACAAATTTTGGAATGACTTTTCATTTGGCATGTACTGGCCCAGGACCCATGTGGATCTCATGCCGGGGAAAGAACATAGGTTTGGCATGGATCAAATGTGAGGTTCAGTCCAAATTTTGGAATGACTTTTCATTTGGCATGTACTGGTCCAGGACCCATGTGGATCCCATGCCGGGGAAAGAACATAGGTTTGGCATGGATCAAATGTGAGGTTCAGTCCAAATTTTGGAATGACTTTTCATTTGGCATGTACTGGTCCAGGACCCATGTGGATCCCATACCGGGGAAAGAAAATAGGTTGGCATGGATCAAATGTGAGGTTCAGTCCAAATTTTGGAATGACTTTTCATTTGGCATGTACTGGTCCAGGACCCATGTGGATCCCATGCCGATGAAAGAAAATAGGTCTGGTATGGATCAAATGTGAGGTTCAGTCCAAGTTTTGGAATGACTTTTCATTTCGCATGTACTGGTCCAGGACCCATGTTGATCCCATGCTGATAAAAGAAAATAGGTTTGGCATGGATCAATTGTGAGGTTCAGTCCAAATTTTGGAATGACTTTTAATTTGGCATGTACTGGTCCAGGACCCATGTGGATCCCATACCGGGGAAAGAAAATAGGTTGGCATGGATCAAATGTGAGGTTCAGATCAAATTTTGGAATGACTTTTCATTTGGCATGTACTGGCCCAGGACCCATGTGGATCTCATGCCGGGGAAAGAACATAGGTTTGGCATGGATCAAATGTGAGGTTCAGTCCAAGTTTTGGAATGACTTTTCATTTCGCATGTACTGGTCCAGGACCCATGTTGATCCCATGCTGATAAAAGAAAATAGGTTTGGCATGGATCAATTGTGAGGTTCAGTCCAAATTTTGGAATGACTTTTAATTTGGCATGTACTGGTCCAGGACCCATGTGGATCCCATACCGGGGAAAGAAAATAGGTTGGCATGGATCAAATGTGAGGTTCAGTCCAAATTTTGGAATGACTTTTCATTTGGCATGTACTGGTCCAGGACCCATGTGGATCCCATGCCGATGAAAGAAAATAGGTCTGGTATGGATCAAATGTGAGGTTCAGTCCAAGTTTTGGAATGACTTTTCATTTCGCATGTACTGGTCCAGGACCCATGTTGATCCCATGCTGATAAAAGAAAATAGGTTTGGCATGGATCAATTGTGAGGTTCAGTCCAAATTTTGGAATGACTTTTAATTTGGCATGTACTGGTCCAGGACCCATGTGGATCCCATACCGGGGAAAGAAAATAGGTTGGCATGGATCAAATGTGAGGTTCAGATCAAATTTTGGAATGACTTTTCATTTGGCATGTACTGGCCCAGGACCCATGTGGATCTCATGCCGGGGAAAGAACATAGGTTTGGCATGGATCAAATGTGAGGTTCAGTCCAAGTTTTGGAATGACTTTTCATTTCGCATGTACTGGTCCAGGACCCATGTTGATCCCATGCTGATAAAAGAAAATAGGTTTGGCATGGATCAATTGTGAGGTTCAGTCCAAATTTTGGAATGACTTTTAATTTGGCATGTACTGGTCCAGGACCCATGTGGATCCCATACCGGGGAAAGAAAATAGGTTGGCATGGATCAAATGTGAGGTTCAGTCCAAATTTTGGAATGACTTTTCATTTGGCATGTACTGGCCCAGGACCCATGTGGATCTCATGCCGGGGAAAGAACATAGGTTTGGCATGGATCAAATGTGAGGTTCAGTACAAATTTTGGAATGACTTTTCATTTGGCATGTACTGGCCCAGGACCCATGTGGATCTCATGCCGGGGAAAGAACATAGGTTTGGCATGGATCAAATGTGAGGTTCAGTCCAAATTTTGGAATGACTTTTCATTTGGCATGTACTGGTCCAGGACCCATGTGGATCCCATGCCGGGGAAAGAACATAGGTTTGGCATGGATCAAATGTGAGGTTCAGTCCAAATTTTGGAATGACTTTTCATTTGGCATGTACTGGTCCAGGACCCATGTGGATCCCATGCCGGGGAAAGAACATAGGTTTGGCATGGATCAAATGTGAGGTTCAGTCCAAATTTTGGAATGACTTTTCATTTGGCATGTACTGGTCCAGGACCCATGTGGATCCCATACCGGGGAAAGAAAATAGGTTGGCATGGATCAATTGTGAGGTTCAGTCCAAATTTTGGAATGACTTTTAATTTGGCATGTACTGGTCCAGGACCCATGTTGATCCCATGCTGATAAAAGAAAATAGGTTTGGCATGGATCAATTGTGAGGTTCAGTCCAAATTTTGGAATGACTTTTCATTTGGCATGTACTGGCCCAGGACCCATGTGGATCTCATGCCGGGGAAAGAACATAGGTCTGGTATGGATCAAATGTGAGGTTCAGTCCAAATTTTGGAATGACTTTTCATTTGGCATGTACTGGCCCAGGACCCATGTTGATCCCATGCTGATAAAAGAAAATAGGTTTGGCATGGATCAAATGTGAGGTTCAGTCCAAATTTTGGAATGACTTTTAATTTGGCATGTACTGGTCCAGGATCCATGTGGATCCCATACCGGGGAAAGAAAATAGGTTGGCATGGATCAAATGTGAGGTTCAGTCCAAATTTTGGAATGACTTTTCATTTGGCATGTACTGGTCCAGGACCCATGTGGATCCCATGCCGATGAAAGAAAATAGGTCTGGTATGGATCAAATGTGAGGTTCAGTCCAAGTTTTGGAATGACTTTTCATTTCGCATGTACTGGTCCAGGACCCATGTTGATCCCATGCTGATAAAAGAAAATAGGTTTGGCATGGATCAATTGTGAGGTTCAGTCCAAATTTTGGAATGACTTTTCATTTCGCATGTACTGGTCCAGGACCCATGTTGATCCCATGCTGATAAAAGAAAATAGGTTGGCATGGATCAAATGTGAGGTTCAGTCCAAATTTTGGAATGACTTTTCATTTGGCATGTACTGGCCCAGGACCCATGTGGATCTCATGCCGGGGAAAGAACATAGGTTTGGCATGGATCAAATGTGAGGTTCAGTCCAAATTTTGGAATGACTTTTCATTTGGCATGTACTGGTCCAGGACCCATGTGGATCCCATGCCGGGGAAAGAACATAGGTTTGGCATGGATCAAATGTGAGGTTCAGTCCAAATTTTGGAATGACTTTTCATTTGGCATGTACTGGTCCAGGACCCATGTGGATCCCATACCGGGGAAAGAAAATAGGTTGGCATGGATCAATTGTGAGGTTCAGTCCAAATTTTGGAATGACTTTTAATTTGGCATGTACTGGTCCAGGACCCATGTTGATCCCATGCTGATAAAAGAAAATAGGTTTGGCATGGATCAATTGTGAGGTTCAGTCCAAATTTTGGAATGACTTTTCATTTGGCATGTACTGGCCCAGGACCCATGTGGATCTCATGCCGGGGAAAGAACATAGGTCTGGTATGGATCAAATGTGAGGTTCAGTCCAAATTTTGGAATGACTTTTCATTTGGCATGTACTGGCCCAGGACCCATGTTGATCCCATGCTGATAAAAGAAAATAGGTTTGGCATGGATCAAATGTGAGGTTCAGTCCAAATTTTGGAATGACTTTTAATTTGGCATGTACTGGTCCAGGATCCATGTGGATCCCATACCGGGGAAAGAAAATAGGTTGGCATGGATCAAATGTGAGGTTCAGTCCAAATTTTGGAATGACTTTTCATTTGGCATGTACTGGTCCAGGACCCATGTGGATCCCATGCCGATGAAAGAAAATAGGTCTGGTATGGATCAAATGTGAGGTTCAGTCCAAGTTTTGGAATGACTTTTCATTTCGCATGTACTGGTCCAGGACCCATGTTGATCCCATGCTGATAAAAGAAAATAGGTTTGGCATGGATCAATTGTGAGGTTCAGTCCAAATTTTGGAATGACTTTTCATTTCGCATGTACTGGTCCAGGACCCATGTTGATCCCATGCTGATAAAAGAAAATAGGTTGGCATGGATCAAATGTGAGGTTCAGTCCAAATTTTGGAATGACTTTTCATTTGGCATGTACTGGCCCAGGACCCATGTGGATCTCATGCCGGGGAAAGAACATAGGTTTGGCATGGATCAAATGTGAGGTTCAGTCCAAATTTTGGAATGACTTTTCATTTGGCATGTACTGGTCCAGGACCCATGTGGATCCCATGCCGGGGAAAGAACATAGGTTTGGCATGGATCAAATGTGAGGTTCAGTCCAAATTTTGGAATGACTTTTCATTTGGCATGTACTGGTCCAGGACCCATGTGGATCCCATACCGGGGAAAGAAAATAGGTTGGCATGGATCAAATGTGAGGTTCAGTCCAAATTTTGGAATGACTTTTCATTTGGCATGTACTGGTCCAGGACCCATGTGGATCCCATGCCGATGAAAGAAAATAGGTCTGGTATGGATCAAATGTGAGGTTCAGTCCAAGTTTTGGAATGACTTTTCATTTCGCATGTACTGGTCCAGGACCCATGTTGATCCCATGCTGATAAAAGAAAATAGGTTTGGCATGGATCAATTGTGAGGTTCAGTCCAAATTTTGGAATGACTTTTAATTTGGCATGTACTGGTCCAGGACCCATGTGGATCCCATACCGGGGAAAGAAAATAGGTTGGCATGGATCAAATGTGAGGTTCAGATCAAATTTTGGAATGACTTTTCATTTGGCATGTACTGGCCCAGGACCCATGTGGATCTCATGCCGGGGAAAGAACATAGGTTTGGCATGGATCAAATGTGAGGTTCAGTCCAAGTTTTGGAATGACTTTTCATTTCGCATGTACTGGTCCAGGACCCATGTTGATCCCATGCTGATAAAAGAAAATAGGTTTGGCATGGATCAATTGTGAGGTTCAGTCCAAATTTTGGAATGACTTTTAATTTGGCATGTACTGGTCCAGGACCCATGTGGATCCCATACCGGGGAAAGAAAATAGGTTGGCATGGATCAAATGTGAGGTTCAGTCCAAATTTTGGAATGACTTTTCATTTGGCATGTACTGGCCCAGGACCCATGTGGATCTCATGCCGGGGAAAGAACATAGGTTTGGCATGGATCAAATGTGAGGTTCAGTCCAAATTTTGGAATGACTTTTCATTTGGCATGTACTGGCCCAGGACCCATGTGGATCTCATGCCGGGGAAAGAACATAGGTTTGGCATGGATCAAATGTGAGGTTCAGTCCAAATTTTGGAATGACTTTTCATTTGGCATGTACTGGTCCAGGACCCATGTGGATCCCATACCGGGGAAAGAAAATAGGTTGGCATGGATCAAATGTGAGGTTCAGTCCAAATTTTGGAATGACTTTTCATTTGGCATGTACTGGCCCAGGACCCATGTGGATCCCATGCCGGGGAAAGAACATAGGTTTGGCATGGATCAAATGTGAGGTTCAGTCCAAATTTTGGAATGACTTTTCATTTGGCATTTACTGGTCCAGGACCCATGTGGATCCCATGCCGATGAAAGAAAATAGGTCTGGTATGGATCAAATGTGAGGTTCAGTCCAAATTTTGGAGTGACTTTTCATTTGGCCTGTACTGGTCCAGGACCCATGTGGATCCCATGCCGGGGAAAGAACATAGGTTTGGCATGGATCAAATGTGAGGTTCAGTCCAAATTTTGGAATGACTTTTAATTTGGCATGTACTGGTCCAGGATCCATGTGGATCCCATACCGGGGAAAGAAAATAGGTTGGCATGGATCAAATGTGAGGTTCAGTCCAAATTTTGGAATGACTTTTCATTTGGCATGTACTGGCCCAGGACCCATGTGGATCTCATGCCGGGGAAAGAACATAGGTTTGGCATGGATCAAATGTGAGGTTCAGTCCAAATTTTGGAATGACTTTTCATTTGGCATGTACTGGTCCAGGACCCATGTGGATCCCATACCGGGGAAAGAAAATAGGTTGGCATGGATCAAATGTGAGGTTCAGTCCAAATTTTGGAATGACTTTTCATTTGGCATGTACTGGCCCAGGACCCATGTGGATCCCATGCCGGGGAAAGAACATAGGTTTGGCATGGATCAAATGTGAGGTTCAGTCCAAATTTTGGAATGACTTTTCATTTGGCATTTACTGGTCCAGGACCCATGTGGATCCCATGCCGATGAAAGAAAATAGGTCTGGTATGGATCAAATGTGAGGTTCAGTCCAAATTTTGGAGTGACTTTTCATTTGGCCTGTACTGGTCCAGGACCCATGTGGATCCCATGCCGGGGAAAGAACATAGGTTTGGCATGGATCAAATGTGAGGTTCAGTCCAAATTTTGGAATGACTTTTAATTTGGCATGTACTGGTCCAGGATCCATGAGGATCCCATACCGGGGAAAGAAAATAGGTTGGCATGGATCAAATGTGAGGTTCAGTCCAAATTTTGGAATGACTTTTCATTTGGCATGTACTGGTCCAGGACCCATGTGGATCCCATGCCGATGAAAGAAAATAGGTCTGGTATGGATCAAATGTGAGTTCAGTCCAAGTTTTGGAATGACTTTTCATTTCGCATGTACTGGTCCAGGACCCATGTTGATCCCATGCTGATAAAAGAAAATAGGTTTGGCATGGATCAATTGTGAGGTTCAGTCCAAATTTTGGAATGACTTTTAATTTGGCATGTACTGGTCCAGGACCCATGTGGATCCCATACCGGGGAAAGAAAATAGGTTGGCATGGATCAAATGTGAGGTTCAGTCCAAATTTTGGAATGACTTTTCATTTGGCATGTACTGGCCCAGGACCCATGTGGATCTCATGCCGGGGAAAGAACATAGGTTTGGCATGGATCAAATGTGAGGTTCAGTCCAAATTTTGGAATGACTTTTCATTTGGCATGTACTGGTCCAGGACCCATGTGGATCCCATGCCGGGGAAAGAACATAGGTTTGGCATGGATCAAATGTGAGGTTCAGTCCAAATTTTGGAATGACTTTTCATTTGGCATGTACTGGTCCAGGACCCATGTGGATCCCATACCGGGGAAAGAAAATAGGTTGGCATGGATCAAATGTGAGGTTCAGTCCAAATTTTGGAATGACTTTTCATTTGGCATGTACTGGTCCAGGACCCATGTGGATCCCATGCCGATGAAAGAAAATAGGTCTGGTATGGATCAAATGTGAGGTTCAGTCCAAATTTTGGAATGACTTTTCATTTGGCATGTACTGGCCCAGGACCCATGTGGATCTCATGCCGGGGAAAGAACATAGGTTTGGCATGGATCAAATGTGAGGTTCAGTCCAAATTTTGGAATGACTTTTCATTTGGCATGTACTGGTCCAGGACCCATGTGGATCCCATACCGGGGAAGAAAATAGGTTGGCATGGATCAAATGTGAGGTTCAGTCCAAATTTTGGAATGACTTTTCATTTGGCATGTACTGGCCCAGGACCCATGTGGATCCCATGCCGGGGAAAGAACATAGGTTTGGCATGGATCAAATGTGAGGTTCAGTCCAAATTTTGGAATGACTTTTCATTTGGCATTTACTGGTCCAGGACCCATGTGGATCCCATGCCGGGGAAAGAACATAGGTTTGGCATGGATCAAATGTGAGGTTCAGTCCAAATTTTGGAATGACTTTTCATTTGGCATGTACTGGCCCAGGACCCATGTGGATCCCATGCCGGGGAAAGAAAATAGGTTTGGCATGGATCAAATGTGAGGTTCAGTCCAAATTTTGGAGTGACTTTTCATTTGGCCTGTACTGGTCCAGGACCCATGTGGATCCCATGCCGATGAAAGAAAATAGGTCTGGTATGGATCAAATGTGAGGTTCAGTCCAAATTTTGGAATGACTTTTCATTTGGCATGTACTGGCCCAGGACCCATGTGGATCCCATGCCGGGGAAAGAACATAGGTTTGGCATGGATCAAATGTGAGGTTCAGTCCAAATTTTGGAATGACTTTTAATTTGGCATGTACTGGTCCAGGATCCATGTGGATCCCATACCGGGGTAAGAAAATAGGTTGGCATGGATCAAATGTGAGGTTCAGTCCAAATTTTGGAATGACTTTTCATTTGGCATGTACTGGCCCAGGACCCATGTGGATCTCATGCCGGGGAAAGAACATAGGTTTGGCATGGATCAAATGTGAGGTTCAGTCCAAATTTTGGAATGACTTTTCATTTGGCATGTACTGGTCCAGGACCCATGTGGATCCCATACCGGGGAAAGAAAATAGGTTGGCATGGATCAAATGTGAGGTTCAGTCCAAATTTTGGAATGACTTTTCATTTGGCATGTACTGGCCCAGGACCCATGTGGATCTCATGCCGGGGAAAGAACATAGGTTTGGCATGGATCAAATGTGAGGTTCAGTCCAAATTTTGGAATGACTTTTCATTTGGCATGTACTGGTCCAGGACCCATGTGGATCCCATGCCGGGGAAAGAACATAGGTTTGGCATGGATCAAATGTGAGGTTCAGTCCAAATTTTGGAATGACTTTTCATTTGGCATGTACTGGTCCAGGACCCATGTGGATCCCATACCGGGGAAAGAAAATAGGTTGGCATGGATCAAATGTGAGGTTCAGTCCAAATTTTGGAATGACTTTTCATTTGGCATGTACTGGTCCAGGACCCATGTGGATCCCATGCCGATGAAAGAAAATAGGTCTGGTATGGATCAAATGTGAGGTTCAGTCCAAATTTTGGAATGACTTTTCATTTGGCATGTACTGGCCCAGGACCCATGTGGATCTCATGCCGGGGAAAGAACATAGGTTTGGCATGGATCAAATGTGAGGTTCAGTCCAAATTTTGGAATGACTTTTCATTTGGCATGTACTGGTCCAGGACCCATGTGGATCCCATACCGGGGAAGAAAATAGGTTGGCATGGATCAAATGTGAGGTTCAGTCCAAATTTTGGAATGACTTTTCATTTGGCATGTACTGGCCCAGGACCCATGTGGATCCCATGCCGGGGAAAGAACATAGGTTTGGCATGGATCAAATGTGAGGTTCAGTCCAAATTTTGGAATGACTTTTCATTTGGCATTTACTGGTCCAGGACCCATGTGGATCCCATGCCGGGGAAAGAACATAGGTTTGGCATGGATCAAATGTGAGGTTCAGTCCAAATTTTGGAATGACTTTTCATTTGGCATGTACTGGCCCAGGACCCATGTGGATCCCATGCCGGGGAAAGAAAATAGGTTTGGCATGGATCAAATGTGAGGTTCAGTCCAAATTTTGGAGTGACTTTTCATTTGGCCTGTACTGGTCCAGGACCCATGTGGATCCCATGCCGATGAAAGAAAATAGGTCTGGTATGGATCAAATGTGAGGTTCAGTCCAAATTTTGGAATGACTTTTCATTTGGCATGTACTGGCCCAGGACCCATGTGGATCCCATGCCGGGGAAAGAACATAGGTTTGGCATGGATCAAATGTGAGGTTCAGTCCAAATTTTGGAATGACTTTTAATTTGGCATGTACTGGTCCAGGATCCATGTGGATCCCATACCGGGGTAAGAAAATAGGTTGGCATGGATCAAATGTGAGGTTCAGTCCAAATTTTGGAATGACTTTTCATTTGGCATGTACTGGCCCAGGACCCATGTGGATCTCATGCCGGGGAAAGAACATAGGTTTGGCATGGATCAAATGTGAGGTTCAGTCCAAATTTTGGAATGACTTTTCATTTGGCATGTACTGGTCCAGGACCCATGTGGATCCCATACCGGGGAAAGAAAATAGGTTGGCATGGATCAAATGTGAGGTTCAGTCCAAATTTTGGAATGACTTTTCATTTGGCATGTACTGGCCCAGGACCCATGTGGATCCCTTACCGGGGAAAGAAAATAGGTTGGCATGGATCAAATGTGAGGTTCAGTCCAAGTTTTGGAATGACTTTTCATTTGGCATGTACTGGTCCAGGACCCATGTGGATCCCATGCCGATGAAAGAAAATAGGTCTGGTATGGATCAAATGTGAGGTTCAGTCCAAATTTTGGAATGACTTTTCATTTGGCATGTACTGGCCCAGGACCCATGTGGATCCCATGCCGGGGAAAGAACATAGGTTTGGCATGGATCAAATGTGAGGTTCAGTCCAAATTTTGGAATGACTTTTCATTTGGCATGTACTGGCCCAGGACCCATGTTGATCCCATGCCAATGAAAGAAAATAGGTCTGGTATGGATCAAATGTGAGGTTCAGTCCAAATTTTGGAATGACTTTTCATTTGGCATTTACTGGTCCAGGACCCATGTGGATCCCATGCCGGGGAAAGAACATAGGTTTGGCATGGATCAAATGTGAGGTTCAGTCCAAATTTTGGAATGACTTTTCATTTGGCATGTACTGGCCCAGGACCCATGTGGATCCCTTACCGGGGAAAGAAAATAGGTTGGCATGGATCAAATGTGAGGTTCAGTCCAAGTTTTGGAATGACTTTTCATTTGGCATGTACTGGTCCAGGACCCATGTGGATCCCATGCCGATGAAAGAAAATAGGTCTGGTATGGATCAAATGTGAGGTTCAGTCCAAATTTTGGAATGACTTTTCATTTGGCATGTACTGGCCCAGGACCCATGTGGATCCCATGCCGGGGAAAGAACATAGGTTTGGCATGGATCAAATGTGAGGTTCAGTCCAAGTTTTGGAATGACTTTTCATTTCGCATGTACTGGTCCAGGACCCATGTTGATCCCATGCCGATAAAAGAAAATAGGTTTGGCATGGATCAATTGTGAGGTTCAGTCCAAATTTTGGAATGACTTTTCATTTGGCATGTACTGGCCCAGGACCCATGTGGATCTCATGCCGGGGAAAGAACATAGGTTTGGCATGGATCAAATGTGAGGTTCAGTCCAAATTTTGGAATGACTTTTCATTTGGCATTTACTGGTCCAGGACCCATGTGGATCCCATGCCGGGGAAAGAACATAGGTTTGGCATGGATCAAATGTGAGGTTCAGTCCAAATTTTGGAATGACTTTTCATTTGGCATGTACTGGCCCAGGACCCATGTGGATCCCATGCCGGGGAAAGAAAATAGGTTTGGCATGGATCAAATGTGAGGTTCAGTCCAAATTTTGGAGTGACTTTTCATTTGGCCTGTACTGGTCCAGGACCCATGTGGATCCCATGCCGATGAAAGAAAATAGGTCTGGTATGGATCAAATGTGAGGTTCAGTCCAAATTTTGGAATGACTTTTCATTTGGCATGTACTGGCCCAGGACCCATGTGGATCCCATGCCGGGGAAAGAACATAGGTTTGGCATGGATCAAATGTGAGGTTCAGTCCAAATTTTGGAATGACTTTTAATTTGGCATGTACTGGTCCAGGATCCATGTGGATCCCATACCGGGGTAAGAAAATAGGTTGGCATGGATCAAATGTGAGGTTCAGTCCAAATTTTGGAATGACTTTTCATTTGGCATGTACTGGCCCAGGACCCATGTGGATCTCATGCCGGGGAAAGAACATAGGTTTGGCATGGATCAAATGTGAGGTTCAGTCCAAATTTTGGAATGACTTTTCATTTGGCATGTACTGGTCCAGGACCCATGTGGATCCCATACCGGGGAAAGAAAATAGGTTGGCATGGATCAAATGTGAGGTTCAGTCCAAATTTTGGAATGACTTTTCATTTGGCATTTACTGGTCCAGGACCCATGTGGATCCCATGCCGGGGAAAGAACATAGGTTTGGCATGGATCAAATGTGAGGTTCAGTCCAAATTTTGGAATGACTTTTCATTTGGCATGTACTGGCCCAGGACCCATGTGGATCCCATGCCGATGAAAGAAAATAGGTCTGGTATGGATCAAATGTGAGGTTCAGTCCAAATTTTGGAATGACTTTTCATTTGGCATGTACTGGCCCAGGACCCATGTGGATCCCATGCCGGGGAAAGAACATAGGTTTGGCATGGATCAAATGTGAGGTTCAGTCCAAATTTTGGAATGACTTTTCATTTGGCATGTACTGGCCCAGGACCCATGTTGATCCCATGCCAATGAAAGAAAATAGGTCTGGTATGGATCAAATGTGAGGTTCAGTCCAAATTTTGGAATGACTTTTCATTTGGCATTTACTGGTCCAGGACCCATGTGGATCCCATGCCGGGGAAAGAACATAGGTTTGGCATGGATCAAATGTGAGGTTCAGTCCAAATTTTGGAATGACTTTTCATTTGGCATGTACTGGCCCAGGACCCATGTGGATCCCTTACCGGGGAAAGAAAATAGGTTGGCATGGATCAAATGTGAGGTTCAGTCCAAGTTTTGGAATGACTTTTCATTTGGCATGTACTGGTCCAGGACCCATGTGGATCCCATGCCGATGAAAGAAAATAGGTCTGGTATGGATCAAATGTGAGGTTCAGTCCAAATTTTGGAATGACTTTTCATTTGGCATGTACTGGCCCAGGACCCATGTGGATCCCATGCCGGGGAAAGAACATAGGTTTGGCATGGATCAAATGTGAGGTTCAGTCCAAGTTTTGGAATGACTTTTCATTTCGCATGTACTGGTCCAGGACCCATGTTGATCCCATGCCGATAAAAGAAAATAGGTTTGGCATGGATCAATTGTGAGGTTCAGTCCAAATTTTGGAATGACTTTTCATTTGGCATGTACTGGCCCAGGACCCATGTGGATCTCATGCCGGGGAAAGAACATAGGTTTGGCATGGATCAAATGTGAGGTTCAGTCCAAATTTTGGAATGACTTTTCATTTGGCATTTACTGGTCCAGGACCCATGTGGATCCCATGCCGGGGAAAGAACATAGGTTTGGCATGGATCAAATGTGAGGTTCAGTCCAAATTTTGGAATGACTTTTCATTTGGCATGTACTGGCCCAGGACCCATGTTGATCCCATGCCAATGAAAGAAAATAGGTCTGGTATGGATCAAATGTGAGGTTCAGTCCAAATTTTGGAATGACTTTTCATTTGGCATTTACTGGTCCAGGACCCATGTGGATCCCATGCCGGGGAAAGAACATAGGTTTGGCATGGATCAAATGTGAGGTTCAGTCCAAATTTTGGAATGACTTTTCATTTGGCATGTACTGGCCCAGGACCCATGTGGATCCCTTACCGGGGAAAGAAAATAGGTTGGCATGGATCAAATGTGAGGTTCAGTCCAAGTTTTGGAATGACTTTTCATTTGGCATGTACTGGTCCAGGACCCATGTGGATCCCATGCCGATGAAAGAAAATAGGTCTGGTATGGATCAAATGTGAGGTTCAGTCCAAATTTTGGAATGACTTTTCATTTGGCATGTACTGGCCCAGGACCCATGTGGATCCCATGCCGGGGAAAGAACATAGGTTTGGCATGGATCAAATGTGAGGTTCAGTCCAAGTTTTGGAATGACTTTTCATTTCGCATGTACTGGTCCAGGACCCATGTTGATCCCATGCCGATAAAAGAAAATAGGTTTGGCATGGATCAATTGTGAGGTTCAGTCCAAATTTTGGAATGACTTTTCATTTGGCATGTACTGGCCCAGGACCCATGTGGATCTCATGCCGGGGAAAGAACATAGGTTTGGCATGGATCAAATGTGAGGTTCAGTCCAAATTTTGGAATGACTTTTCATTTGGCATTTACTGGTCCAGGACCCATGTGGATCCCATGCCGGGGAAAGAACATAGGTTTGGCATGGATCAAATGTGAGGTTCAGTCCAAATTTTGGAATGACTTTTCATTTGGCATGTACTGGCCCAGGACCCATGTGGATCCCATGCCGGGGAAAGAAAATAGGTTTGGCATGGATCAAATGTGAGGTTCAGTCCAAATTTTGGAGTGACTTTTCATTTGGCCTGTACTGGTCCAGGACCCATGTGGATCCCATGCCGATGAAAGAAAATAGGTCTGGTATGGATCAAATGTGAGGTTCAGTCCAAATTTTGGAATGACTTTTCATTTGGCATGTACTGGCCCAGGACCCATGTGGATCCCATGCCGGGGAAAGAACATAGGTTTGGCATGGATCAAATGTGAGGTTCAGTCCAAATTTTGGAATGACTTTTAATTTGGCATGTACTGGTCCAGGATCCATGTGGATCCCATACCGGGGTAAGAAAATAGGTTGGCATGGATCAAATGTGAGGTTCAGTCCAAATTTTGGAATGACTTTTCATTTGGCATGTACTGGCCCAGGACCCATGTGGATCTCATGCCGGGGAAAGAACATAGGTTTGGCATGGATCAAATGTGAGGTTCAGTCCAAATTTTGGAATGACTTTTCATTTGGCATGTACTGGTCCAGGACCCATGTGGATCCCATACCGGGGAAAGAAAATAGGTTGGCATGGATCAAATGTGAGGTTCAGTCCAAGTTTTGGAATGACTTTTCATTTCGCATGTACTGGTCCAGGACCCATGTTGATCCCATGCCAATGAAAGAAAATAGGTCTGGTATGGATCAAATGTGAGGTTCAGTCCAAATTTTGGAATGACTTTTCATTTGGCATTTACTGGTCCAGGACCCATGTGGATCCCATGCCGGGGAAAGAACATAGGTTTGGCATGGATCAAATGTGAGGTTCAGTCCAAATTTTGGAATGACTTTTCATTTGGCATGTACTGGCCCAGGACCCATGTGGATCCCTTACCGGGGAAAGAAAATAGGTTGGCATGGATCAAATGTGAGGTTCAGTCCAAGTTTTGGAATGACTTTTCATTTGGCATGTACTGGTCCAGGACCCATGTGGATCCCATGCCGATGAAAGAAAATAGGTCTGGTATGGATCAAATGTGAGGTTCAGTCCAAATTTTGGAATGACTTTTCATTTGGCATGTACTGGCCCAGGACCCATGTGGATCCCATGCCGGGGAAAGAACATAGGTTTGGCATGGATCAAATGTGAGGTTCAGTCCAAGTTTTGGAATGACTTTTCATTTCGCATGTACTGGTCCAGGACCCATGTTGATCCCATGCCGATAAAAGAAAATAGGTTTGGCATGGATCAATTGTGAGGTTCAGTCCAAATTTTGGAATGACTTTTCATTTGGCATGTACTGGCCCAGGACCCATGTGGATCTCATGCCGGGGAAAGAACATAGGTTTGGCATGGATCAAATGTGAGGTTCAGTCCAAATTTTGGAATGACTTTTCATTTGGCATGTACTGGTCCAGGACCCATGTGGATCCCATGCCGGGGAAAGAACATAGGTTTGGCATGGATCAAATGTGAGGTTCAGTCCAAATTTTGGAATGACTTTTCATTTGGCATGTACTGGTCCAGGACCCATGTGGATCCCATACCGGGGAAAGAAAATAGGTTGGCATGGATCAAATGTGAGGTTCAGTCCAAATTTTGGAATGACTTTTCATTTGGCATGTACTGGTCCAGGACCCATGTGGATCCCATGCCGGGGAAAGAACATAGGTTTGGCATGGATCAAATGTGAGGTTCAGTCCAAATTTTGGAATGACTTTTCATTTGGCATGTACTGGTCCAGGACCCATGTGGATCCCATACCGGGGAAAGAAAATAGGTTGGCATGGATCAAATGTGAGGTTCAGTCCAAATTTTGGAATGACTTTTCATTTGGCATGTACTGGTCCAGGACCCATGTGGATCCCATGCCGATGAAAGAAAATAGGTCTGGTATGGATCAAATGTGAGGTTCAGTCCAAATTTTGGAATGACTTTTCATTTGGCATGTACTGGCCCAGGACCCATGTGGATCTCATGCCGGGGAAAGAACATAGGTTTGGCATGGATCAAATGTGAGGTTCAGTCCAAATTTTGGAATGACTTTTCATTTGGCATGTACTGGCCCAGGACCCATGTGGATCCCTTACCGGGGAAAGAAAATAGGTTGGCATGGATCAAATGTGAGGTTCAGTCCAAGTTTTGGAATGACTTTTCATTTGGCATGTACTGGTCCAGGACCCATGTGGATCCCATGCCGATGAAAGAAAATAGGTCTGGTATGGATCAAATGTGAGGTTCAGTCCAAATTTTGGAATGACTTTTCATTTGGCATGTACTGGCCCAGGACCCATGTGGATCCCATGCCGGGGAAAGAACATAGGTTTGGCATGGATCAAATGTGAGGTTCAGTCCAAGTTTTGGAATGACTTTTCATTTCGCATGTACTGGTCCAGGACCCATGTTGATCCCATGCCGGGGAAAGAACATAGGTTTGGCATGGATCAAATGTGAGGTTCAGTCCAAGTTTTGGAATGACTTTTCATTTCGCATGTACTGGTCCAGGACCCATGTTGATCCCATGCCGATAAAAAAAAATAGGTTTGGCATGGATCAATTGTGAGGTTCAGTCCAAATTTTGGAATGACTTTTCATTTGGCATGTACTGGCCCAGGACCCATGTGGATCTCATGCCGGGGAAAAAACATAGGTTTGGCATGGATCAAATGTGAGGTTCAGTCCAAATTTTGGAATGACTTTTCATTTGGCATGTACTGGCCCAGGACCCATGTGGATCTCATGCCGGGGAAAGAACATAGGTTTGGCATGGATCAAATGTGAGGTTCAGTCCAAATTTTGGAATGACTTTTCATTTGGCATGTACTGGTCCAGGACCCATGTGGATCCCATGCCGGGGAAAGAACATAGGTTTGGCATGGATCAAATGTGAGGTTCAGTCCACATTTTGGAATGACTTTTCATTTGGCATGTACTGGTCCAGGACCCATGTGGATCCCATACCGGGGAAAGAAAATAGGTTGGCATGGATCAAATGTGAGGTTCAGTCCAAATTTTGGAATGACTTTTCATTTGGCATGTACTGGTCCAGGACCCATGTGGATCCCATGCCGATGAAAGAAAATAGGTCTGGTATGGATCAAATGTGAGGTTCAGTCCAAATTTTGGAATGACTTTTCATTTGGCATGTACTGGCCCAGGACCCATGTGGATCTCATGCCGGGGAAAGAACATAGGTTTGGCATGGATCAAATGTGAGGTTCAGTCCAAATTTTGGAATGACTTTTCATTTGGCATGTACTGGCCCAGGACCCATGTGGATCCCTTACCGGGGAAAGAAAATAGGTTGGCATGGATCAAATGTGAGGTTCAGTCCAAGTTTTGGAATGACTTTTCATTTGGCATGTACTGGTCCAGGACCCATGTGGATCCCATGCCGATGAAAGAAAATAGGTCTGGTATGGATCAAATGTGAGGTTCAGTCCAAATTTTGGAATGACTTTTCATTTGGCATGTACTGGCCCAGGACCCATGTGGATCCCATGCCGGGGAAAGAACATAGGTTTGGCATGGATCAAATGTGAGGTTCAGTCCAAGTTTTGGAATGACTTTTCATTTGGCATGTACTGGTCCAGGACCCATGTGGATCCCATACCGGGGAAAGAAAATAGGTTGGCATGGATCAAATGTGAGGTTCAGTCCAAGTTTTGGAATGACTTTTCATTTGGCATGTACTGGTCCAGGACCCATGTGGATCCCATGCCGGGGAAAGAACATAGGTTGGCATGGATCAAATGTGAGGTTCAGTCCAAATTTTGGAATGACTTTTCATTTGGCATGTACTGGTCCAGGACCCATGTGGATCCCATGCCGATGAAAGAAAATAGGTCTGGTATGGATCAAATGTGAGGTTCAGTCCAAATTTTGGAATGACTTTTCATTTGGCATGTACTGGCCCAGGACCCATGTGGATCTCATGCCGGGGAAAGAACATAGGTTTGGCATGGATCAAATGTGAGGTTCAGTCCAAATTTTGGAATGACTTTTCATTTGGCATGTACTGGCCCAGGACCCATGTGGATCCCATGCCGGGGAAAGAACATAGGTTTGGCATGGATCAAATGTGAGGTTCAGTCCAAATTTTGGAATGACTTTTCATTTGGCATTTACTGGTCCAGGACCCATGTGGATCCCATGCCGGGGAAAGAACATAGGTTTGGCATGGATCAAATGTGAGGTTCAGTCCAAATTTTGGAATGACTTTTCATTTGGCATGTACTGGCCCAGGACCCATGTGGATCCCATGCCGGGGAAAGAAAATAGGTTTGGCATGGATCAAATATGAGGTTCAGTCCAAATTTTGGAGTGACTTTTCATTTGGCCTGTACTGGTCCAGGACCCATGTGGATCCCATGCCGATGAAAGAAAATAGGTCTGGTATGGATCAAATGTGAGGTTCAGTCCAAATTTTGGAATGACTTTTCATTTGGCATGTACTGGCCCAGGACCCATGTGGATCCCATGCCGGGGAAAGAACATAGGTTTGGCATGGATCAAATGTGAGGTTCAGTCCAAATTTTGGAATGACTTTTAATTTGGCATGTACTGGTCCAGGATCCATGTGGATCCCATACCGGGGAAAGAAAATAGGTTGGCATGGATCAAATGTGAGGTTCAGTCCAAATTTTGGAATGACTTTTCATTTGGCATGTACTGGCCCAGGACCCATGTGGATCTCATGCCGGGGAAAGAACATAGGTTTGGCATGGATCAAATGTGAGGTTCAGTCCAAATTTTGGAATGACTTTTCATTTGGCATGTACTGGTCCAGGACCCATGTGGATCCCATACCGGGGAAAGAAAATAGGTTGGCATGGATCAAATGTGAGGTTCAGTCCAAGTTTTGGAATGACTTTTCATTTCGCATGTACTGGTCCAGGACCCATGTTGATCCCATGCCGATGAAAGAAAATAGGTCTGGTATGGATCAAATGTGAGGTTCAGTCCAAATTTTGGAATGACTTTTCATTTGGCATGTACTGGCCCAGGACCCATGTGGATCCCTTACCGGGGAAAGAAAATAGGTTGGCATGGATCAAATGTGAGGTTCAGTCCAAGTTTTGGAATGACTTTTCATTTGGCATGTACTGGTCCAGGACCCATGTGGATCCCATGCCGATGAAAGAAAATAGGTCTGGTATGGATCAAATGTGAGGTTCAGTCCAAATTTTGGAATGACTTTTCATTTGGCATGTACTGGCCCAGGACCCATGTGGATCCCATGCCGGGGAAAGAACATAGGTTTGGCATGGATCAAATGTGAGGTTCAGTCCAAGTTTTGGAATGACTTTTCATTTCGCATGTACTGGTCCAGGACCCATGTTGATCCCATGCCGATAAAAGAAAATAGGTTTGGCATGGATCAATTGTGAGGTTCAGTCCAAATTTTGGAATGACTTTTAATTTGGCATGTACTGGTCCAGGACCCATGTGGATCCCATACCGGGGAAAGAAAATAGGTTGGCATGGATCAAATGTGAGGTTCAGTCCAAATTTTGGAATGACTTTTCATTTGGCATGTACTGGCCCAGGACCCATGTGGATCCCATGCCGGGGAAAGAACATAGGTTTGGCATGGATCAAATGTGAGGTTCAGTCCAAGTTTTGGAATGACTTTTCATTTGGCATGTACTGGCCCAGGACCCATGTGGATCCCATACCGGGGAAAGAAAATAGGTTGGCATGGATCAAATGTGAGGTTCAGTCCAAATTTTGGAATGACTTTTCATTTGGCATGTACTGGCCCAGGACCCATGTGGATCTCATGCCGGGGAAAGAACATAGGTTTGGCATGGATCAAATGTGAGGTTCAGTCCAAATTTTGGAATGACTTTTCATTTGGCATGTACTGGTCCAGGACCCATGTGGATCCCATACCGGGGAAAGAAAATAGGTTGGCATGGATCAAATGTGAGGTTCAGTCCAAGTTTTGGAATGACTTTTCATTTCGCATGTACTGGTCCAGGACCCATGTTGATCCCATGCCGATGAAAGAAAATAGGTCTGGTATGGATCAAATGTGAGGTTCAGTCCAAATTTTGGAATGACTTTTCATTTGGCATTTACTGGTCCAGGACCCATGTGGATCCCATACCGGGGAAAGAAAATAGGTTGGCATGGATCAAATGTGAGGTTCAGTCCAAATTTTGGAATGACTTTTCATTTGGCATGTACTGGTCCAGGACCCATGTGGATCCCATACCGGGGAAAGAAAATAGGTTGGCATGGATCAAATGTGAGGTTCAGTCCAAGTTTTGGAATGACTTTTCATTTCGCATGTACTGGTCCAGGACCCATGTTGATCCCATGCCGATGAAAGAAAATAGGTCTGGTATGGATCAAATGTGAGGTTCAGTCCAAATTTTGGAATGACTTTTCATTTGGCATGTACTGGCCCAGGACCCATGTGGATCCCATACCGGGGAAAGAAAATAGGTTGGCATGGATCAAATGTGAGGTTCAGTCCAAATTTTGGAATGACTTTTCATTTGGCATGTACTGGCCCAGGACCCATGTGGATCTCATGCCGGGGAAAGAACATAGGTTTGGCATGGATCAAATGTGAGGTTCAGTCCAAATTTTGGAATGACTTTTCATTTGGCATGTACTGGTCCAGGACCCATGTGGATCCCATACCGGGGAAAGAAAATAGGTTGGCATGGATCAAATGTGAGGTTCAGTCCAAGTTTTGGAATGACTTTTCATTTCGCATGTACTGGTCCAGGACCCATGTTGATCCCATGCCGATGAAAGAAAATAGGTCTGGTATGGATCAAATGTGAGGTTCAGTCCAAGTTTTGGAATGACTTTTCATTTCGCATGTACTGGTCCAGGACCCATGTGGATCTCATGCCGGGGAAAGAACATAGGTTTGGCATGGATCAAATGTGAGGTTCAGTCCAAATTTTGGAATGACTTTTCATTTGGCATGTACTGGTCCAGGACCCATGTGGATCCCATACCGGGGAAAGAAAATAGGTTGGCATGGATCAAATGTGAGGTTCAGTCCAAGTTTTGGAATGACTTTTCATTTCGCATGTACTGGTCCAGGACCCATGTTGATCCCATGCCGATGAAAGAAAATAGGTCTGGTATGGATCAAATGTGAGGTTCAGTCCAAATTTTGGAATGACTTTTCATTTGGCATTTACTGGTCCAGGACCCATGTGGATCCCATGCCGGGGAAAG
This sequence comes from Pristionchus entomophagus, assembly GCA_036245825.1. Classification (NCBI taxonomy): domain Eukaryota; kingdom Metazoa; phylum Nematoda; class Chromadorea; order Rhabditida; family Neodiplogasteridae; genus Pristionchus; species Pristionchus entomophagus. The sequence goes on from BTSX01000005.1 coordinate 20,464,272, forward strand.
AACATAGGTTTGGCATGGATCAAATGTGAGGTTCAGTCCAAATTTTGGAATGACTTTTCATTTGGCATGTACTGGCCCAGGACCCATGTGGATCCCTTACCGGGGAAAGAAAATAGGTTGGCATGGATCAAATGTGAGGTTCAGTCCAAGTTTTGGAATGACTTTTCATTTGGCATGTACTGGTCCAGGACCCATGTGGATCCCATGCCGATGAAAGAAAATAGGTCTGGTATGGATCAAATGTGAGGTTCAGTCCAAGTTTTGGAATGACTTTTCATTTGGCATGTACTGGCCCAGGACCCATGTGGATCCCATGCCGGGGAAAGAACATAGGTTTGGCATGGATCAAATGTGAGGTTCAGTCCAAGTTTTGGAATGACTTTTCATTTCGCATGTACTGGTCCAGGACCCATGTTGATCCCATGCCGATAAAAGAAAATAGGTTTGGCATGGATCAATTGTGAGGTTCAGTCCAAATTTTGGAATGACTTTTAATTTGGCATGTACTGGTCCAGGACCCATGTGGATCCCATACCGGGGAAAGAAAATAGGTTGGCATGGATCAAATGTGAGGTTCAGTCCAAATTTTGGAATGACTTTTCATTTGGCATGTACTGGCCCAGGACCCATGTGGATCCCATGCCGGGGAAAGAACATAGGTTTGGCATGGATCAAATGTGAGGTTCAGTCCAAGTTTTGGAATGACTTTTCATTTGGCATGTACTGGCCCAGGACCCATGTGGATCCCATACCGGGGAAAGAAAATAGGTTGGCATGGATCAAATGTGAGGTTCAGTCCAAATTTTGGAATGACTTTTCATTTGGCATGTACTGGCCCAGGACCCATGTGGATCTCATGCCGGGGAAAGAACATAGGTTTGGCATGGATCAAATGTGAGGTTCAGTCCAAATTTTGGAATGACTTTTCATTTGGCATGTACTGGTCCAGGACCCATGTGGATCCCATACCGGGGAAAGAAAATAGGTTGGCATGGATCAAATGTGAGGTTCAGTCCAAGTTTTGGAATGACTTTTCATTTCGCATGTACTGGTCCAGGACCCATGTTGATCCCATGCCGATGAAAGAAAATAGGTCTGGTATGGATCAAATGTGAGGTTCAGTCCAAATTTTGGAATGACTTTTCATTTGGCATTTACTGGTCCAGGACCCATGTGGATCCCATACCGGGGAAAGAAAATAGGTTGGCATGGATCAAATGTGAGGTTCAGTCCAAATTTTGGAATGACTTTTCATTTGGCATGTACTGGTCCAGGACCCATGTGGATCCCATACCGGGGAAAGAAAATAGGTTGGCATGGATCAAATGTGAGTTTCAGTCCAAGTTTTGGAATGACTTTTCATTTCGCATGTACTGGTCCAGGACCCATGTTGATCCCATGCCGATGAAAGAAAATAGGTCTGGTATGGATCAAATGTGAGGTTCAGTCCAAATTTTGGAATGACTTTTCATTTGGCATGTACTGGCCCAGGACCCATGTGGATCCCATACCGGGGAAAGAAAATAGGTTGGCATGGATCAAATGTGAGGTTCAGTCCAAATTTTGGAATGACTTTTCATTTGGCATGTACTGGCCCAGGACCCATGTGGATCTCATGCCGGGGAAAGAACATAGGTTTGGCATGGATCAAATGTGAGGTTCAGTCCAAATTTTGGAATGACTTTTCATTTGGCATGTACTGGTCCAGGACCCATGTGGATCCCATGCCGGGGAAAGAACATAGGTTTGGCATGGATCAAATGTGAGGTTCAGTCCAAATTTTGGAATGACTTTTCATTTGGCATTTACTGGTCCAGGACCCATGTGGATCCCATGCCGGGGAAAGAACATAGGTTTGGCATGGATCAAATGTGAGGTTCAGTCCAAATTTTGGAATGACTTTTCATTTGGCATGTACTGGTCCAGGACCCATGTGGATCTCATGCCGGGGAAAGAACATAGGTTTGGCATGGATCAAATGTGAGGTTCAGTCCAAATTTTGGAATGACTTTTCATTTGGCATGTACTGGTCCAGGACCCATGTGGATCCCATACCGGGGAAAGAAAATAGGTTGGCATGGATCAAATGTGAGGTTCAGTCCAAGTTTTGGAATGACTTTTCATTTCGCATGTACTGGTCCAGGACCCATGTTGATCCCATGCCGATGAAAGAAAATAGGTCTGGTATGGATCAAATGTGAGGTTCAGTCCAAATTTTGGAATGACTTTTCATTTGGCATTTACTGGTCCAGGACCCATGTGGATCCCATACCGGGGAAAGAAAATAGGTTGGCATGGATCAAATGTGAGGTTCAGTCCAAATTTTGGAATGACTTTTCATTTGGCATGTACTGGTCCAGGACCCATGTGGATCCCATACCGGGGAAAGAAAATAGGTTGGCATGGATCAAATGTGAGTTTCAGTCCAAGTTTTGGAATGACTTTTCATTTCGCATGTACTGGTCCAGGACCCATGTTGATCCCATGCCGATGAAAGAAAATAGGTCTGGTATGGATCAAATGTGAGGTTCAGTCCAAATTTTGGAATGACTTTTCATTTGGCATGTACTGGCCCAGGACCCATGTGGATCCCATACCGGGGAAAGAAAATAGGTTGGCATGGATCAAATGTGAGGTTCAGTCCAAATTTTGGAATGACTTTTCATTTGGCATGTACTGGCCCAGGACCCATGTGGATCTCATGCCGGGGAAAGAACATAGGTTTGGCATGGATCAAATGTGAGGTTCAGTCCAAATTTTGGAATGACTTTTCATTTGGCATGTACTGGTCCAGGACCCATGTGGATCCCATGCCGGGGAAAGAACATAGGTTTGGCATGGATCAAATGTGAGGTTCAGTCCAAATTTTGGAATGACTTTTCATTTGGCATTTACTGGTCCAGGACCCATGTGGATCCCATGCCGGGGAAAGAACATAGGTTTGGCATGGATCAAATGTGAGGTTCAGTCCAAATTTTGGAATGACTTTTCATTTGGCATGTACTGGTCCAGGACCCATGTGGATCTCATGCCGGGGAAAGAACATAGGTTTGGCATGGATCAAATGTGAGGTTCAGTCCAAATTTTGGAATGACTTTTCATTTGGCATTTACTGGTCCAGGACCCATGTGGATCCCATGCCGGGGAAAGAACATAGGTTTGGCATGGATCAAATGTGAGGTTCAGTCCAAATTTTGGAATGACTTTTCATTTGGCATGTACTGGCCCAGGACCCATGTGGATCCCTTACCGGGGAAAGAAAATAGGTTGGCATGGATCAAATGTGAGGTTCAGTCCAAGTTTTGGAATGACTTTTCATTTCGCATGTACTGGTCCAGGACCCATGTTGATCCCATGCCGATGAAAGAAAATAGGTCTGGTATGGATCAAATGTGAGGTTCAGTCCAAATTTTGGAATGACTTTTCATTTGGCATTTACTGGTCCAGGACCCATGTGGATCCCATGCCGGGGAAAGAACATAGGTTTGGCATGGATGAAATGTGAGGTTCAGTCCAAATTTTGGAATGACTTTTCATTTGGCATGTACTGGCCCAGGAACCATGTGGATCCCATGCCGGGGAAAGAAAATAGGTTTGGCATGGATCAAATGTGAGGTTCAGTCCAAATTTTGGAATGACTTTTCATTTGGCATGTACTGGTCCAGGACCCATGTGGATCTCATGCCGGGGAAAGAACATAGGTTTGGCATGGATCAAATGTGAGGTTCAGTCCAAGTTTTGGAATGACTTTTCATTTCGCATGTCCAGGACCCATGTTGATCCCATGCCGATAAAAGAAAATAGGTTTGGCATGGATCAAATGTGAGGTTCAGTCCAAATTTTGGAATGACTTTTCATTTGGCATGTACTGGCCCAGGACCCATGTGGATCTCATGCCGGGGAAAGAACATAGGTTTGGCATGGATCAAATGTGAGGTTCAGTCCAAATTTTGGAATGACTTTTCATTTGGCATGTACTGGTCCAGGACCCATGTGGATCCCATACCGGGGAAAGAAAATAGGTTGGCATGGATCAAATGTGAGGTTCAGTCCAAGTTTTGGAATGACTTTTCATTTCGCATGTACTGGTCCAGGACCCATGTCGATCCCATGCCGATAAAAGAAAATAGGTTTGGCATGGATCAAATGTGAGGTTCAGTCCAAATTTTGGAATGACTTTTCATTTGGCCTGTACTGGTCCAGGACCCATGTGGATCTCATGCCGGGGAAAGAACATAGGTTTGGCATGGATCAAATGTGAGGTTCAGTCCAAGTTTTGGAATGACTTTTCATTTCGCATGTCCAGGACCCATGTTGATCCCATGCCGATAAAAGAAAATAGGTTTGGCATGGATCAAATGTGAGGTTCAGTCCAAGTTTTGGAATGACTTTTCATTTCGCATGTCCAGGACCCATGTTGATCCCATGCCGATAAAAGAAAATAGGTTTGGCATGGATCAAATGTGAGGTTCAGTCCAAATTTTGGAATGACTTTTCATTTGGCATGTACTGGCCCAGGACCCATGTGGATCTCATGCCGGGGAAAGAACATAGGTTTGGCATGGATCAAATGTGAGGTTCAGTCCAAATTTTGGAATGACTTTTCATTTGGCATGTACTGGTCCAGGACCCATGTGGATCCCATACCGGGGAAAGAAAATAGGTTGGCATGGATCAAATGTGAGGTTCAGTCCAAGTTTTGGAATGACTTTTCATTTCGCATGTACTGGTCCAGGACCCATGTTGATCCCATGCCGATGAAAGAAAATAGGTCTGGTATGGATCAAATGTGAGGTTCAGTCCAAATTTTGGAATGACTTTTCATTTGGCATTTACTGGTCCAGGACCCATGTGGATCCCATGCCGGGGAAAGAACATAGGTTTGGCATGGATCAAATGTGAGGTTCAGTCCAAGTTTTGGAATGACTTTTCATTTCGCATGTACTGGTCCAGGACCCATGGCGATCCCATGCCGATAAAAGAAAATAGGTTTGGCATGGATCAAATGTGAGGTTCAGTCCAAGTTTTGGAATGACTTTTCATTTGGCCTGTACATGGATCAAATGTGAGGTTCAGTCCAAGTTTTGGAATGACTTTTCATTTCGCATGTCCAGGACCCATGTTTATCCCATGCCGATAAAAGAAAATAGGTTTGGCATGGATCAAATGTGAGGTTCAGTCCAAATTTTGGAATGACTTTTCATTTGGCATGTACTGGTCCAGGACCCATGTGGATCCCATACCGGGGAAAGAAAATAGGTTGGCATGGATCAAATGTGAGGTTCAGTCCAAATTTTGGAGTGACTTTTCATTTGGCATTTACTGGCCCAGGACCCATGTGGATCCCATGCCGGGGAAAGAACATAGGTTTGGCATGGATCAAATGTGAGGTTCAGTCCAAGTTTTGGAATGACTTTTCATTTCGCATGTACTGGTCCAGGACCCATGTTGATCCCATGCCGATAAAAGAAAATAGGTTTGGCATGGATCAATTGTGAGGTTCAGTCCAAATTTTGGAATGACTTTTCATTTGGCATGTACTGGTCCAGGACCCATGTGGATCCCATGCCGGGGAAAGAAAATAGGTTTGGCATGGATCAAATGTGAGGTTCAGTCCAAATTTTGGAATGACTTTTCATTTGGCATGTACTGGTCCAGGACCCATGTGGATCCCATGCCGGGGAAAGAAAATAGGTTTGGCATGGATCAAATGTGAGGTTCAGTCCAAATTTTGGAATGACTTTTCATTTGGCATGTACTGGCCCAGGACCCATGTGGATCCCATGCCGGGGAAAGAAAATAGGTTTGGCATGGATCAAATGTGAGGTTCAGTCCAAATTTTGGAATGACTTTTCATTTGGCATGTACTGGTCCAGGACCCATGTGGATCTCATGCCGGGGAAAGAACATAGGTTTGGCATGGATCAAAAGTGAGGTTCAGTCCAAGTTTTGGAATGACTTTTCATTTCGCATGTACTGGTCCAGGACCCATGTGGATCCCATACCGGGGAAAGAAAATAGGTTGGCATGGATCAAATGTGAGGTTCAGTCCAAATTTTGGAGTGACTTTTCATTTGGCCTGTACTGGTCCAGGACCCATGTGGATCTCATGCCGGGGAAAGAACATAGGTTTGGCATGGATCAAATGTGAGGTTCAGTCCAAGTTTTGGAATGACTTTTCATTTCGCATGTACTGGTCCAGGACCCATGTTGATCCCATGCCGATAAAAGAAAATAGGTTTGGCATGGATCAATTGTGAGGTTCAGTCCAAATTTTGGAATGACTTTTCATTTGGCATGTACTGGTCCAGGACCCATGTGGATCCCATGCCGGGGAAAGAACATAGGTTTGGCATGGATCAAATGTGAGGTTCAGTCCAAGTTTTGGAATGACTTTTCATTTCGCATGTACTGGTCCAGGACCCATGTTGATCCCATGCCGATAAAAGAAAATAGGTCTGGTATGGATCAAATGTGAGGTTCAGTCCAAATTTTGGAATGACTTTTCATTTGGCATGTACTGGTCCAGGACCCATGTGGATCCCATGCCGGGGAAAGAAAATAGGTTTGGCATGGATCAAATGTGAGGTTCAGTCCAAATTTTGGAATGACTTTTCATTTGGCATGTACTGGTCCAGGACCCATGTGGATCCCATGCCGGGGAAAGAAAATAGGTTTGGCATGGATCAAATGTGAGGTTCAGTCCAAATTTTGGAGTGACTTTTCATTTGGCCTGTACTGGTCCAGGACCCATGTGGATCCCATGCCGATGAAAGAAAATAGGTCTGGTATGGATCAAATGTGAGGTTCAGTCCAAATTTTGGAATGACTTTTCATTTGGCATGTACTGGCCCAGGACCCATGTGGATCCCATGCCGGGGAAAGAACATAGGTTTGGCATGGATCAAATGTGAGGTTCAGTCCAAGTTTTGGAATGACTTTTCATTTCGCATGTACTGGTCCAGGACCCATGTTGATCCCATGCCGATAAAAGAAAATAGGTTTGGCATGGATCAATTGTGAGGTTCAGTCCAAATTTTGGAATGACTTTTCATTTGGCATGTACTGGTCCAGGACCCATGTGGATCCCATGCCGGGGAAAGAAAATAGGTTTGGCATGGATCAAATGTGAGGTTCAGTCCAAATTTTGGAATGACTTTTCATTTGGCATGTACTGGTCCAGGACCCATGTGGATCCCATGCCGGGGAAAGAAAATAGGTTTGGCATGGATCAAATGTGAGGTTCAGTCCAAATTTTGGAATGACTTTTCATTTGGCATGTACTGGCCCAGGACCCATGTGGATCCCATGCCGGGGAAAGAAAATAGGTTTGGCATGGATCAAATGTGAGGTTCAGTCCAAATTTTGGAATGACTTTTCATTTGGCATGTACTGGTCCAGGACCCATGTGGATCTCATGCCGGGGAAAGAACATAGGTTTGGCATGGATCAAAAGTGAGGTTCAGTCCAAGTTTTGGAATGACTTTTCATTTCGCATGTACTGGTCCAGGACCCATGTGGATCCCATACCGGGGAAAGAAAATAGGTTGGCATGGATCAAATGTGAGGTTCAGTCCAAATTTTGGAGTGACTTTTCATTTGGCCTGTACTGGTCCAGGACCCATGTGGATCTCATGCCGGGGAAAGAACATAGGTTTGGCATGGATCAAATGTGAGGTTCAGTCCAAGTTTTGGAATGACTTTTCATTTCGCATGTCCAGGACCCATGTTGATCCCATGCCGATAAAAGAAAATAGGTTTGGCATGGATCAAATGTGAGGTTCAGTCCAAATTTTGGAATGACTTTTCATTTGGCATGTACTGGCCCAGGACCCATGTGGATGCCATGCCGGGGAAAGAAAATAGGTTTGGCATGGATCAAATGTGAGGTTCAGTCCAAATTTTGGTGTGACTTTTCATTTGGCCTGTACTGGTCCAGGACCCATGTGGATCCCATGCCGATGAATGAAAATAGGTCTGGTATGGATCAAATGTGAGGTTCAGTCCAAATTTTGGAATGACTTTTCATTTGGCATGTACTGGCCCAGGACCCATGTGGATCCCATGCCGGGGAAAGAACATAGGTTTGGCATGGATCAAATGTGAGGTTCAGTCCAAGTTTTGGAATGACTTTTCATTTCGCATGTACTGGTCCAGTACCCATGTTGATCCCATGCCGATAAAAGAAAATAGGTTTGGCATGGATCAATTGTGAGGTTCAGTCCAAATTTTGGAATGACTTTTCATTTGGCATGTACTGGTCCAGGACCCATGTGGATCCCATGCCGATGAAAGAAAATAGGTCTGGTATGGATCAAATGTGAGGTTCAGTCCAAATTTTGGAATGACTTTTCATTTGGCATGTACTGGCCCAGGACCCATGTGGATCCCATGCCGGGGAAAGAACATAGGTTTGGCATGGATCAAATGTGAGGTTCAGTCCAAATTTTGGAATGACTTTTCATTTGGCATGTACTGGTCCAGGACCCATGTGGATCCCATGCCGGGGAAAGAAAATAGGTTTGGCATGGATCAAATGTGAGGTTCAGTCCAAATTTTGGAATGACTTTTCATTTGGCATGTACTGGCCCAGGACCCATGTGGATCCCATGCCGGGGAAAGAAAATAGGTTTGGCATGGATCAAATGTGAGGTTCAGTCCAAATTTTGGAATGACTTTTCATTTGGCATGTACTGGTCCAGGACCCATGTGGATCTCATGCCGGGGAAAGAACATAGGTTTGGCATGGATCAAAAGTGAGGTTCAGTCCAAGTTTTGGAATGACTTTTCATTTCGCATGTACTGGTCCAGGACCCATGTGGATCCCATACCGGGGAAAGAAAATAGGTTGGCATGGATCAAATGTGAGGTTCAGTCCAAATTTTGGAGTGACTTTTCATTTGGCCTGTACTGGTCCAGGACCCATGTGGATCTCATGCCGGGGAAAGAACATAGGTTTGGCATGGATCAAATGTGAGGTTCAGTCCAAGTTTTGGAATGACTTTTCATTTCGCATGTCCAGGACCCATGTTGATCCCATGCCGATAAAAGAAAATAGGTTTGGCATGGATCAAATGTGAGGTTCAGTCCAAATTTTGGAATGACTTTTCATTTGGCATGTACTGGCCCAGGACCCATGTGGATGCCATGCCGGGGAAAGAAAATAGGTTTGGCATGGATCAAATGTGAGGTTCAGTCCAAATTTTGGTGTGACTTTTCATTTGGCCTGTACTGGTCCAGGACCCATGTGGATCCCATGCCGATGAATGAAAATAGGTCTGGTATGGATCAAATGTGAGGTTCAGTCCAAATTTTGGAATGACTTTTCATTTGGCATGTACTGGCCCAGGACCCATGTGGATCCCATGCCGGGGAAAGAACATAGGTTTGGCATGGATCAAATGTGAGGTTCAGTCCAAGTTTTGGAATGACTTTTCATTTCGCATGTACTGGTCCAGTACCCATGTTGATCCCATGCCGATAAAAGAAAATAGGTTTGGCATGGATCAATTGTGAGGTTCAGTCCAAATTTTGGAATGACTTTTCATTTGGCATGTACTGGTCCAGGACCCATGTGGATCCCATGCCGATGAAAGAAAATAGGTCTGGTATGGATCAAATGTGAGGTTCAGTCCAAATTTTGGAATGACTTTTCATTTGGCATGTACTGGCCCAGGACCCATGTGGATCCCATGCCGGGGAAAGAACATAGGTTTGGCATGGATCAAATGTGAGGTTCAGTCCAAATTTTGGAATGACTTTTCATTTGGCATGTACTGGCCCAGGACCCATGTGGATGCCATGCCGGGGAAAGAAAATAGGTTTGGCATGGATCAAATGTGAGGTTCAGTCCAAATTTTGGTGTGACTTTTCATTTGGCCTGTACTGGTCCAGGACCCATGTGGATCCCATGCCGATGAAAGAAAATAGGTCTGGTATGGATCAAATGTGAGGTTCAGTCCAAATTTTGGAATGACTTTTCATTTGGCATGTACTGGCCCAGGACCCATGTGGATCCCATGCCGGGGAAAGAACATAGGTTTGGCATGGATCAAATGTGAGGTTCAGTCCAAGTTTTGGAATGACTTTTCATTTCGCATGTACTGGTCCAGTACCCATGTTGATTCCATGCCGATAAAAGAAAATAGGTTTGGCATGGATCAATTGTGAGGTTCAGTCCAAATTTTGGAATGACTTTTCATTTGGCATGTACTGGTCCAGGACCCATGTGGATCCCATGCCGGGGAAAGAAAATAGGTTTGGCATGGATCAAATGTGAGGTTCAGTCCAAATTTTGGAATGACTTTTCATTTGGCATGTACTGGTCCAGGACCCATGTGGATCCCATGCCGGGGAAAGAAAATAGGTTTGGCATGGATCAAATGTGAGGTTCAGTCCAAATTTTGGAGTGACTTTTCATTTGGCCTGTACTGGTCCAGGACCCATGTTGATCCCATGCCGATAAAAGAAAATAGGTTTGGCATGGATCAAATGTGAGGTTCAGTCCAAATTTTGGAATGACTTTTCATTTGGCCTGTACTGGTCCAGGACCCATGTGGATCTCATGCCGGGGAAAGAACATAGGTTTGGCATGGATCAAATGTGAGGTTCAGTCCAAATTTTGGAATGACTTTTCATTTGGCATGTACTGGCCCAGGACCCATGTGGATCCCATGCCGGGGAAAGAAAATAGGTTTGGCATGGATCAAATGTGAGGTTCAGTCCAAATTTTGGAATGACTTTTCATTTGGCATGTACTGGTCCAGGACCCATGTGGATCTCATGCCGGGGAAAGAACATAGGTTTGGCATGGATCAAAAGTGAGGTTCAGTCCAAGTTTTGGAATGACTTTTCATTTCGCATGTACTGGTCCAGGACCCATGTGGATCCCATACCGGGGAAAGAAAATAGGTTGGCATGGATCAAATGTGAGGTTCAGTCCAAATTTTGGAGTGACTTTTCATTTGGCCTGTACTGGTCCAGGACCCATGTGGATCTCATGCCGGGGAAAGAACATAGGTTTGGCATGGATCAAATGTGAGGTTCAGTCCAAGTTTTGGAATGACTTTTCATTTCGCATGTACTGGTCCAGGACCCATGTTGATCCCATGCCGATAAAAGAAAATAGGTTTGGCATGGATCAATTGTGAGGTTCAGTCCAAATTTTGGAATGACTTTTCATTTGGCATGTACTGGTCCAGGACCCATGTGGATCCCATGCCGGGGAAAGAACATAGGTTTGGCATGGATCAAATGTGAGGTTCAGTCCAAGTTTTGGAATGACTTTTCATTTCGCATGTACTGGTCCAGGACCCATGTTGATCCCATGCCGATAAAAGAAAATAGGTCTGGTATGGATCAAATGTGAGGTTCAGTCCAAATTTTGGAATGACTTTTCATTTGGCATGTACTGGTCCAGGACCCATGTGGATCCCATGCCGGGGAAAGAAAATAGGTTTGGCATGGATCAAATGTGAGGTTCAGTCCAAATTTTGGAATGACTTTTCATTTGGCATGTACTGGTCCAGGACCCATGTGGATCCCATGCCGGGGAAAGAAAATAGGTTTGGCATGGATCAAATGTGAGGTTCAGTCCAAATTTTGGAGTGACTTTTCATTTGGCCTGTACTGGTCCAGGACCCATGTGGATCCCATGCCGATGAAAGAAAATAGGTCTGGTATGGATCAAATGTGAGGTTCAGTCCAAATTTTGGAATGACTTTTCATTTGGCATGTACTGGCCCAGGACCCATGTGGATCCCATGCCGGGGAAAGAACATAGGTTTGGCATGGATCAAATGTGAGGTTCAGTCCAAGTTTTGGAATGACTTTTCATTTCGCATGTACTGGTCCAGGACCCATGTTGATCCCATGCCGATAAAAGAAAATAGGTTTGGCATGGATCAATTGTGAGGTTCAGTCCAAATTTTGGAATGACTTTTCATTTGGCATGTACTGGTCCAGGACCCATGTGGATCCCATGCCGGGGAAAGAAAATAGGTTTGGCATGGATCAAATGTGAGGTTCAGTCCAAATTTTGGAATGACTTTTCATTTGGCATGTACTGGTCCAGGACCCATGTGGATCCCATGCCGGGGAAAGAAAATAGGTTTGGCATGGATCAAATGTGAGGTTCAGTCCAAATTTTGGAATGACTTTTCATTTGGCATGTACTGGCCCAGGACCCATGTGGATCCCATGCCGGGGAAAGAAAATAGGTTTGGCATGGATCAAATGTGAGGTTCAGTCCAAATTTTGGAATGACTTTTCATTTGGCATGTACTGGTCCAGGACCCATGTGGATCTCATGCCGGGGAAAGAACATAGGTTTGGCATGGATCAAAAGTGAGGTTCAGTCCAAGTTTTGGAATGACTTTTCATTTCGCATGTACTGGTCCAGGACCCATGTGGATCCCATACCGGGGAAAGAAAATAGGTTGGCATGGATCAAATGTGAGGTTCAGTCCAAATTTTGGAGTGACTTTTCATTTGGCCTGTACTGGTCCAGGACCCATGTGGATCTCATGCCGGGGAAAGAACATAGGTTTGGCATGGATCAAATGTGAGGTTCAGTCCAAGTTTTGGAATGACTTTTCATTTCGCATGTCCAGGACCCATGTTGATCCCATGCCGATAAAAGAAAATAGGTTTGGCATGGATCAAATGTGAGGTTCAGTCCAAATTTTGGAATGACTTTTCATTTGGCATGTACTGGCCCAGGACCCATGTGGATGCCATGCCGGGGAAAGAAAATAGGTTTGGCATGGATCAAATGTGAGGTTCAGTCCAAATTTTGGTGTGACTTTTCATTTGGCCTGTACTGGTCCAGGACCCATGTGGATCCCATGCCGATGAATGAAAATAGGTCTGGTATGGATCAAATGTGAGGTTCAGTCCAAATTTTGGAATGACTTTTCATTTGGCATGTACTGGCCCAGGACCCATGTGGATCCCATGCCGGGGAAAGAACATAGGTTTGGCATGGATCAAATGTGAGGTTCAGTCCAAGTTTTGGAATGACTTTTCATTTCGCATGTACTGGTCCAGTACCCATGTTGATCCCATGCCGATAAAAGAAAATAGGTTTGGCATGGATCAATTGTGAGGTTCAGTCCAAATTTTGGAATGACTTTTCATTTGGCATGTACTGGTCCAGGACCCATGTGGATCCCATGCCGATGAAAGAAAATAGGTCTGGTATGGATCAAATGTGAGGTTCAGTCCAAATTTTGGAATGACTTTTCATTTGGCATGTACTGGCCCAGGACCCATGTGGATCCCATGCCGGGGAAAGAACATAGGTTTGGCATGGATCAAATGTGAGGTTCAGTCCAAATTTTGGAATGACTTTTCATTTGGCATGTACTGGTCCAGGACCCATGTGGATCCCATGCCGGGGAAAGAAAATAGGTTTGGCATGGATCAAATGTGAGGTTCAGTCCAAATTTTGGAATGACTTTTCATTTGGCATGTACTGGCCCAGGACCCATGTGGATCCCATGCCGGGGAAAGAAAATAGGTTTGGCATGGATCAAATGTGAGGTTCAGTCCAAATTTTGGAATGACTTTTCATTTGGCATGTACTGGTCCAGGACCCATGTGGATCTCATGCCGGGGAAAGAACATAGGTTTGGCATGGATCAAAAGTGAGGTTCAGTCCAAGTTTTGGAATGACTTTTCATTTCGCATGTACTGGTCCAGGACCCATGTGGATCCCATACCGGGGAAAGAAAATAGGTTGGCATGGATCAAATGTGAGGTTCAGTCCAAATTTTGGAGTGACTTTTCATTTGGCCTGTACTGGTCCAGGACCCATGTGGATCTCATGCCGGGGAAAGAACATAGGTTTGGCATGGATCAAATGTGAGGTTCAGTCCAAGTTTTGGAATGACTTTTCATTTCGCATGTCCAGGACCCATGTTGATCCCATGCCGATAAAAGAAAATAGGTTTGGCATGGATCAAATGTGAGGTTCAGTCCAAATTTTGGAATGACTTTTCATTTGGCATGTACTGGCCCAGGACCCATGTGGATGCCATGCCGGGGAAAGAAAATAGGTTTGGCATGGATCAAATGTGAGGTTCAGTCCAAATTTTGGTGTGACTTTTCATTTGGCCTGTACTGGTCCAGGACCCATGTGGATCCCATGCCGATGAATGAAAATAGGTCTGGTATGGATCAAATGTGAGGTTCAGTCCAAATTTTGGAATGACTTTTCATTTGGCATGTACTGGCCCAGGACCCATGTGGATCCCATGCCGGGGAAAGAACATAGGTTTGGCATGGATCAAATGTGAGGTTCAGTCCAAGTTTTGGAATGACTTTTCATTTCGCATGTACTGGTCCAGTACCCATGTTGATCCCATGCCGATAAAAGAAAATAGGTTTGGCATGGATCAATTGTGAGGTTCAGTCCAAATTTTGGAATGACTTTTCATTTGGCATGTACTGGTCCAGGACCCATGTGGATCCCATGCCGATGAAAGAAAATAGGTCTGGTATGGATCAAATGTGAGGTTCAGTCCAAATTTTGGAATGACTTTTCATTTGGCATGTACTGGCCCAGGACCCATGTGGATCCCATGCCGGGGAAAGAACATAGGTTTGGCATGGATCAAATGTGAGGTTCAGTCCAAATTTTGGAATGACTTTTCATTTGGCATGTACTGGCCCAGGACCCATGTGGATGCCATGCCGGGGAAAGAAAATAGGTTTGGCATGGATCAAATGTGAGGTTCAGTCCAAATTTTGGTGTGACTTTTCATTTGGCCTGTACTGGTCCAGGACCCATGTGGATCCCATGCCGATGAAAGAAAATAGGTCTGGTATGGATCAAATGTGAGGTTCAGTCCAAATTTTGGAATGACTTTTCATTTGGCATGTACTGGCCCAGGACCCATGTGGATCCCATGCCGGGGAAAGAACATAGGTTTGGCATGGATCAAATGTGAGGTTCAGTCCAAGTTTTGGAATGACTTTTCATTTCGCATGTACTGGTCCAGTACCCATGTTGATTCCATGCCGATAAAAGAAAATAGGTTTGGCATGGATCAATTGTGAGGTTCAGTCCAAATTTTGGAATGACTTTTCATTTGGCATGTACTGGTCCAGGACCCATGTGGATCCCATGCCGGGGAAAGAAAATAGGTTTGGCATGGATCAAATGTGAGGTTCAGTCCAAATTTTGGAATGACTTTTCATTTGGCATGTACTGGTCCAGGACCCATGTGGATCCCATGCCGGGGAAAGAAAATAGGTTTGGCATGGATCAAATGTGAGGTTCAGTCCAAATTTTGGAGTGACTTTTCATTTGGCCTGTACTGGTCCAGGACCCATGTTGATCCCATGCCGATAAAAGAAAATAGGTTTGGCATGGATCAAATGTGAGGTTCAGTCCAAATTTTGGAATGACTTTTCATTTGGCCTGTACTGGTCCAGGACCCATGTGGATCTCATGCCGGGGAAAGAACATAGGTTTGGCATGGATCAAATGTGAGGTTCAGTCCAAGTTTTGGAATGACTTTTCATTTCGCATGTACTGGTCCAGGACCCATGTTGATCCCATGCCGATAAAAGAAAATAGGTTTGGCATGGATCAAATGTGAGGTTCAGTCCAAATTTTGGAGTGACTTTTCATTTGGCCTGTACTGGCCCAGGACCCATGTGGATCCCATGCCGGGGAAAGAAAATAGGTTTGGCATGGATCAAATGTGAGGTTCAGTCCAAATTTTGGAATGACTTTTCATTTGGCATGTACTGGTCCAGGACCCATGTGGATCTCATGCCGGGGAAAGAACATAGGTTTGGCATGGATCAAAAGTGAGGTTCAGTCCAAGTTTTGGAATGACTTTTCATTTCGCATGTACTGGTCCAGGACCCATGTCGATCCCATGCCGATAAAAGAAAATAGGTTTGGCATGGATCAAATGTGAGGTTCAGTCCAAATTTTGGAATGACTTTTCATTTGGCCTGTACTGGTCCAGGACCCATGTGGATCTCATGCCGGGGAAAGAACATAGGTTTGGCATGGATCAAATGTGAGGTTCAGTCCAAGTTTTGGAATGACTTTTCATTTCGCATGTCCAGGACCCATGTTGATCCCATGCCGATAAAAGAAAATAGGTTTGGCATGGATCAAATGTGAGGTTCAGTCCAAATTTTGGAATGACTTTTCATTTGGCATGTACTGGTCCAGGACCCATGTGGATCCCATACCGGGGAAAGAAAATAGGTTGGCATGGATCAAATGTGAGGTTCAGTCCAAATTTTGGAGTGACTTTTCATTTGGCCTGTACTGGTCCAGGACCCATGTGGATCTCATGCCGGGGAAAGAACATAGGTTTGGCATGGATCAAATGTGAGGTTCAGTCCAAGTTTTGGAATGACTTTTCATTTGGCATGTACTGGTCCAGGACCCATGTGGATCTCATGCCGGGGAAAGAACATAGGTTTGGCATGGATCAAATGTGAGGTTCAGTCCAAGTTTTGGAATGACTTTTCATTTCGCATGTACTGGTCCAGGACCCATGTTGATCCCATGCCGATAAAAGAAAATAGGTTTGGCATGGATCAAATGTGAGGTTCAGTCCAAATTTTGGAATGACTTTTCATTTGGCATGTACTGGCCCAGGACCCATGTGGATGCCATGCCGGGGAAAGAAAATAGGTTTGGCATGGATCAAATGTGAGGTTCAGTCCAAATTTTGGTGTGACTTTTCATTTGGCCTGTACTGGTCCAGGACCCATGTGGATCCCATGCCGATGAAAGAAAATAGGTCTGGTATGGATCAAATGTGAGGTTCAGTCCAAATTTTGGAATGACTTTTCATTTGGCATGTACTGGCCCAGGACCCATGTGGATCCCATGCCGGGGAAAGAACATAGGTTTGGCATGGATCAAATGTGAGGTTCAGTCCAAGTTTTGGAATGACTTTTCATTTCGCATGTACTGGTCCAGGACCCATGTTGATCCCATGCCGATAAAAGAAAATAGGTTTGGCATGGATCAATTGTGAGGTTCAGTCCAAATTTTGGAATGACTTTTCATTTGGCATGTACTGGTCCAGGACCCATGTGGATCCCATGCCGGGGAAAGAAAATAGGTTTGGCATGGATCAAATGTGAGGTTCAGTCCAAATTTTGGAATGACTTTTCATTTGGCATGTACTGGTCCAGGACCCATGTGGATCCCATGCCGGGGAAAGAAAATAGGTTTGGCATGGATCAAATGTGAGGTTCAGTCCAAATTTTGGAGTGACTTTTCATTTGGCCTGTACTGGTCCAGGACCCATGTGGATCCCATGCCGATGAAAGAAAATAGGTCTGGTATGGATCAAATGTGAGGTTCAGTCCAAATTTTGGAATGACTTTTCATTTGGCATGTACTGGCCCAGGACCCATGTGGATCCCATGCCGGGGAAAGAACATAGGTTTGGCATGGATCAAATGTGAGGTTCAGTCCAAGTTTTGGAATGACTTTTCATTTCGCATGTACTGGTCCAGGACCCATGTTGATCCCATGCCGATAAAAGAAAATAGGTTTGGCATGGATCAATTGTGAGGTTCAGTCCAAATTTTGGAATGACTTTTCATTTGGCATGTACTGGTCCAGGACCCATGTGGATCCCATGCCGGGGAAAGAAAATAGGTTTGGCATGGATCAAATGTGAGGTTCAGTCCAAATTTTGGAATGACTTTTCATTTGGCATGTACTGGTCCAGGACCCATGTGGATCCCATGCCGGGGAAAGAAAATAGGTTTGGCATGGATCAAATGTGAGGTTCAGTCCAAATTTTGGAATGACTTTTCATTTGGCATGTACTGGCCCAGGACCCATGTGGATCCCATGCCGGGGAAAGAACATAGGTTTGGCATGGATCAAATGTGAGGTTCAGTCCAAGTTTTGGAATGACTTTTCATTTCGCATGTACTGGTCCAGGACCCATGTTGATCCCATGCCGATAAAAGAAAATAGGTTTGGCATGGATCAATTGTGAGGTTCAGTCCAAATTTTGGAATGACTTTTCATTTGGCATGTACTGGTCCAGGACCCATGTGGATCCCATGCCGGGGAAAGAAAATAGGTTTGGCATGGATCAAATGTGAGGTTCAGTCCAAATTTTGGAATGACTTTTCATTTGGCATGTACTGGTCCAGGACCCATGTGGATCCCATGCCGGGGAAAGAAAATAGGTTTGGCATGGATCAAATGTGAGGTTCAGTCCAAATTTTGGAGTGACTTTTCATTTGGCCTGTACTGGTCCAGGACCCATGTGGATCCCATGCCGATGAAAGAAAATAGGTCTGGTATGGATCAAATGTGAGGTTCAGTCCAAATTTTGGAATGACTTTTCATTTGGCATGTACTGGCCCAGGACCCATGTGGATCCCATGCCGGGGAAAGAACATAGGTTTGGCATGGATCAAATGTGAGGTTCAGTCCAAGTTTTGGAATGACTTTTCATTTCGCATGTACTGGTCCAGGACCCATGTTGATCCCATGCCGATAAAAGAAAATAGGTTTGGCATGGATCAATTGTGAGGTTCAGTCCAAATTTTGGAATGACTTTTCATTTGGCATGTACTGGCCCAGGACCCATGTGGATCCCATGCCGGGGAAAGAAAATAGGTTTGGCATGGATCAAATGTGAGGTTCAGTCCAAATTTTGGAGTGACTTTTCATTTGTCCTGTACTGGTCCAGGACCCATGTGGATCCCATGCCGGGGAAAGAACATAGGTTTGGCATGAATCAAATGTGAGGTTCAGTCCAAATTTTGGAATGACTTTTCATTTGGCATTTACTGGTCCAGGACCCATGTGGATCTCATGCCGGGGAAAGAACATACGTTTGGCATGGATCAAATGTGAGGTTCAGTCCAAATTTTGGAATGACTTTTCATTTGGCATGTACTGGTCCAGGACCCATGTGGATCCCATACCGGGGAAAGAAAATAGGTTGGCATGGATCAAATGTGAGGTTCAGTCCAAAATTTTGGAATGACTTTTCATTTGGCATGTACTGGTCCAGGACCCATGTGGATCCCATGCCGATGAAAGAAAATAGGTCTGGCATGGATCAAATGTGAGGTTCAGTCCAAATTTTGGAATGACTTTTCATTTGGCATGTACTGGCCCAGGACCCATGTGGATCCCATACCGGGGAAAGAAAATAGGTTGGCATGGATCAAATGTGAGGTTCAGTCCAAATTTTGGAATGACTTTTCATTTGGCATGTACTGGCCCAGGACCCATGTGGATCCCATGCCGGGGAAAGAAAATAGGTTTGGCATGGATCAATTGTGAGGTTCAGTCCAAATTTTGGAATGACTTTTCATTTGGCATGTACTGGTCCAGGACCCATGTGGATCCCATGCCGGGGAAAGAAAATAGGTTTGGCATGGATCAAATGTGAGGTTCAGTCCAAATTTTGGAATGACTTTTCATTTGGCATGTACTGGTCCAGGACCCATGTGGATCCCATGCCGGGGAAAGAAAATAGGTTTGGCATGGATCAAATGTGAGGTTCAGTCCAAATTTTGGAGTGACTTTTCATTTGGCCTGTACTGGTCCAGGACCCATGTGGATCCCATGCCGATGAAAGAAAATAGGTCTGGTATGGATCAAATGTGAGGTTCAGTCCAAATTTTGGAATGACTTTTCATTTGGCATGTACTGGCCCAGGACCCATGTGGATCCCATGCCGGGGAAAGAACATAGGTTTGGCATGGATCAAATGTGAGGTTCAGTCCAAGTTTTGGAATGACTTTTCATTTCGCATGTACTGGTCCAGGACCCATGTTGATCCCATGCCGATAAAAGAAAATAGGTTTGGCATGGATCAATTGTGAGGTTCAGTCCAAATTTTTGAATGACTTTTCATTTGGCATGTACTGGCCCAGGACCCATGTGGATCCCATGCCGGGGAAAGAAAATAGGTTTGGCATGGATCAAATGTGAGGTTCAGTCCAAATTTTGGAGTGACTTTTCATTTGTCCTGTACTGGTCCAGGACCCATGTGGATCCCATGCCGGGGAAAGAACATTGGTTTGGCATGAATCAAATGTGAGGTTCAGTCCAAATTTTGGAATGACTTTTCATTTGGCATTTACTGGTCCAGGACCCATGTGGATCTCATGCCGGGGAAAGAACATACGTTTGGCATGGATCAAATGTGAGGTTCAGTCCAAATTTTGGAATGACTTTTCATTTGGCATGTACTGGTCCAGGACCCATGTGGATCCCATACCGGGGAAAGAAAATAGGTTGGCATGGATCAAATGTGAGGTTCAGTCCAAAATTTTGGAATGACTTTTCATTTGGCATGTACTGGTCCAGGACCCATGTGGATCCCATGCCGATGAAAGAAAATAGGTCTGGCATGGATCAAATGTGAGGTTCAGTCCAAATTTTGGAATGACTTTTCATTTGGCATGTACTGGCCCAGGACCCATGTGGATCCCATACCGGGGAAAGAAAATAGGTTGGCATGGATCAAATGTGAGGTTCAGTCCAAATTTTGGAATGACTTTTCATTTGGCATGTACTGGCCCAGGACCCATGTGGATCCCATGCCGGGGAAAGAACATAGGTTTTGCATGGATCAAATGTGAGGTTCAGTCCAAATTTTGGAATGACTTTTCATTTCGCATGTACTGGTCCAGGACCCATGTGGATCCCATGCCGATGAAAGAAAATAGGTTTGGCATGGATCAAATGTGAGGTTCAGTCCAAATTTTGGAATGACTTTTCATTTGGCATGTACTGGCCCAGGACCCATGTGGATCCCATGCCGGGGAAAGAACATAGGTTTGGCATGGATCAAATGTGAGGTTCAGTCCAAATTTTGGAATGACTTTTCATTTGGCATGTACTGGTCCAGGACCCATGTGGATCCCATGCCGGGGAAAGATAATAGGTTTGACATGGATCAATTGTGAGGTTCAGTCCAAATTTTGGAATGACTTTTCATTTCGCATGTACTGGTCCAGGACCCATGTGGATCCCATGCCGATGAAAGAAAATATGTTTGGCATGGATCAAATGTGAGGTTCAGTCCAAATTTTGGAATGACTTTTCATTTGGCATGTACTGGTCCAGGACCCATGTGGATCCCATACCGGGGAAAGAAAATAGCTTTGGCATGGATCAAATGTGAGGTTCAGTCCAAATTTTGGAATGACTTTTCATTTGGCATGTACTGGCCCAGGACCCATGTGGATCCCATGCCGGGGAAAGAACATAGGTTTGGCATGGATCAAATGTGAGGTTCAGTCCAAATTTTGGAATGACTTTTCATTTGGCATGTACTGGCCCAGGACCCATGTGGATCCCATGCCGGGGAAAGAAAATAGGTTTGGCATGGATCAAATGTGAGGTTCAGTCCAAATTTTGGAATGACTTTTCATTTGGCATGTACTGGCCCAGGACCCATGTGGATCCCATGCCGGGGAAAGAAAATAGGTTTGGCATGGATCAAATGTGAGGTTCAGTCCAAATTTTGGAGTGACTTTTCATTTGGCCTGTACTGGTCCAGGACCCATGTGGATCCCATGCCGATGAAAGAAAATAGGTCTGGTATGGATCAAATGTGAGGTTCAGTCCAAATTTTGGAATGACTTTTCATTTGGCATGTACTGGCCCAGGACCCATGTGGATCTCATGCCGGGGAAAGAACATAGGTTTGGCATGGATCAAATGTGAGGTTCAGTCCAAATTTTGGAATGACTTTTCATTTGGCATGTACTGGTCCAGGACCCATGTGGATCCCATACCGGGGAAAGAAAATAGGTTGGCATGGATCAAATGTGAGGTTCAGTCCAAATTTTGGAATGACTTTTCATTTGGCATGTACTGGTCCAGGACCCATGTGGATCCCATGCCGATGAAAGAAAATAGGTCTGGCATGGATCAAATGTGAGGTTCAGTCCAAATTTTGGAATGACTTTTCATTTGGCATGTACTGGCCCAGGACCCATGTGGATCCCATACCGGGGAAAGAAAATAGGTTGGCATGGATCAAATGTGAGGTTCAGTCCAAATTTTGGAATGACTTTTCATTTGGCATGTACTGGCCCAGGACCCATGTGGATCCCATGCCGGGGAAAGAACATAGGTTTGGCATGGATCAAATGTGAGGTTCAGTCCAAATTTTGGAATGACTTTTCATTTCGCATGTACTGGTCCAGGACCCATGTGGATCCCATGCCGATGAAAGAAAATAGGTCTGGCATGGATCAAATGTGAGGTTCAATCCAAATTTTGGAATGACTTTTCATTTGGCATGTACTGGCCCAGGACCCATGTGGATCCCATGCGGGGGAAAGAACATAGGTTTGGCATGGATCAAATGTGAGGTTCAGTCCAAATTTTGGAATGACTTTTCATTTGGCATGTACTGGTCCAGGACCCATGTGGATCCCATGCCGGGGAAAGATAATAGGTTTGACATGGATCAATTGTGAGGTTCAGTCCAAATTTTGGAATGACTTTTCATTTGGCATGTACTGGCCCAGGACCCATGTGGATCCCATGCCGGGGAAAGAAAATAGGTTTGGCATGGATCAAATGTGAGGTTCAGTCCAAATTTTGGAGTGACTTTTCATTTGGCCTGTACTGGTCCAGGACCCATGTGGATCCCATGCCGATGAAAGAAAATAGGTCTGGTATGGATCAAATGTGAGGTTCAGTCCAAATTTTGGAATGACTTTTCATTTGGCATGTACTGGCCCAGGACCCATGTGGATCTCATGCCGGGGAAAGAACATAGGTTTGGCATGGATCAAATGTGAGGTTCAGTCCAAATTTTGGAATGACTTTTCATTTGGCATGTACTGGTCCAGGACCCATGTGGATCCCATACCGGGGAAAGAAAATAGGTTGGCATGGATCAAATGTGAGGTTCAGTCCAAATTTTGGAATGACTTTTCATTTGGCATGTACTGGTCCAGGACCCATGTGGATCCCATGCCGATGAAAGAAAATAGGTCTGGCATGGATCAAATGTGAGGTTCAGTCCAAATTTTGGAATGACTTTTCATTTGGCATGTACTGGCCCAGGACCCATGTGGATCCCATACCGGGGAAAGAAAATAGGTTGGCATGGATCAAATGTGAGGTTCAGTCCAAATTTTGGAATGACTTTTCATTTGGCATGTACTGGCCCAGGACCCATGTGGATCCCATGCCGGGGAAAGAACATAGGTTTGGCATGGATCAAATGTGAGGTTCAGTCCAAATTTTGGAATGACTTTTCATTTCGCATGTACTGGTCCAGGACCCATGTGGATCCCATGCCGATGAAAGAAAATAGGTCTGGCATGGATCAAATGTGAGGTTCAGTCCAAATTTTGGAATGACTTTTCATTTGGCATGTACTGGCCCAGGACCCATGTGGATCCCATGCCGGGGAAAGAACATAGGTTTGGCATGGATCAAATGTGAGGTTCAGTCCAAATTTTGGAATGACTTTTCATTTGGCATGTACTGGTCCAGGACCCATGTGGATCCCATGCCGGGGAAAGATAATAGGTTTGACATGGATCAATTGTGAGGTTCAGTCCAAATTTTGGAATGACTTTTCATTTCGCATGTACTGGTCCAGGACCCATGTGGATCCCATGCCGATGAAAGAAAATATGTTTGGCATGGATCAATTGTGAGGTTCAGTCCAAATTTTGGAATGACTTTTCATTTGGCATGTACTGGTCCAGGACCCATGTGGATCCCATACCGGGGAAAGAAAATAGGTTGGCATGGATCAAATGTGAGGTTCAGTCCAAATTTTGGAATGACTTTTCATTTGGCATGTACTGGTCCAGGACCCATGTGGATCCCATGCCGGGGAAAGAAAATAGCTTTGGCATGGATCAAATGTGAGGTTCAGTCCAAATTTTGGAATGACTTTTCATTTGGCATGTACTGGCCCAGGACCCATGTGGATCCCATGCCGGGGAAAGAACATAGGTTTGGCATGGATCAAATGTGAGGTTCAGTCCAAATTTTGGAATGACTTTTCATTTGGCATTTACTGGTCCAGGACCCATGTGGATCCCATGCCGGGGAAAGAACATAGGTTTGGCATGGATCAAATGTGAGGTTCAGTCCAAATTTTGGAATGACTTTTCATTTGGCATGTACTGGCCCAGGACCCATGTGGATCCCATGCCGGGGAAAGAAAATAGGTTTGGCATGGATCAAATGTGAGGTTCAGTCCAAATTTTGGAATGACTTTTCATTTCGCATGTACTGGTCCAGGACCCATGTGGATCCCATGCCGATGAAAGAAAATAGGTCTGGCATGGATCAAATGTGAGGTTCAGTCCAAATTTTGGAATGACTTTTCATTTGGCATGTACTGGCCCAGGACCCATGTGGATCCCATGCCGGGGAAAGAACATAGGTTTGGCATGGATCAAATGTGAGGTTCAGTCCAAATTTTGGAATGACTTTTCATTTCGCATGTACTGGTCCAGGACCCATGTGGATCCCATGCCGATGAAAGAAAATAGGTCTGGCATGGATCAAATGTGAGGTTCAGTCCAAATTTTGGAATGACTTTTCATTTGGCATGTACTGGCCCAGGACCCATGTGGATCCCATGCCGGGGAAAGAACATAGGTTTGGCATGGATCAAATGTGAGGTTCAGTCCAAATTTTGGAATGACTTTTCATTTGGCATGTACTGGTCCAGGACCCATGTGGATCCCATGCCGGGGAAAGATAATAGGTTTGACATGGATCAATTGTGAGGTTCAGTCCAAATTTTGGAATGACTTTTCATTTCGCATGTACTGGTCCAGGACCCATGTGGATCCCATGCCGATGAAAGAAAATATGTTTGGCATGGATCAATTGTGAGGTTCAGTCCAAATTTTGGAATGACTTTTCATTTGGCATGTACTGGTCCAGGACCCATGTGGATCCCATACCGGGGAAAGAAAATAGGTTGGCATGGATCAAATGTGAGGTTCAGTCCAAATTTTGGAATGACTTTTCATTTGGCATGTACTGGTCCAGGACCCATGTGGATCCCATGCCGGGGAAAGAAAATAGCTTTGGCATGGATCAAATGTGAGGTTCAGTCCAAATTTTGGAATGACTTTTCATTTGGCATGTACTGGCCCAGGACCCATGTGGATCCCATGCCGGGGAAAGAACATAGGTTTGGCATGGATCAAATGTGAGGTTCAGTCCAAATTTTGGAATGACTTTTCATTTGGCATTTACTGGTCCAGGACCCATGTGGATCCCATGCCGGGGAAAGAACATAGGTTTGGCATGGATCAAATGTGAGGTTCAGTCCAAATTTTGGAATGACTTTTCATTTGGCATGTACTGGCCCAGGACCCATGTGGATCCCATGCCGGGGAAAGAAAATAGGTTTGGCATGGATCAAATGTGAGGTTCAGTCCAAATTTTGGAATGACTTTTCATTTCGCATGTACTGGTCCAGGACCCATGTGGATCCCATGCCGATGAAAGAAAATAGGTCTGGCATGGATCAAATGTGAGGTTCAGTCCAAATTTTGGAATGACTTTTCATTTGGCATGTACTGGCCCAGGACCCATGTGGATCCCATGCCGGGGAAAGAACATAGGTTTGGCATGGATCAAATGTGAGGTTCAGTCCAAATTTTGGAATGACTTTTCATTTGGCATGTACTGGCCCAGGACCCATGTGGATCCCATGCCGGGGAAAGATAATAGGTTTGACATGGATCAATTGTGAGGTTCAGTCCAAATTTTGGAATGACTTTTCATTTGGCATGTACTGGCCCAGGACCCATGTGGATCCCATGCCGGGGAAAGATAATAGGTTTGACATGGATCAATTGTGAGGTTCAGTCCAAATTTTGGAATGACTTTTCATTTCTCATGTACTGGTCCAGGACCCATGTGGATCCCATGCCGATGAAAGAAAATATGTTTGGCATGGATCAATTGTGAGGTTCAGTCCAAATTTTGGAATGACTTTTCATTTGGCATGTACTGGTCCAGGACCCATGTGGATCCCATACCGGGGAAAGAAAATAGGTTGGCATGGATCAAATGTGAGGTTCAGTCCAAATTTTGGAATGACTTTTCATTTGGCATGTACTGGTCCAGGACCCATGTGGATCCCATGCCGGGGAAAGAAAATAGCTTTGGCATGGATCAAATGTGAGGTTCAGTCCAAATTTTGGAATGACTTTTCATTTGGCATGTACTGGCCCAGGACCCATGCGGATCCCATGCCGGGGAAAGAAGCCGTGTTACGGTAGCGATTGGGTACTGTAACGTAAGGATGACGAAATATTGCGAAATATAGATGACGAAATCGAAGATTGCGAAATCTCTTCAAGGGAGGTCGAATGAGACCTCACCCGACCTTGTACTATGACCTTGTACTATAATTTGAAGCAATTTATGGGCAAAAACGCCTTTAGGATTGCGAAATAGTGATGACGAAATCGAGGATTGCTAAATAGTTGTTGTAGCTGAAAAGCGTAGTCCACGAGGAGTCGATTGGCCCTATTCGCGATGTTTCCGGTGAAGTTGGAAGTCAATTATGCGCGAAAAACGGATTATTGCATAAGGATGATGAAATATTGCGAAATGATGATGAAATTGATTTTGATTTTTAAAAAGGAATTCACGAGGGATCGTTTGGTCCTGGACTTGTCCTTGTTCATACGCGTTTTGGCCGATTTTGGCGATTTTGAATTAGCGTGACCGACAGACGGACGGACGCACGGACGCACGGACTGACAGACAGACAGACGTTTAGTTTTGGGTTCGGTGGCGGAATAAAGTTTTCGACCTTTTAACGATGTCCTTTCGCTTTAAAACTATGTTTTTCGTTATTTTCATCGAAAAATACGCCAGAAACACCTATAAGAACGTACTTTTTTCTGGGATGATTTTTCCGACTTTTTTTGGGACATGTCTGGCATTTTTCGAAAAGTGCACCCCAACCTCTCATATTGGGCCAGCTATCAGCTCTATGTATGGGGACTTCACCCTGAACTTATTGGCATAGGTTGCAAAAAAGTCATCCGAGGGGTAGGTGCAGAATATCGTGAAACGTCTCTTAAGAGATACCGCACACAACTAGAATAGACACTGGAGCATATTCAGCGCATTGAAAAACATGCTGAAAACAGGGCTAACTTTACCTTTTTTAAGGGATACCGATGCACTACCGTATCCTTCACAGCTATCGTATCTAGTCATCTAATCTGGGATGATTAAATGGTCTGTTTGAAATTGCACGTCTTCTCATCTTGTAATTCCAACAGTGCTGTAGCTGCATTATGAATGCATGAATGAAGTGATCGGTGTTTATGTGGGTAATTGTTTTAGAGTAGCATCACTTACGGTAAGTAACATCACTCACGCGTAAGAATGTTCGTATGGCCCGGTTAGCTCGGTCGGTAGAGCACCAGACTCTTAATCTGGCTGTCGCGGGTTCTAGCCCCGCATCAGGCTTGTCACTTTTTGCTGCATTTTTTTATCAATCAAAATGAGAAACTGCAAATAAGATTCTGTGTTCGGGGGGAATCGAACCCCCGTCGAATGCTTGGAAGGCATCCATGCTGACCATTACACCACGAACGCGGGTGAAAAGGAAGCGAAAAAGCTGGATCACATCTTCTTTCCTCTCTCTCTCTCTTCCCTCACAGCTCGACCTATTTTGTCCGTTGGGGGCACGTTCCCTTTTTTTCTGCGAGGATAAAAAATCACATTGAGTCATTTTGAGGGCATTGGTTTGCGGGAAGATAAATTTCCAATCCCATAGATAGAGACCGCAAGCTCCGCCCACTTTGAGGGGAATTGACTTCCCCCTAAAACCTGCGCCTGACGAGCACAATTCGAATTCTCAATCGAATCGGCCGATCAAAAGCGTTTTCTGCAGCTCTCAGTAGTCTTCACAAATGACAAGTGGAGCAGCCTGATCGGTCAACTCTAAGTAGGTCAAATTAGGTCATTTATGGTCAAGGATGGGCATTTGAAGTGCTTCTAGTGGGTGTACACAGCTGCTCCACTCGCATTTCCTTTATTTGTATTTTAGAGGAATTTTAAACTTGATTTTAGATTTTTAATAATTTTCTCCGAATTGTGCTCGATCGCGGGGAGAGGCGAGCGAGAGAGCGGGAGGAGGGAGAGAGAGACACGCGAGAGAGGCCCCGCCCCCTTTTCTCTCTCGCCCGATTTCCCTCTCCTCTCCCTTGCCCGCGCGCGCGTGCTTTTCGGGGGAGAACTCGACTCAGATGAAATAGAGACTAACTCTAAAAAGCAAAAATGTTATTCAACACCATGCCAACACATTGAGCACACATTTGAACCGGTGCAATCAATTTGGCAGATCACCCTGCGGTCTCTACCCATAGAGGGACTGAATGGATAACGTTCACACGTTGTTCATTTCCTTTCTCAAGTCTCTCTGTGAGACACATTCCATTAATCCTAGATAATGATATTGTCTCTTCGTGTGAGCGCAACCGTAAAACAACATATTCCTGCATTATTTCAAGTATTCATTAGTTTGGCGAGATTTTGGATCTCATCTGAAAGGAGGTTAATTCTCTCCGACACTGTTACCATTTATAAGAGGAGTAAATTCAATAAATGCAATGTATTTCATATGGAAAAATGACCACAAATCCATCCAGACACAATATTGAACATAAAATTTAAATTTACATGTGAATTTGAACGTCGCAATTTGAAAATCGATCTCTATTCGTCTTTCCTTCTCTCACTTCTCATCCTTTTCCTCCTCCCATTCGGTCGTCTCCCCTCTTCCATCTTCACAATGGACCGTCTCGTCTGCTGAAATTGGGTGAGATCAGATGGATAATCTCAGCCATAATCCATATTTTCTAGGCCAAGGGACTCCTCTAGACAATCAAGTAATCTGACATATTCGTGAAACTGCGATACCGTAATCCATCAATAATGTGAGTTAGGAGTACTGTAGCACACTGTGACTCGATGCAATCAACAACCAACCGTCGACTCAGATCTTCAACCAACGATTCCGCCCTCGACCCCACGATCTTCGAGACTTGCGGTAAGAGTCTCACAACCATATTCACTACACTTCATTCGTTTGTTCAATGGGATGGAAAACAGCAGAAGATAAATCTCATTCAGGAGTGAAGATTGAACTGAGTGGCAGTAGTCAACCCGATAACATCGTCATCAATCACTCCTTTTCCGATGTTCGTTTTCGGCCATTGATCTTTGATCTCGAAACTGATCTATGATATTGATCTTTGATCTCTTTAGGAGTATCGTCACTTCGGTCTTTTCCGTCGTGATAAGGAACAATGTGATGTCACTGCGATCGTTGGAAAGGAGAAGATCAGTGGACTGTCTGGAAGAGAACAACAAGTCACCTCTCTTATTCAGTTTTAAAACACTGGTATCCACCATATTCTGTAACCCTCTCTCACAGGCTCTTCTATGCGCTCGAATTCCGTTCATTCGAGCTCTCTTCAAATGGAATATGAATGAAGGAAGTAGTGGAGTGATCAATCTTTCATCGTCTGTCTATGGTGTGTTACAGTATCCCTCTGATTACTGTAGCTTTTCATCATACAGATCCCACTACGGTGCACAGCTTGCTCAACTTCGCATACAATGGATCACTCTGTATCTCGGAGACGAACTTTCAAGATGTGACGATGGGCGCGGAGATGGTGGGTATTTTCCGCTGAATGACCCCTTTTCGTATAAGGGACGTTCTCTCTCAAGAAAAATTCTTCTTCATTTAGGAAACAGTGATGAAAGAATGCGTTCGATTCATTGAAAGACGTCTCTCAATCGATAATGCCCTTCCACTTCTCTCATTCTGTAAGACAATCTCAGACAAGAAACTTGACCGATTCATTCGTCGATTCATCGATGTGAGCTGAAAGGAATGAGAAAGGATGGGGGAGGAATGAACCATATTTGATCAGGCAAACGTCGTCCCTATCTCCTTCACTACTGATTTCCTTTCACTGCCAATGAATGATCTCATTGATATCCTCGATAGAGATTCTCTCAACATCGATAATGAACGACAGGTGGATATTTAGATTTAAAAAATATTGATGCAATCGAAGGAATCCATCACTCTAACAGTCTTAGCTTTAAAAAAACAATCATTGATAGGTGTTCAATGCACTCAATCGATGGCTGATCCATCATCCCGAATCGACGCATTTGCTTCCAGGTTTGTTTGTTGGAGATTGAAACTATTACGGACTGAACATGACAGGATAATTGGTTTATTGATCATATCAGACTGGGAATGAATCATCTTCATTACAGTTTTCTTTCGATCGTTCGCCTTACTCTTCTCTCCTCATCTTTCTTCGCTGAGATCATCGAAAATACTGATTGGATAATTAAGAGCCAAGAGTGCATCGATATCATCAAATAAGCCAAGGTATTTTAATTGAATCTGCCTTCAGATTAGCAAAGTGTCCCGTGTGGTGAAGGAAAATTGTATTCTCTTCAGGCATATAAACGGAACTATGAGAAAGGAAATGAATTGGTCTCTTTCAAGACAGCTGAAAGAGTGTGTTATGATGCCCATCGACTGCTCTTCTCCATTAGTAAGAAAATAGATTATGTTCACTACGGAAAGGATGAATCACAGCCATGAAGGATATGGAAGTGTATTCCATGGATACGCCTTCGACTATCGATCTCTACGATCCTCTCACTCACTCCTGGCATCGTCAGTTTTTTTCTTTGTTTGCAAGAAGGTTTACTTTTTTTAAGGGAGTGAGAGTTCGAGCAGCCCAGACGACTTCAGAAGCATTGTTGCTATCAGGAGAAAGGTGTGTAGGGCTGATAGGTTTTAAAAAACACGATTTTTAAAAAAAAGATTTTTATTTTGTAAGATGAGTTTTTCTTGAAGTTAGATGAGTTTTAGATGATCTTCGTTGGCTTCGATCATGAAGAGAGGTTGCATCCAGGTTTCGAGGTCTACGATACACAGAAGTGCGAGTGGAATCAAGTAGTTCTCTAAACGAAATAATAACTCCCGATTGATTCACTCTCAGGTAGTGCTCCAAACGGCCCAGCCGGAACATATTGGTGCAATTGGTGTCATCGACGGAATAATGTAAGGATTTCCCTGCTATAGAATGAGAGAAAAATCGAAATTACGGGGAAATCTGCGTTTCTAGATCTCATTCCAAATTGTAGTTACGTGGCGGGAGGAGCATGCAACGACGGCGTGGCATATAAGACTATGCAGACTCTTGATCCATTTGCTGCGAACCCAGGTATACTGTAGTGAAAATATCGATCGATGAAACACAATTCTCTCAGATTGGTCGCTCCGCACGTCGATGTCGAAAAAACGCGTCTTGCCGGCATCTTGTGTCATGGACGGAAAGCTGTATGGTATGCTATGCGAGTATTGTAGTTTCACAGACTGTTCTTAGTGATCGGTGACTGCTATCGCCAACGTGTATGGAACGATGGAGAGTACTACGATACCCAGAAGGACACGTAAGCTACAACAAAATGTTGAACAAGCCTCAAGATGACGGTCTTTATTTCTTCAACAGATGGAATATGATTGCTTCGATGAAGAAAGGAATGATCTACCTGGTCGGAGGGTCAGTTTTGTATTGAAAGCACCACGATATTTGATAAGTTTCTGCCAGTTCTCGATTTATATCTGTCTGTTTCAGATGCGAGAGAAGTAGTGACCCGTTCACGAAGCACTCCCTCGATGACGTTGAAAGATACGATCCGTCCACTGATTCATGGAGTACTCTGAGCAGCATGATCAACAAAAGGTACGGTAATGAGAGGATCGAGAACTGATTATTATGCAATTTCAGGCGATACTGTTATCTAACTGTTTCCTGCGGAAAGCTCATTGTCTTCGGTGGATTCAATGATAATGATGATGATTGCTTCGTCGGTACAGTTGAGATGTACGATCTGGAGTCGGATCGATGGAAGATATTGACGACTATGCTGTACGTTTTGCATCCTCCATTACTTGCGTGTCCTGGAAATGTCCATTAGGAATTAATTTCGTCCGATTTTAAACATAGATTCCGTCCTTCGTCAGATGAGAAATTGCAGTGAACGGTCGGCCGAAGCATTCCTGTGTGCTCTTTCCGTTCCCGCCACTTTCCCGACTCAAATCGCCTTTCTGGATGTAAGTGAGAGTGATGGGATAAGGGGATGAATAAGCAAACTATGTCCGGTTTGATAAGCTGTTAGAGTCATATCTAGTACTATGATGACCTGAATTTAATGTATTTCTTTTTTTTAAATGAAATTATTTCAGAACGTATCCATGACTAGCAGTGGTTTCCAAAATCTGCAACTGAAATCGGATCTCCTCAGAGCAATCATCGATCTCCGATTTGACTATCCATCCAAAGGTTCGATCACCCATCATTTTGAGTCGATATCTCTTCTCTTCCAGTGCAAGAGGAGTGTTTCCCTCAATTGATTCTTGGAAAGAATATGATCTGCCAGTCTGAATCGGGCAGTGGCAAGACGAGTCTCTATGTCATGGCTACTCTGAATCAACTGGAGGGAGATGGAGGACAAGTGATAGTATTGAGTTCATCTCGTGAAATAGCGAGAAGAATCGAGAAGGAGTACGATGGATTCTCCAAGTATCTCGAAATCAACGTCGGTTTTCCAAAATATTTTTCAAATTAAATAATATAAATCATACCTGTATCTATCTCAAGATAGCAGGGGACTAAATGTAATGGATCTCGTATTCAGTCTGGAGTCTGTGATGACTCCCTAATCAATCTCAAGGGGAGTTCACTCAAATCAGTCTCTCGTCAAATCATCATCGGAACTCCCGGACGGATCCTCAATCTCATCCAATCTGGAATAATCAATAGTGGAAATATCAATCAACTCATCGTCGATGAATTCGATTTCAGTGAGTAAATATATAATGTATCTTTTGATTGTCCATTCTCTCTCAGATATACACAAGGACGTTGAGAAGATCATCGAATTGACTACTGAGAAGAAACAAATAATGATCTTCTCCTCCAATCTTCACGAGAAGTTCCACAAAGTCTGCAAGGATCTCATCCCCGATAGACACCAGATACATTTTCACTCAATAAATAGATGGCCTCCTAGTCATAAGAGATTAACCGATTGAGTCTATCTAATGAATAATGATGATATCCCCTGCTCATTGCATCTAAGCGATTGCTGATAAAGGTATGATTCCGATCCTCTGTCATTTCCATCGCTCTTATCGCATCTCTCTATCACTCCTCAATCTATTTGCTCGACCGGTTTCTTTCTTCGGGGCAAGACAACTTTCCTTTCGTGAGGGATGGTCTCTCAACGGGTAAAACAATCTCGCCTAGACATTTAAAGGTCAGGGAGGAGGGGCGATCTTTTGATTGCGATCAAAACAAAGTGACGATATCCAAGTGCAAATAAATCCCAGTATTGTGAACTTGCTGAAAAAAAGAATAAATTCTCTTTTCAGGTAGCTTGCGAGTGCATAATCTCTATTCTGAACTCATTGTGACACACCGTCCCTGATTGGGAGATCCTCCGAGAGGTCTATCGAGACTCCGGATTATTCAAGGTAATGAGAGAGGACGGAGCTTATCTCCCAATTACAGTTTGATTCTGCATTAGTGACCCTCCCTCTCCGCTCCTTCGATTACCGTATTCCGTTCCCATCTACTGGCTGCATTTATATGAATAAACACACATTATAACCTCCACTTCAAATAGTCTATGTATCTTGTAAATCGACTTTCAGGAAGAAATCATAAGCAGTCTTGGGAAATCATAAGAAATCATAAGGAGTCTTAATGGGCATGGTGTCTGACTGGCATGCCGACGCAGGCAGGTTCGATTCCCGCCCGCAGGTGAGGTTTATCATTTTTGCTCTCTATTGAAGCCTTTCCTTTAATTTTCTCATGTTATTTGTCACTTTTTCGAAGTTTAGGGCCGAAAAAATAATCCGCAACTCAAATTCAGTTTCTGCGTGAGAAAATTATTAAACGTCAGACCGTGGTGAACCTCAGCTCCCTATGATGACCAGGTTAATACTGTTGTAGCATTACGGTATCGTGGGATGGAAACATTGTATGTACTTAAACGTGTGAAAATGAATGCGTGCATTGTATCGACAGTTACGAGGAATTCTTCACTGAGTAGGCGAAAGCGGTGATTGAGGTTCTTCTATAGCTTCCTCGACATCTCTGCAAATGATGAATAATAGAAATTTGGTTCCTTTCTTAGCAGAAAGTGTAAGTGTTTTTCTCTCGAACTTCCAGCCAGAACATGTACAACCAATCGAAAGTGGTTCGAGTGTCATTCCCATTGGATAAGGGACTCACTGCTGTGTCGTCTCGTCCTCTGCAATCAACGCTTCCGCTGCAGCTAATTCCTCTCGAAGTAGGGCGAGATACTGGAATTTGGTTGCATTAATTCAAATTTATTGGTCGCCAGTTTTAGAAGGAAGTTGAGAAGGATCTTATCTGAGCGAGAGTAAATTTGTTGCAGTATTAATTGTTAATTGATTCTCACCGACTGCATATCCTCCTGTTCTTTGATCTTTGCACAATCTGCTTTGCACTTCTCATATTTTGACTGTCTCAGAAGTTGACGAGGACGAACGAACGACGAATGGACGAAGGGAACATCGTGAACGTCTTCCTGTGATTGGACGATAAGGATGCACTTTCGCTCCCATTTTCGTCTCATGGAAATTAGAGAACACAAGCTGAGAAGCTATGTACCACCCACTTTCTCAAGTGATGAAATGGTGGAAATAACGTGAACAGATGATCAATTCTTTAATTCTTTCTCACCAGGTACAATATAACTTGATTCACACCAGGTTTGGTCAATCAAGGGCGTTGCTCTTTAATGTTTCGGTTCGTCTTGTACATGCTCTATCCACTATCCAGGTCAATCTCAAATTCTCACCTGATGTGTCACTTCATCCACTATTATCTTCTCCTTCTTCACTTTCTTCGATTCAAGCGTACAGAAGAGAAGAGAGAGAAGTACAACGATGATGAGAAGTCGCATTGCTGTGAATGATTGGACTATCAATTGGTGATCAGGAGTGAGAGAGTGAGAGAGAGGGGTCTCTCTCAGTTTCACACTATCTATCGCTTATCAAGCCCAATAAGAGTGTATGATGAGAGACACAGTTGTCACTAGCTGATTATCACTATCAACCTCGACGAGTAAACAAAACGTGGTCCCATCAGATTTCACCATCAGATTTTTGTATCTTCCCGGAATTCGGAGTGGATAAAAAATAAGAAACAATAATTATTCATTTTAGTTGCGAACCAGCAAAATGCAAAAAAATGTAAATAATTTAAAAAATGTAAATTTGTTCGGAAATTTTTACGAAGTACGATATGTAATTTACCCTCCTACAGACTGTATAGGCTACAGTATAGTATTGATTAAAACCCTCGTCCCTACCGTAAGCCCAATTTATTAAGTGCTCTCTTTTAAATCGTATTTCGAGGAATATTTCACCGTCAGATTTTTGCATTTGATCGGAATTCGGGGTGGACAAAAAATAAGAAACACTAATTACAATTTTTAGTATCGAACCAGCAAAATGCAAAAAATTTAAATTATTTACAAAATGTTAATTTGTTCGGGAATGTTTACGAAGTACGATAGTTCAGCTAGACAACAGTTATGGTCCATATTGTGCCAGACCATTTGAGACGTATGTGCATTATAATTTTAATCTAGATAGACCAGATATTCTTCATATTAATCGCTTAATTTCCTCTCGGGTGAAAGTGTCTAGTGAAGTATATTCTTCCATTGAACTTATGGCAGAAACAAATCGCTTCAAATTCGTTCTCTGGAAGGGGAGGAGAAGTAAATAGCTGCTTTCCTTCATAATTTCATTATTGACTAACTCTGAATCTGATCATATTTGATAAAAGTGAGGGACGTAAATATTATTCACTTTAGAGTTCATGAAATGTTGAAAGAAAAAGTTGTGCTCGAAAAAATTTTACTCGAAGAATTACATTCGCATTAGGTTGTTACACGCGGAACGGAAATTATATTTTCAGCCAAAAAAATAGAATATGCTGGGGCACACCAAGATGGAAATCCAAAGTTTCAGCCAAAAAAATAATCTCCGTTCCGCGTGTATCAACCCAATGCGAATGTAATTCTTCGATCTGGGCACACCAAGAAGCTAGAGTTTCTGTTCTCACAGTAGTAGTTCTTCTATTTCTCAAGAGACTCTTGAGTATCGTGATATATGAGATGGAAATCCAAAGTTCTGGAGCAAATTTCTTATAGACAAATCTCGATATCCCCGTCAAAGATAAACCACGTAGTCCAATTCATTCTCATCATCATAATCATAAGAGAAGATGCAAACCTGCAAAATGAAGACCATTCAAACAAAAAGAGATCTTATTTACTGTGGAATGGTCGGACATCCGTGAAACGGAATATTTAAAATTAAAAAATATTCCGCTTCACGGATGTCCGACCATTCCGGCACGTCCCAGCGGTTCGCTGGAGCACGCGACGCGTTTTTAAGAACACGTTGCGTGTCTCCTCCTCCCCGTGAATAAAACGTTCCGCGCTCCGTTTAAATCCTCTATGCTAAACGCTGAATGTCTTTCAATGAGTTTTTGAATCTCACAATACTACCCTCGATCTCCCTGTTTTGAGAAGAATCTTCTCTCCTTATTGGTGATACCAATATGTTTGAGGAATTTCACGAATTTGGCCATTCTGAAGGGAGTAGTAGACGAGAACTGACGAAGATTGAATGACCTATGATATAAGTAATAATGACACATTTTGAACACATTTAAAGCTAAACATCCCATTATCACAAGGCATTTGTGAATAATAATATATAGATTTAACTCTAAAATTCTCACCTTGTGCACTTCATGGATGGTCTCTGTGGTGACATTGGCGAGATTTAGACACAAATGTTTGACCGATCTCACCAAGTCGAGAATGAACGAATCCACCATTTCCTTCCGCATTTCTTTATTCTTAAACCAGCGGTTTTCCCCCGACTACGTCGGGAAAATACCACTGGCGGTGCTCACCGCTCCGCGGTGAGCCATATTTCGCAATCGAAAAGGGAGAGGGAGAGGGAGGGGACGCGTTGTTACATGTTTCCGATTTCGCAATCCGGACAAACAGACACACAGACGTTTGCGCTTTATTATATAGTATGGATAAAAAAATTAATCGTTCCCATAATCAAGTTTTCTCATCTGCAATATGACCGTGACGGAAATTTTTTTTATAATTTGTTTCAGAAAAAAAGACATAACGGGTGGATATTCATATCCTTGATTAAGTTGTTGTCTTCGCGATGGAATTCCGGAAAACCAGATAGCTGAAATTAATTTTGGAAAATATAAAAGAAAGTTTATCACTTGCTTGAATATAGAGAAATCCATCTCCACTTGTTGTCGACGAGAGAGAGAAGACATAGGAACAATCACCTCAAGAGAAAATGAACGATGAATGAATTAAACTAGTCAGTACCATCTTTCATATATCATTCGAAAGCCCTTTGCCAGATCTAATTTGATGTTCCCACTAAAGGAAGACCAGAAATATCAATAAGTTCACCAGTAACCTTCCCGTTCCAATCCTACCCCTAGTTTACACCAATATCTCTCGATATTCTCATCACCTGGCTTCTCTCACCTCAATATCTGCATCTCTCAAATCGATTCGCTTATTGAGTGCTGCCATTAATTTGACTCTTGCTCCCGCCACATCCACAGTCCGCACCTTCCCCATTAGACTGTCGCCCTCCCGAAGACGAGTCTCGAAACGAAGAAGGGGAGGTTACGGTGACTACAACTCGATCGATGCGTAGACAGTAGCGATAAGCTATTAATTACCGTAGCACCGCGGCAGCTACCGTACTCAACAAAAGCGTTGTATGACATCGATATTCTACCTGATTCTCCTCGCACTCAATATCGATCCGGCGAATGTCTCGTATGGTGGGACGATGTTGGCTTCTCCACACTGAGTCATTATCGAAGATGACGTCGTTGGTGTCTCGTCGGCCTGCAAACACAAGAAATGGGGTCGGAATATCGCTATGCGATGAGACAGCACAACACTGGCTATCCC
This sequence comes from Pristionchus entomophagus, assembly GCA_036245825.1. NCBI lineage: Eukaryota > Metazoa > Nematoda > Chromadorea > Rhabditida > Neodiplogasteridae > Pristionchus > Pristionchus entomophagus. The sequence goes on from BTSX01000005.1 coordinate 20,502,391, forward strand.
ATCAATTCTCTTTTTACACACAAATAATGCTATCAAATACTGCTATATCTCCTATTTCTCACTATACAATCATAGTCGAGTTTTACCAATGAAAATATTCACTAATATCATTAATACACGTTGCTAACCATATAGCACGCTGTAAACTAAAAATTCTGCACCAGGTGCACGGACACTGAAAATTACCCCTGTCTGGACATATTTTTGCTGCTAGGATTTTGGTGTAATGGGCATGGTGTTTGACTGGCATGCCGACGCAGGCAGGTTCGACTCCCGCCCGATGTTTTGCAAGAGGTAGAGAAAGGCACGCGCCCCAACCACTAGTACGATTCGTGTTTCAACCTCTCTCTACTTCTCAGACGCTGCGCTCAAAGCGCTAATGGGCATGGTGTCTGACTGGCATGCCGACGCAGGCAGGCTCGACTCCCGCCCGCAGGTGATGTTTTGCATGAGGTAGAGAAAGGCGCGCGCCCCAACCACGCCTCTAGTCTCTGCGAGATAAGAAACGATAAGAAAGGCAAGTAAGCACGTTGGGGCACTTACTGATTAAGTTTATGGTGGAATAATATGATTTACCTGCGGGCGGGAGTCGAACCTGCCTGCGTCGGCATGCCAGTCAGACACCATGCCCATTAGTCAGACACCATGCCCAGTAACATTCTGACTATACGAGTTTCTGGTGCATTTTTACCCGTATGCCGACGCAGGCAGGTTCGACTCCCGCCTTTCTCTACCTCTTGCAAAACATCACCTGCGGGCGGGAGTCGAACCTGCCTGCGTCGGCATGCCAGTCAGACACCATGCCCATTTATGCGGAGAATAATTATTCCATATTTTAACGAAACATAAATTGGAGGCGAATATTATCATCTTTTTTGAAAAGTACAGAATTTTGTTCATAACTTTTCGAGAAAAAATTGCACCAAAAATTAATTCCGCAAAAAAAATGCACGACAATTTTTTCACGAAAAAAAAACGCGAAAAATTTGCTCGAGCAATTTTTTCGCGTTTTTTCTCGTCTTCTCCGAGACGCGCAACTTCAGCCACTCGAGCAAAAATCGATGTTGATTGAGGGATTTGAATCAACAATTTATCGATTGCGATTCTTACTCTTTACCATTGAGCTACACGTACATGTTTCATTCACTTTCGATTTCTTTAGATGACTGCGCAGGGCAGCTATTTTGCGAATGAAATTGATCATCCAGAAGAATAACGGTATCTTCACATCGTGATGCCTTTTTTCGTGAGGTGTGTTGTTTGATTCATAACCTGACTCATTATTAATCAGTTTTAAGCAACAACATAGAGCAGGCCGGGTATTTTATAGCTTCACTATGCCATCTAGTGCCTTTATTGATTTATAAATAACACCTCACGAAAAAATACATCACATTGTAAGATATCGTTATTCTTCTGGATGATCAATTTCATTCGCAAAATGGCTGCGCTACGCAGTCATCTAAAGAATTCGAAGAAAAAAAAGAAACATGTCCGTGTAGCTCAATGGTAAAGAGTAAGAATCGCAATCGATAAATTGTTGGTTCAAATCCCTCAATCAACATCGAGTTTTTGCTCGAGTGACTGAAGTTGCGCGTATCGGAGAAGACGAGAAAAACGCGAAAAAATTGCTCGAGCAAATTTTTCACGTTTTTTTTGTGAAAAAATTGTCGTGCAATTTTTTTGCGGAATTAATTTTTGGTGCAATTTTTCTCGGTTCTTCAAGCAATACCATTATTACAATGTTTGTTTTTTTACTTGCAATTTCTGTTAATCGCATCGTGCCGTGCATTTGGTGCAGAATTTTTAGTTTACAGCGTGCTATATTTTCCTTCCAATCACTTCTTATCTAGGAGAGATTAGCATAGCGATAAAGGGCAAACTCATTTCCATTTCCCTCCTCCACTTTTCCATTCTCGCTTCTCTTCTTCATTCTGAGTTGTCGTTGACCCATTCCCTCTCCATTCCCCCTCCCCTCGTCTCTCTACTATGATCCCCTCCAGTAATCCCCTTTCTCCTTCCACTTCTTACGTGAGGGTATGTTTCTTCTGATCTTTGATCGTTTGATGACGTCCCTTTCACAGGATTCGTTGATCCTCCCTGGTCTACATCCCACGTCACGTTACTCGGGTTTCGGTGAAAATTGGGTGTACGCTGGTCTCGGAGATGGAAGATACATCTTCCTCCTCGGCAATAGACGAGTGAGCTTTTCCGAACTGTTGATCTACCACTATATCTGTGTACTGTGGTTAGGTAGTAGTGACAAATTATGCAATTGGTGCATATGAATTTTTCGTTTTCTTCCTTTCGACTAACTGTAACTGATGAATACTCGTCTTTGAGGCCTCAGTTCCTCGTGAAGGAATGCGCAATAGAATGGTGGAAGATCAATTTATGTCATTCGAATTGCAAGTCAACGACACATTTCTCTCCAAGTAAGTACGGTAGTCTGGATATTGCGACTTAGTCGAACAGTGGGAGAATTGGATGTGTTTCAGGTGTAGTAAAAACTTGAATATATGGGTCTAGATGAGTAGGTATGAATGCAAGTTCAAAAAATTGCGCGTAATCTGATCGAAACTTTGAGGAGAACAAACTTCGGAAGGATTGAAGGTCTCTTCGCCTTTGGAGATAACGGCAACAACTTCTACGCGCTTGACAAAGCAACCCTGGTCATTATCGATGTCGATCGGGTATTTCATCATCCTTATGCAATGATCAATGCCAATTCACAGCGTCAGCGTCTCATCGTGATCGATTGGACCACTGAAACGGTGATCTGTTGCATAATCACAATGCAATCATTACATTCTCAGGCGGAATGCGTCGGCTATAGGATATTCAACTTCAACAGTCATGATTCCTACGTGTGCACTACAGTGGCCGAGGTTAGAGAACAAAGCATAGATCAAAGATCAAAGATCAACGTTGTATTCATCAGGACTGTGCGGTGGCATTCTCTAGTGAAATGAACGAGGGCAAGTGAATGAAGAATTTATTGTACTATATGATGAACATTGAGGTATCATATTCCCAGCCAATCCACTCGATGCCACTCCCCATAGAGATCTCACTCCTCTTCTCACTGAGGTCAACTATATATATTAATCGATAATGTGCTTCTTCATTCTAAATGTAGTCTAGTATATCTGATAGAGCGTGAGGGATGGAGTTATGCACTCTTTAGTAGAAATTATTGTCTATTGCTGTCATATTAACTAGAGTCTTGGGGTGTCCTACTCCCTAAAAAAAACATTTTTTTCCAACATTAAGGCAGGCGAGTATCTTCATCTCTACCACAATGAGCCTGGATATGGACCGGATACTAACCCAGTCAATTCTCCTCTTTTCATCTGCTCTGATCAGGTCAGTTCTGAATAGAGAGGGTCATTAGAAAGTAGAAATATTATCCAGCATCAAATGTTTCCGTACAGCCGGGAAATATTTTTGTAGTCCTTTTGTCTTTGAAACAATCACAATCTGGATTTATTTGTTTGGGTTTATTGTGAGTATTCAAAAATGTCATTTCAGGCTATCGGAATGTTCGTCGGATACTCCAATCAATTGTATTGTGTGCTCATCCTGAATTTGAAGTGAGTATTCATGACATGGACAATGACATTTCATCATAATGAGCAAGTTTGCACGAGAGACTATGACATCCGTAGAGGGAAATCATGATTGTGTGGAACCACATTCTCGAGCATCTAGAGGGATAGCGATGAAATATAGCCGAATGGGTCCAAAAGCGAGTGGCGTGCGGTTGAGTCGCGATTTTCGCTCTCCGACTCCGGTTCCCTCCGCCCAGGATCTAGTCTCCCTCTCCCAGAAGCGTTTGGCACGCGGGAGTTGTACACCACCCTGATGAGTCGCCATCTCTGCATCGGCACCATCAACGCCAGGACGCTCGCCCCCAAGGACAAGCAGATCGAGTTGGAACTCGCCCTCGACAAGATCAAGTGGGACGTGATAGCAGTGCAGGAAGCAAGGATTGTGGGTTGTGCCTTGTTCAATCTTACATCCTCAGGCACTGTAGTCTACCACTCGGGCGGTCCTTCTGCGTCACATGGCGTGGCATTCCTGCTCCGACCGCACCTCGCGCGACGAGCTGTGTTCCATGGCCTCTCCCCTCGTCTAGCGACTCTCCTCCTACCCATCGAGCGCCTCTTCCTAGTCTGTGCGTATGCTCCAACGTCGTCCTACGATGACAAAGAGTACGATACCTTCAAGGAGCAGGTTGAGGCCACTTTGCGGAGAGCGCCAAGAGGCTGTATGTCAGTGTTGGTTGGGGATTTCAACTGTAGAGTCACTCGTGAACCTGGCAATGAAAAACTTGTCGGTAACTACGCTTCTCCGACCCCCAACTCGCGTGGACGGACTTTCACAGAAGTTTGCGTGAGAACCGGCCTGCGCATTTGGAACACGTTCCCGAAAAAGAGACATGGCCGGATCTGGACTTGGCGATCTCCCAACGGCTCCACATTCAACCAGATTGACTTCGTTGCAGCGCCTCCCACGGCGAGAGTTGTCAATTGTGGAGTCGTAGGTCGTTTCGAGTTCAACTCGGACCATCGCCTTGTCCGGATGTGTCTATCCCTCCCCGACCAGGTGAAGCACAAAAGATGCAGGGAGAGGTTTGATCTCGACCGAGTCTCTTTTACTGCCAACGCGAATCTCCTCGCGTCAGTGCCTCTCACCCGTCCCGCCTCTGCTGCCGAAGCCTACGATACGGTCCGGGCATTCACTGAGACCGCAGCAAGCGACTGTTGGAGAGTGCGAAGAGTCCCGCCCTGGATATCTCCTGCAACCCGGAACCTCCTAGCGGCGCGCCACAAGATGCAATCCAACCCCCAGGGAACCGTCGCCTACTCCACCGCGTGCAAAGCAGCCCGACTGAGTCTCTCCGATGACATCCGGAAACGAAAGGAGTCGCAAGCTCGTCATGCTGCAACTATGGGAAGGAGCATAGTGAAAGCGATGCTAAGCCTCCAATCCTCTAAGAAGCGTCTTCAAGTCCCTGACCCTGCTACTGGTGCTCTGTCTCAAGAGGCAACTATTGCTACGGTCCAGCGCTTCTTTGAGGAACTGTACACCCCCGGAGTGCACCTTCCCCTCGCGGTCCCTTCGCGCCCCCTCGATCCCCTCCCTCCCTTCCTTCCCGATGAGACCCGGCACGCGATGTCCCTGCTCAAGTGCGGCCACTCCCCTGGTTCGGACGGAATCCTTCCTGAGATGCTCTACCATGCGAAAGACCACCTCGCCCCCGTGATAGCCGACCTACTCAATCGCCTGGTAGCCGGAGATCAAGTTCCCGATGGTTTTGGCAGAAGCCATCGTCTCTCTTCTGTACAAGAAAGGAGACTGCACCAACATCGGAAACTTTCGACCAATCTCCCTCCTTACCGTAACCCTGAAGACCATGACACGTTGCATTCTGAAAAGATTCGAGGTAGTGCTTGAAGAGACTGAGTCGTCCACCCAAACCGGTTTCCGGTGCGGGCACAGCACCCTGGACTACCTGCACGCCATCAAGCAGGTCGCAGAAAGGTCATCGGAATACGGTATCCCCATCTACCTTGCCTTCGTCGACTTCCGCAAGGCCTTCGATTGTGTGGAATGGAGCGCGGTCTGGCAGTCACTCTGGTCATCGGGATGCCATCCTACCCTCATCCACCTTCTTCGTCGCATCTACGAGTCGTCTTCAACCCTCATCCGCGTCAACGAAGATATGGTTCCCGTCACCGTTCGAAGAGGAGTCCGCCAAGGAGACACTCTGTCCCCTCGTCTCTTCAACGTGGTCCTTCGATCGGCGATGGATGACATCGACTGGGGAAGCGACGGGATTCGGATTGATGGAAGATACCTGAGCCACCTCGAGTACGCGGATGACATCGCCCTGATCGCCAAGTCTCGACCGGAACTGGGGCGGATGTTGAAGAAGCTGATGGAGGCATGCAGCCGCGTTGGTCTCGAAAGCAACGCCTCCAAGACCAATCTCCTCACCTCCTGCACCACTACCAGAGCACCCATAGTCATCGGGAACCTGCGATTTGAATTCGTCGAGTCTGCCACGTATCTTGGAGGAAGAATCTCTCTTCCACTTGACCACTCAGACGAAATTGAGCACAGGATCAGACTCGGTTGGTACGCATGGAGTAAGCTGTCCCACCTCCTCTCTTCCCGACTTCTTCCCATGAAGACCAGGAGGAGACTCTTTGAGAGTTGCGTCACCTCTACCGTACTCTACGGATGTGAAGTATGGGCCTTGCGATCGAGCGACAAGGAGAGGCTGTGTGTGACCCAACGGAAGATGGAGCGGAAAATGGTCGGAGTTTCGCTAAGGGATCGCTGGAGAAACGAACGCGTGCGAGGGATCACGAAACTGCGCGATTGGAACCAAGAAGGACTGAAACGGAAGGCGCGCTGGGCACTCAAAGTGCAAAGCTTGGATACGGATCAGTGGAGCCGCGCGACTACTGTCTGGACGCCCTACAACTGGACTCGCCCCTCGGGCAAGCCAAGAATGCGCTGGAGAGATGACTTGACGCGAGCTATTGGCAAAAACTGGTGGAATACAAGCCGTGATGACTACCAGCGACTCATCCTCATCTGAGCACCCTAATTGCCTGATATGATAAATTGATTGATTGATTGATTGATAGCCGAATGTGATTTGATCTGACCAACGAGAGATTACTAGATAATTAGATACCTAATTAACCTTTCCTATTCTCTATTTCAGTGACAATTCTTTCTTCTACCAAGAGTGCGAGAGACTCTCTTCTCCCACTATGCCCTTCACTGGTGACCAGGATTTTGGCTATTCCTCGTGGGTCCAGACCAAGTTCAGAGAGGTTTGCTTTACTCTGTTGAATTCAAGAGAGACCCTTTTTTGATGACTAAACGATTATCTGTTAAGGTTCTCCTTCTCACTCACAATTTGTACTCCGTGTTAAGAATCGGACTATTTGACACGCGTAGACTCGAGTGGAGGGAGATTGAGGTTTAAATAAAAATTATGTTTCAATTAACTGATATAAATTTCAGGAGGATTTGAGCACTCATGAGAAAAGACTATTGCAATCACTGAATACTCAACTTGTTCCCATCAGCGACGGAAATCACACGATATTGACTTCATGGGTTCGATTCACTTAAATTCCAGAAATGTTGACAATCAGATGGTTCATAGGAACCGTTCGTTTATACTGAATATCAGAAGAAATCTTGAATAGTTATTTTGGCAATCTGGTGTTTTAGTTAGAGACCACAGCGTCGATAGCCGATTTCACTCAGTCAGGCAAAAAGTAGTGCCAGAGTACCCCTCTGGGACCCAATAACATCGTACATTTGGCCGTTAGTCGAATATTCTGCTCATTGTCGAGAATCATTTGAGAAGGTGATCTCGAGGTTCCCACTATGCATTACTTGCCTAATCCACCCTCACACAATCATGTAGCACATGCGCGACGAGCAAACATATGTTCTTGTGGCTCAATCGGTAGAGCGCTCGTCTATCAAACCGTGAACCTCCGGCTCGAGCACGATCCTTTGCGGCCAGTTTTGCTAATTGCCAAGATAATCAACGGAAGTCGGAATATGAATACGCGCGTACTATTACTTTTGAACGTGTTCGGCAATTCAGAGACACTTCTCATCTTTGATTTTTCTCGATTAATTTTTCGCAAAAAATCAAATGAACGATCTGCGAGCGGCGCATCTGCGTACGAACACTAGAAACCCATATTTCCCCTATCCTTGATCCTTTACCTTGAATTTTGACCTACTTAACGGTGATCAATCACGCTGCGCCTCGGGTCAGTTGTGAAGGATTCTCAGACCTACAGAACACGCTTTTGATCGACCGATTTAGTTGAGAATCCGACTTGCCGGACCTTTTGCGTATTTTTGGCAAATCTCTATCCCTCCCAAGTGGGCGGAGCCTGTGGTCTCAGATCGTTCATTTGATTTTTTGCGAAAAATTAATCGAGAAAAATCAAAGATGAGAAGTGTCTCTGAATTGCCGAACACGTTCAAAAGTAATAGTACGCGCGTATTCATATTCCGACTTCCGTTGATTATCTTGGCAATTAGCAAAACTGGCTGCAAAGGATGGGGCTCGAGCCGGAGGTTCACGGTTTGATAGACGAGCGCAGCCACAAGAACATATGTTTGCTCGTCTCGAATGTGCTTCATGATTGTGTGAGGGTGGATTAGGCGAGTAATGCATAGTGGGAACCTCGAGATCACCTTTTCAAATGATTCTCGACAATGAGCAGAATATTCGACTAACGGCCAAATGTACGATGTTATTGGGTCCCAGAGGGGTACTCTGGCACTACTTTTTGCCTGACTGAGTGAAAACGCTGTGGTCTCTATATATACACACAGATTAAAAATATCTCCCATTTATTCATGTTAATAATCTATTTCAGAGTGGATTCCCTCCGTCGACTTGCATCAATTGCTCTTCAGAAGAGTGGAAGATTGGAGATTGAAGAGATGAAAGTTATTGGAGAAAGAATCGATTAAATCCCCTTAATGACTGTAGAGACCTCGATTCGCTACCTACACCTGACACTTACTATCTAGAAACGAATAAACAACTGACATCTGAATTGACTGTGCTACATAACATTGAGGGAAAAAAATAAGATCTACATTGAGAGAATGACAGATGGATAAATGGAACCTTTCAAAGTTCACGTAATTACAATTTCCCTTAAATATCCATTCATGAGCCTGAGACGAACAATTCTAGTTCTTGATGGACTTGCATAAAAACTTAGGATCATTCTATCAGGATCATCCTGAAAAAACATCATTGGCTCATTATTGGTCTTTGATCTTTGACAGTGAGAAACGTATGTTGGGATGGACATACAGTGGAGTTTGTAATGATTCAGAAGTTGATGAAAACGATTCCAAATTGTGAATTCCAGAGACGACACGGAGGAGGACAATGGAAAGGACGATGAGGGGAAGAAGATTGATCCGTAGATTTTGGAATGGATCAGAATGGCACGGAGGCTTAAATTGACCGTATCGCCGCATCTAGAATTGCTGGAAGCGGAAACTCCGCCTACTGTCCGCTCATTGGCCAAAGGATTGCGTCAGTGTTCCACGTCCCGCACACACTTTGAGGGCTCCCGTCGCGAAATGTCCATTCCAATTTCCGCGCGGTTTTCAAAACGAATTATTTTCTTGACCGCACCTAATTACCGGGTGTGAATATCCATGAATGGACAAAGCAATGTTTTGGCCTAAATAATGGATTCTTTACAGAATCCAACCAAAGAGTGATGTACCCAAGAGTGATATACCCAAGATTGAGCATCCGAAGAGTGAAGTGAAGAAGTGCGAGAAGAAGGAGGAGAAACCAGAGGTACGGTAGAGGATACTGTAGACTACAGTATCAATGAATGTTCAGGAGAAGAAGATTCCTCCATGAACGGAATAAATGAATGCATGAATGAATGAATAAAGAGAAAAAAGATGCGAAATCAGAGGATAAAATATATATTGAACCCACTCAAGAAGATTAAGGGTAGAAGAATACAAAACCTTGCTAAAATTAGCGTTTGAAATTCGATAAAATGAATTCAATGAAAGTTACATCTGCTCATGAAAGACAATGGGGATACTGTAGGGGTACGGTAGACTAACAGACCGAAAACAGAAAAAGGTTACAGCAATCAGTGTGGTATACGGCATGGTAGCCATGAGGAAGGGATACGGTAGCCGCGCCTGAGGATACTGTAGTTTTTTTTTCACAATGAGATGTTATTGTTGCATTTATCCTCCTACATATACATGAACTCAATGCTAGAGGATTATTAGAAATCGATGTTGGACTTTATTTGGACTGAGTTGGACTCGACAGACGGGAAAGGAAGGCTTGAGACCTGACGGTGTAGTCTTGTGATCTACTATTGTAAGCGCTTTATAGGCCTTATGATGCCTTATGATCTACTATTGTGAGTGCCATCTTGCCTTTTAGGGGTTGCTTGGTCTCATTCGAAGGAGAGGACAATCCCTGTATAAGTGATTTGTGCTTCATAATCCTTCCCTTTCATCTTCATCATAAGAACACAACACTCAAATAGTTTATCTCAATGGAGCATCTGATGTATACAAATCAATTGATCGAGTCTAGATATCCCGTCTGGATAAATTATTTCAAAGCGAATCATTATTATATTGGGCCATTAAATACACGTTTGGATTAATTAAGTGAAATTAATAATACAGTATGCCTGAGACAACGCATAGCACAAATCAGATAGAAGGGCTATTTACACCACAATAAACATTCAAAAGAAAGATCAAAGATCAATTCAACTGTCACTTTTTCTGAAGGATTTCACGTATGAAGAAGTCGCAATGGACAAATCGATCAGCGAAAAAACCTGGAAAATCGATATTGAAAAATGTCAATTGAAAGTGATAAAATATAAATAATTTAATTATCTTACCGTGGATGTTCTTGTTGCTGCCATACTACCAGAGGGACCAGCGGGATTGAGGGCAGAGTCGGAACCTGAAAAGAAGGAGGGCTCATTTGAATGATCAAATAGTCATTTTTATGATAAATTTTCATAATATGTTTTGAGACCAGCAGTCGAAACATCACTAATCGCACAGCGATAATTGGATTTTAGATCCAACGTCGAAACAGAAAATCTCCAGTTTCGAATATCTTCTTCACAGTATTCCTATAAATGGCATCATTATTATACAAGACGTGATCATCCATCTGACCCACCTACAGTATCCCTAAAGTACCCTCTACCGTACTTAGAGAACAGTTTCATCTCCTCCCTCTACCGTAACCCTACCGTACCTTGAGTGCAGTCTGGTCTCCTCCAGCGAGTGCCCATGCCCTGAGGGTTGTGTGACTGTGACAGAAGAGAAGGAGGAGAACGTCGATGTCCGTTTGTTCACAGCAACCTGAGAGAAATTAGTATTGCATGTATTTTAGCCTTGTAATTTCAATGTTTCGCAGCTTCCACAATTATCACCGCAATTAAATAAGATTGATGGATACTTGCACGGTTTCTTATCACACTATTATATTCTCTGAATTTTCCACTCACCGAGATCCACTCCACTTCCATTGCACGTTGGTACATACTTCTCTTGAATTCTGCAATGATGCGACTTTAGTTTATTTGTCTATGATAGGACGCTACAATCAAACGGGAAAGATTTCTCCTCGACATTACTAAACTGAATCGCAAACAAAAAGGTAAGGTAAAGGTGCGGCCACATCAAGCAATTTAACAGCCGTCTCGCGACGACTACTCTAGGTGGTGCAGACGGTAAGGCCGACTACCGTCTGCACCACCTACCAATGCGCAAACAATGCGGGCAACAAAAACCGGAAAATGTTACTACTCTTCATAACTCTGCAACACCGCAATAATCCAGAAATCACTTAATCCAGAAATCGGAAATCACGCAATAATTCAGAAATCACTCAGCGAGATGACCAGTCTGTCACTCCGTACTACAGTACCCCTCCTTCCCTCCTACCGTAACCCACCGTAGTTGTCTGAGTGCTCCAATGGCGGCTGCGTGTTGTTTGTTAGCAATCATGAGCAGTAGATGATTCGTTGGTCGTTCGGAGGCTGCGGAGAGCGATGAGGAAGGATGGGAGGTGCCTGAAGGGTGGAAGAAGGGATTACGTTATCACTACGCAATTATGAAAATTATATGACTCGTCCATTGGAATCGATAGACGACGTATCAATTATCATTTTAGCGCTAAAATAGCTGATTAGGGGTGAAACTAATAAGTCGAATCAAACTAATAGACATCAATAACAAGTAAATAAAATTCCTTTAATATATTAGAAAGAGACTCAATCACAATTCGGCTTTCGATTGGCTCTCCACACTGTTATCTCCCCCCAAGAAACACTAACCACTCATGTTGTTGAGTGAATCCGCTGCCATTGAACACAGTAACTCTCTCTGAAGCATCAGAACTGCCGGTGAAAGGGAGTGCTCCTGAAGGGAAACAATATCATAGTGGTTGATTACTGTAGTTTGCACTTTTAGGCTAGTAACGCACGTTGCTGGTATCAATAAATAAAACAATCTGATATTGGTTGAATCCTGTGGTTTCAAAATTTAGGTTTGTACCGTACATGCCAACCATATAAATAAACCATCCTATAGAACGCAATTTAATCAAATGCGAAACGCCGTTGAACCTGGCTTTTCTCAAATGATTTTCTCATTCCTCTGTCACAATTCTCTCTCTTTCTCCACTCCAATACCGTACTCCCTCTCTCTTCTGAATGGTATAATCAAGAGAACTCACGGCAGCTCCGGGACTTTCCTTGACATTCCTCAGAATATCATTGAATGAATCGAACATTATCAGCAGTTGGAAGAAGAGTTTGAGAAGAGCCTTCGCAAGATTTAGCTCCTGAATGAAATAGTGAGTGATTAAATAAATCAAGAGATAGCAGTGATCTAACTCCCACACAATAATTAATTAATAGAGAGTTATTCGAGAATTTATTTGCATGTTGCGCGTCGGAACTTTTGAGTTTCATCAATTGTTCAAAGAATCGCAAAAAAACAACCTGCTAAGTAATTCGATGTAGACGGTTCCAATCAGCCAAGTACGGGTAATATGTTTATGTGTACAGGGAACATTTCATCAGAACTGTCTACAGTTGTATCGTAGTCAGTTCTGATCAAATGTTTTTCCTTACCCCATCCTTTCTCTACCAAAACCAACTGTCTACCGTAACTCTTCCCTCTCCTACCGTACCCCATTAGCCAGTGTCATCGCTGTTGACGATCCCGTCGATCCTCCGATTGCACTCAGTTTCTGTGCCGACTTCAACGCGTTGAGTTCCTGAAATCAATCGATAAATGAATACCGTAATCTCGCAATCACGGTTGGGCTCCTGTGAACTACCAATCAACCTTTTTTGGAGTACCGTACCCGTATGCATTTCTCCTTTTGCTCGCAGAAAGTTTCGAAATGCCCTTGTTGCTCGTACATCGAGAGTTGCAGTCGCTGCAGCAGAGGAGAACTGTGGAGCTGAGAAGGAAGGGAGGGATTGCCTCATCAATAGTCTTACTATTCTACTCTACTGCTAGCATCTCATGTGAGTTGCATTCATAGATTAAGAATTTAAATAGGAACGATTCTCAGATTGTATTCCTCGTCTATCTCTTGTTTGTATGACCCCGATGCAACCAGTAAGTGTCTGGTCGTTTCTGCAACTTACAAAACGAGCAGTGACGAATATATAGGGACAATCGGCCACTCGGATGACGTCATCTTGAGCACGAGAGAATACCTGAGAAGAGAGAAGAAGGGATATGTTTAGAATGGCAAATCTTTGGTAATATATATATTACCAGCCCCGGCCACCACCACAGTGTGATGGTTCAGAACTTGATCTGTTTCTGAAACTTATCCCAATCCGAACTGGTTCGAGTCTGTTCCCACTCATTCTCCCCTCTCTGTCTCCAGGGGTTCGGTCAATTTTGTCATTTAGTTCGGTTTCTTATATATAATAAACCGAACTAAATGACAAAATTGATAAAGGAGAAATAAGCAACTGGCCGGTTCGAGTTTTCAACATGACTATATCTGAGTGAATCCAAGGTGTCATTCATTCCGAGAAATCCACTTTAATAAAATAAATTCTCCCTGAGATTTTCCAGTAACACACAATTCAAAAACACATTGTATCGCTAAAGTTCCAATGCGACCATGAATGCCGAGTTCGAAAAATTCTATGTTATCGTTCCATTGTGATTTCCGATTCAGGGTTCGTTCACCTTCGCTGAACAACTGGTATGCCAATCACATCTTAACGTGTTTTCGAAAACAGATAAAACACAAATTCCCCCCTTAGCCAGTCACAATATTTGTTTTTTTATCATGTTGATTACAATTCTGAAATGTCCAAGTGATATTTCAGTTTCACTGGTGTCATATAACCACTTGACTGATCTGTCAATATTGGCATCGCAATACCAGAATAAAAATCCAATCCCCCACCTTCGCCAGCCCCGTACTGTTTTTCAGTGAATGTGAAGCATCTCGTATCAGAGAAGACAGCGAACCACAGCACACCTGGAAAAAGAGAGCTGGTGATGATGGGGACTCTTTTGGGTTTCAGTCCTCTCCACAATCTCCATCACACGTTCCTGGTATTTTTTAACCTTAATCCTACTGTACCTTGTATAGATGGGTGAGCATCAGAACCGTAGATGCAGTCATTTCTCCGTCATTGTCCTCGTTGAGTTCTGCGACTACGGCCGACCATGTCGATTCCACCTGAGAAATTACGGAATTACGGTATTTCATCATCCTACCGTAAGCCTACCGTATTTTCATGTTACAGTACGACGTTACTACTATATCACCCGCGAAATGTGATTGTCTCTTATAGAATATATCGATTGACCTACCCCTTCTGCACACTTTCTCCCAGTGGTACAGATGATTGAGTGCGCATAATGGTAACATTTATTTCAAAACGGAGAGTCCTAACCCGCACCTACCGTACCCCATCACCCACATGGTTGCTGACATGGAGTGTGCACTGAACATGACGAGTGGCCGGCCGCCGAAGAGACGGACGCTGCTCCTTCTCCGCCTGGACAGTCGAGATGTCAAATGCTCTGGTCTGTCTACAAGAGTTGTATACACGTAAAATGGCCTCTGAGCGCCCGTCACAAGTTGTATACAAGTGTGTGGGAGAGGGTCCGGTCCACAAGTTGTATACAAGTCTCTCCCACAAGTTGTAACCAAGTTCTCGCTTGACGCACTCTCGAGTCGATTGACTCGAGAAGTGTGTGTTGGCGCAAACGAAGTTCTTTTCCATTTCAGTATTTCCGTTATTATCGATTTTCTGCTGTTTTAACGTTTTTGCACAGTTCCTTTCATGTTCAGTCCCATCTCAGCTAGTTTTGCGATATCATGACGCTCTATTCTCTTTGCCGTTTTCGTGAATCCGCGTTTGAATATTATATGCTGATTTTACTTCAGTTTCGTCGTCGGAAGATCATCCAATAACCAATGAATTCTTCTAATGGTTCACCAAGAATTGATCTAATTGTAATTCTCACTCTTATTATAAGGAGGTGAGTCTTTCTTTCAAATAATCTCTTTTTTTAGAGCAAAATTGTTTTATTCGCTACTTATTGCTAAACACTCGCGCTTCCATGGACATTTTATAAGGTGAGGAGGGAGATCTAGGGCGAATGGACCACCGATTTCCTAACAAGGAACAAGAGTAGTGATCCGCTGATTGTCACATAAATGTCTACATATTGCAGTGGAAGTCCTGCGACTTCTCGCATGCAAGTTCAATTATACATGAGCGAGCATCGCGGAACGGTACTCATCAAGAAGAAGGAGCCATTATCGATTGATATATCGTCCAACGACTAGTTCTGATTGTTTATGTTTCATGCTATGCGAGCGTTGTATCGATTGTTGTTTATAAATAGTGATGAAATACGCTACACACTCTTCCCACTACCTAGTGCACAAGTTGTATACAAGTCTATCCACAAGTTGTATACAAGTGACGCGCGTCCACAAGTTGTATACAAGTCTCTACACAAGTCGAGTACAAGCGTGTCTACAACTTGTGGAGAGACTTGTATACAACTTGTGTAGACAGACCAGAGTGACTCAGGTGACTCACCCCTACCCTCTCACAGTTCTAGTCATCACCCGTTTCTCATCCGTTTCTGATATTTTTTACTCAAAAATGACTCATCTCGCCTTTTCTCAGACATCTGTGAACCAAATGAGAAATTTGTTACACCGATGAAATCAGGTCACCCAGGGCTATCGAAATCTCTTTTTTTTAAATGACTTCGTCTGCGGGCGGATCTCTGCGGAGCCAAAGGAGAGATGGCGACTGCTTCTGCAGCAGCAGCTGCACCGGCTGCAGCCTCCTCAATCTTCTTCTTATATGCAGCAACTGCAGCAGTAGCTGCAACAGAGTCCGGGATGGTCGCTGCAGCAGCTGTAGCCGTTCTCTGACGGGTTGCCGCACCGACTGGAGAAGGAGGGTCGAAGATGGAGTCGTCAGCCGAGTGATCGAATAGAGGCGGCTCCATGACGACTTCTGGGATTTTTACACGTTTTGTATTTATCATTTTGAAAAAATATTTTATTTACAACAATTTTTCTAGAGACATTCGATTTAAATTATTAATCCCCACGAAATCTGAAGAGATTGTCCACAAGAAAAATCTCAGCCTTAATAGCAGGGTCAGAAACGCAAACGGTGTTTCAGAAATCCTGCTGCCTCTTTTATTATCAATTAGATGCAGACTCACCATCCATCCTGTTCATATTCTCGAGGAGTTTCTCCCACGGGCTTGGCTTCTTCTTCACAGGCTGCACCTCCTCACCCTTTAATGAATTCGTTAATTCGTTTTTTCAATTATTTTCAAATCGCTTGAGGATATGATAATGCATGAACTACTGGTGCAGAATCACAATAATATCGATAATTTCCCCTTACCTGCAGCTCCCCCGACATCTTCTTGCTTGCTGCAGCTGCTGCAGACTCTTCCTCCTTCTTCTTCTCTCCAATCACCATCACACTCTCATCCAAGTCCAGTCTCGCAGTTGCTGCAGTCTTCCTCGTCATCCTGCTGTTCTTCTCCTTATCTGCAGCCCGTGCAGCAGGCTCCGGCTGCACCTGATGCAGCGTCGGTCGATTCTTCTTAACAGGCGGCGGCGTGTGGTCGGGCAGGGGCGAGGGCGGGTCTGCAGCAGCTGCAGCAGCAGCCCTGATGGCAGCCACATCGACGGGCTTCCTCGGTCTCCTCCACATTGGGGTATCCGTCAGATTCTCGGTGGGATCGTGCGCCTGGATGATCCTGATGTGGTTGACGATGCGAGTGATCATGGGCTCCGAGGCTGCAACAAATATATATTATTGATTAATTAATATTATTAAAAACGAGAATTTGAGTCTCGTGGTGCTGTTCAAGGAAAAGTACACCCAAATATAGGAATTCAAAATAATGAACAACAATCATAAATGCGAAGCAATTTCACTCTAACAACGACTGTAGTGGTAGATCCTTTAGTCACATTGAACGGTGATCTTCAGTGAAACGCAACAACGAGGAATCACCCAATTTGGAGCACGCGTGAAGCGCAAAAACGTAGGGACATTGTATTGCACATTTTTGAAATTAGTAACGGACATAACTATATTTTCACAAAAAAAATCGGTCCCTCACGTCTCTTGGTTCTTCTCGTTCCTCCAGGAGTTCGCATCACCGGAGACAAATTCATGCGATACTGTCCATTCGAGTCTGCAATTATCGATTTAATATTGTGAAATAATCATTTTCATTTTTTATCAATATCAATTCTCCTGTAGAATTAAAGCACAGAATTAGTTTGTATAATTATTGAGAAATCATCTCATGGTAAAATCAGCGGACACCCGAACCTCCTTACTTTATCAAACTTCGGCAGCCCATATACACCTTGTGTAATACAAATGAAGAAATGCTTATGTATAGCACCTACACCATCAAAAAACAGTGTAATATCTACAGAGCCTATTCTCCCATCTTTTCCCTCTCCTCCTTCACTGCCGTATCACTTCTCTCTCCTCCCTACCGTAATCCTCACCGGTTTCATCATCATCCGATGCCCTTGACACGTGAAGTTCAGTCTCATCATTCGCCTCATTCTCTTCTTCTTCTTCCTCCTCCTCATCATTCCGAGTTCTTCTCCTCCTATAGCAACAAAGTAGTATTGGCAAGCGATGACGCATCGAATTATTGGTCTCTCCATTTTTCACACTCTCCCGTTTCTCCGGCAAGAGAGTGTGCAGAATAGAGCGAGCGCCTATTCGACAACACTCAACTGATTATAAAATGAGTAAATGAAAAATTGCAAATGGGATTGACAGAATCTTGATTTTTGCTCAATCAGTTACGATAGTTCAATCAATATGTAGGACGATTAAACAAATATATTACTTGGCGAATTCAGGCCGCATATGGGACTTTCCACAAGCATAGATCATTCCTAGTGAATAGATCTGTCCCAATGGTTCATAAGCGCCGTCTTTTCAATGGTTGTATCATTCCCGCCTTCCTATACGCATGTGAAACATGGGCCTTGACCAAAGCACAAAGTGAAAGATTATCGGTGGCCCAAAGACGCATGGAGCGTTGGATGGTCGGTTGCACTGTCTTGGATCATGTCTCGAACGAAAGGCTGCGTGGACTCACTCAGGTCAGAGACGTTGTTCGTACCGCCTTGAAAAGAAAGTGGCTCTGGGTGCATAAAGTTGCTAATGATCATGACTTGAAGTGGAGCAGAACTGTGATCGATTGGACTCCACGAGGGCCTAAGCGAGGACGCGGAAGACCGCCCACAAGATGGAACGATCTCTTCATGCGAACTATCGGACCTACATTCCTGAGACAAGCAAGAAATCATGAATGGCCCGCCATGCACATCAGAGCCTACTCTTGATAAATGTGTTAAAATCCAAATCCAAATTACTTGGTCGACCCATGTATGATATTTTTCCATAAAATATGGGCTAACTATTGTCACAGTATCCCCTCTCGCATGGCTACCGTACTCACTTGAGTTGGTAACTGGATGATCTTCCATTTAGACCCCGATAATTGATCGTAGACCACATGGTAGTTAGGGAACATCTTCATGATGCTGAAAATATTATTTTTCGGACAAAATTCGTGGATTAAAAAAAAAACTTAAATACAAACGAGTGAAAACTGACTTCTGGCGCTCGAGTGTTGGAAGTACAGTTCCGATGTACTTGTATATGTAGAGAACCTGTGAGAAATGTTATAGTGATAACAAATCTAAATCCAACTCTCCTCAATTCGCGTGTTCTCTCATTTCTCTGACTGGCGAGACAGAGGAGAGTCGGTTATGATTTTGGCATTGATAATGAATTTCATCTGGTACAATTAAAACATGAAGAACATGCGAAAATTATGAGTATTTGGGCCAACTGCTATCAATAAAGGAAGATCAAAGATCAAAGAACAGCCACCAACCGTTTCCACACTGATTCCTCCCACGTGGTGTATTTTCTCGTGCAGATACTTACGGTACCTGTAGTGAGATGACTATCTCATCGTTGCATAATTGAGATTATATGAATAAATATAATAAGTCATAGATACATAAATCAGATATATATCACATCCGTTCCTCCTCCACGCTAGCGTTCGAAAAGCGAGTCACGGTCTCTCTATTCTGCACACTCACTCGTCACTCAAGTATGTGAAATGGCGATTCCTTGAGGCGAGGTATTTCCAAAGTTTTTCCAAACGAACCTGTCTTGCATGGATGCCCAACTCCTTCCTCCCAGCTCCTTCTCTATCCACATCCATACCTTCCTTTTCCTGTGTTGAAGGGCGAGTTCTCGGAGAGACTCGTCCTTCGAAGAGCACAGTCTGGAAATACCGTATTCACAGCGTTTTGCTGGCAACGCGCCAAAACAAACTCGTTTTTTTGAGTGCCGAAACCACTATCAGAATCACTTTCGGATGATCGACTTCATCGACGTCAAAGTTTTTATCGTCTTCAATATTCTAATATATAACCGAATTATGTCATAGATAGTTCAAACTTGGATCTCCTAGTTCAGCCTACCTGTAGAGGGCTTCCACGATGGTCCTCTCCTCCTCGTTGGTATAATGTACCATCGTGGGCACGGACGCCCTCTGACTGGCGGTTCCCAGCCGGGAAAGAGGAGGGGAGGGGAGAGGGGGCGGAGTCGGAGGGGAGAACTGAACAGGGGCATTCATGCTTCTACCAGATTAAAAATGGGCGACCATTCGCCAAGTGCTGATTTCCTGAGAAAATACAGAGGACTGTAGCAGTCATGTTTCACGAGGACTACAAATCAGATTCAACTGGCGCTTATCAATATGCCGAAGTTTACTGTTTTAAATAAAATAATTTATCGATAAATACAGTACCTCGATTCCTAGAGTACTCGGATTCACCTCGCGGGACAGCCGATGGATCTCTGCAATGAACTACTGTATCTACAGTACTCATCAATCGATCGATCGCTACAACCTGTTTTCATTTGCTTGAATGGAGATCCCTCCATTTACGAACTCTATCACCGGTAAACGTTACAATAGAGTGAGCAGAATGGAGATTATAGATAGGTAGAAGTTGGGAATC
The DNA here is from genome assembly GCA_036245825.1 of Pristionchus entomophagus. Classification (NCBI taxonomy): domain Eukaryota; kingdom Metazoa; phylum Nematoda; class Chromadorea; order Rhabditida; family Neodiplogasteridae; genus Pristionchus; species Pristionchus entomophagus. Next base: position 20,522,600 of record BTSX01000005.1, read on the forward strand.
TCTTCGTTACCCATGTTATTTCATTTCTCAGTCAAGTAACGATGTTTTATCTCACCAATCGATATCTACGAAAATTTGATTAGCTTCAAGACAACGAACAGAGGGAAAATACATCACAGACTTCATAAATGATCTGGGTACCAATACAATTGGAAAATATGGAATCTTCTTATATTCAGTTGGAATCAATAATCTTGTAAGATCTACAACAAATCAGAGATCGAGGCTACAAGTAAAATGGAAAGAGATAGAAATAATTCGCAAAAATACAGTCAAAGACACGAGTAGTCATCATACTACTTCTCTTATCGATAATTTGCGTGCTCAATTAACGATTCCTTCCTCGACGACATCATCATCCAGCAAATGGGTCTCAATCTGCAACCAATACAATATACCCGAGATCTACCGTACTCTCAAATCTACCGTACCCACCGTGGTATTCCCACTTGTGGTCGACGAGAGAGAGAAGACATCGGAACAATCACCTCAAGAGGAGAGAATATGATGAATGAATTCAACTCGCCAGTTCCATCTTTCATAAATCAATATCTCCCAATAATCACTCACCTCTATATCGGAATCTAGCGCGATATCGGCGATGAATAAATATTCGCAAATTTCATGCGATATGGGAATATAGAAGATCCCTTGAGGTTTAAAGGTACGATCAGCAAACGTTTAATTTATTCATTGCATGATACATACAAATACATTCCCGGAATAAATAAATAAGTGAATTTTTCGAGATCTTTCGAAATAATAAAGAACATCCTAGGACCCTGATAGTAGTTTGATTTTGAAATGCATGAAAAAATGCAGTAGAGATCTATGAAATTGGATGATTATTACAAATTGAGGTCTATATCAGTATATCAATCAGTAATTAAAGAATAAAGAAGAGCGAATATAATTTCATTTTTTTTTAAATGATCACATGAAATGCTTGAGTCTCATATGGATACTCTCATCATCTCTCTTCACTTCCTCTTCCTTCATTCTCCTTCCACATTCAGAATGATTCCATTCGATCGTTATCTCGCCATCTTTCGCTCTTGAGACTCCATCGATTTCAGTGACTTCCTCGCTACAAATATTGATTTATTGATATTATGAAAAAGGTGTCGTCAGATTGATTATATTATGTATTCGCTACATCTTTCGTATCCATCTCTAATTTGATGATCCCTATTCAATTCTCACCTCAGAAGACTCTCACTTCCTCTCATAACAATGTAGACTCGTGGCATTTTGATAGAAGACGCCTGAAATACAAAGAGGAATGAGATCGCACCATAATTTAGCCTGATATCACTCTTTAAATGGTGATAAATACTCGAATGTGCCCTCATTAATACAATTTTTCATGGAAATACAGATCTCTCCAATCTACCGTACCTCAGGCGGGAACATAGTGAAGAGGTGTCGATTGATTTTCCTCTGTTCAGCAGCATTAAGAGCAGAGCAAGGAGACCCGCATTGAGTGATCTCCTCTTCCTCCTAAATAAAAAATAATAATGTCGAATATATTTTGCGCTTAAATATTCTGATCGCTTAGAATTTTTAATGAAATTTTCAACAACAAAAATGTTTTGAAGTGAGAAAGCTCCGCATATCCCCTCACCTCCTTCTCTCCCCTCTTCTCTTCTCTCTTCTCCTCACAGCACACACTCACTGGTAGTCGATAGACTCGATGGACGAGAAGAGGAGAAACACCGAAACAAACGACGATCTGAATATATAAAAGGTTTTCACTAGATTAGAGTTTCTACATCCAAGATTGCTATATTTTGGAACTACAATAGTTCTCTCCTTAATGACATGAATTCATTTATTCGCCCGCCACAAATGAATAGTTTTCACTACCAACTTGGTACCGTCATTCCGCCTCAGTCAATTGATAACTACTAACCTCTCTAACATCTTCATGTCTCCTTCCCTTGATTGCCCTTCTCAGTGCTTCTCTCACTCTTTCTCCTCCCTCTGTCTCCTTCTCTCCCTTCTCAAGAAGAGAAAGAGGAGCTGAGAGCAGACCATGATGGAGAAGAAGAGACTGAAATGGGAAGATATGTAGGGGAAGGAAGTGAAAGGAAAGAGAAGATCAAAAATCAGATGAGAATAGGGTTTATTCACACACAGCACATATTGGATTCACGTCGTACCGTTTTACATTGAAGCTCAACCTTCAATACAGGATTGCTAGTGATATGCACATGAAGAGTCCTATCGTCACAAATTTCTTTATTTAATCAATAAAGCTTGTACTTTAATAAATATTATCTTGAGCTGACCTCTAGAGCAAGTGTTGCCCATTGAGAGAATGCGTGGAGACACACACATCGTCCAGCGCAGATTGATCGATTATCCACTCCTTTTGATCTACCGACGACTTCCGGTGACGTCACCATCTGATTATCGATTCACTATTATATCATCACATACGGTATAGGTATGTTATATAGATAACAACAATTTGATAAAATAGAAGACGCATTAATTGCATTCAGTAACTTTATCGTACCTGTAAAATTTCGGCCAGACAGACAGGAAAACCAAAAAAAGTGAAGGATTGAAAAGGGTTACGCGAGAACTATCGAACAATAGAAGGGCACTTTGAAAATTGGACAGAATAAAAAGAGATCAAATAATGATTTTTTTTTAAAAGCAACATGATCCAATTCAATTTGTCTTCCCTTTCGCTCATGTCACTGAGTGAAACGAATTGGAATCGAATCAGAACAGGGCAAATAACAAAACATTAAAAAAACCGAGTTGTTATCTCAAATAATTAAAACACGGGGAAGGGGAATGAGGAGGCTAACTGCTACAATCTTGCTTGAGAATGGAGCAATCGATAATTATATCCTACAGTATCCCTGGGGGTAGGTCACTCTCATTTCTTGGTCGCTTCATTCTTGAGGAGGGAATGGAGTTGTTCGAGGTCAGAGAGTCGTTTCCGTTCTGCCTGCTGTAGTTGCACTGGCTGCAAGAAATGAATGAGAAAGATAAATTAAATCAAACTGTTTCCTCTAGAATGACACCGGTAACTCTTCAGTATATTTGACAAAGCAGGTTCATAAACAATTCCCAGCAGAAGTTCACATACAAACTCTGCCAGTGCTGAACATATACGAGAAAAATATGAACCATCAATTCATTCAATCAAATATTTTCAAAGAAATTCTCCATCTCAATTCTTTCTCGTTCTACCTCACCTTGATAGAAGGAAGTACAGTCTTCTCCTCTCCGATTGACGATTTCCGTTGTCCATCGGATGACTTACGGACACCTTCAATCAATATTTAAATATTTTTAGAGAAATAAAGAAATAATGAGAGATTGAAGTGAGCTATAAAATAGGCAAACCAGAACATCCAACCTCGTTATATCACATTCCAATCGCATGTTCCTTATAAAATACAGAATCGCTGACTCAATTTAAATATATTGAGAAACACCACTTTACCTTCCGAGATTCGAGGTCGTTTCACACTTGCAGGACCTGCTGTTGCTGCAGAATCAGGCTTGGGCGGATCGACAATCTGCCAATTTATTGGTTACTAATTGTTTCGCAACGAACGTGTTGTTTCATGTATATCGCAAAAAACTACCTGCTAGAAAAGATGTGGCCTTTCTATTAGGACACAGTGTTCGTATCATATGACCTAATCCATCTTTATCTCCTCATTCTACTGTATTCCCCATTTGCTCAAATGAATCCATCCATTCCTCACCTCAATACTGGGACTTCTGGCCCGTCTCTTCTTCTCCTCCTCATTCATTTCCTTCTTACATCTCTCCACTCCAGTCGCAGCCTCATCCACATCAATCTTGTCATGGATCGCCTGTGCATTTAAACTTTTTAAATATATTTGGCACTTTCCTAGATCGCAACCAAGCCCCGCCCCCTGCCAAGGGGCGGGCCACGCCCACTTTTTTCTTATCTTTCTCCCCAATCGGGTTATTGTCTATGCTAACACCCAAACCACTTCAACTTAGTATGATCTTCATAAGAACGCTTAGGTTTGGGCTTAGGTACACGCAGCTTAGGAGGGGCGGGGAAAGGGGAGAGGAGATTGGTTGCCATCTAGGAAAGTTCCATATATTTTATTATTTTGACAGCTAGAAAAATTTTCGCTATGTTTCGTTGAAAGATTTACGAAAAACTTTACCCCTTCTATGCGTTTAACTGATTAAAAATAATACACGAACCTTCTCGTAATATCCCATTGCATCCATCCATCGACTTTCCTTCTCGTGTCTGTAATATACTTTCCTTTCGCTGGTATAAAAAATATTGATTGCAATCCCAATCAAAACGGAGATAAATTACTGTTATAAAAATCACAATCTCCGCTTATTCGAGAAAAAACAAGATTATTATTCCCCTTCAGCCCATTCTCTCTCATTTCTCTCATTGATCAGTTTGACTCACAATGAGGCAGCTCCGAATAGTACTTGTTTGTAGTAGAGAAGTGCATTCTTGTGTGCTGGTTCGTATTGGAGAGCACGTTGGAAGTATTTCTCACTCTCCGATGAACGACCGTCGTTCACCAGACTGAGATCAATCATTCATTATTTATATTAATCAATTATATAAATAATATTGAACAGGGTATTCAGATCCAATGGAGAACTCGTGTTCTGTGACAATCCGGATGTGATTAATCATATTTCAAAAGTGATTCTACCTTTATCAACTAGATGAATAAATAAACATACAGCGCTCCGAGTGCAACGTATGCATCAGCACATGGTGGATAGAGATCAGTGGCCTCTCTTAGCATCGACCAAGCCGTGTCCCTCTCACCAGCACGCATCGACGATATGCCCTGAGAGGGGCAAAGGATTAGATAATCTCGTTAGTTCTGTTGCATATGATTGTTATCTTCCTGCAGTCTCCTACTATGCAAGTCCATACGTTACCCTACGCTAATATCTACAGTATTCCTCTACCGTACCTGAGTGACCATGGCTCTTGCCTGCGCCTCTTTCCGCTTCCTCTTCGCAGTGTACGAGTGCTCCAACGAATGAACCTCAAATTAAGTTTAGTTGCTTACAGATATAAACATTTAGATGTCCGGAAACATAAAGGTCCTCAATTCATTGTGATCGACTTTTTTTTATACTAAATGTCCTACCTCCTTGAGGAAACTGTTACTCCCTCTAGCTCCTGCTCCCACACTCTCTTCTGCGTGTCTATTGAGCATCAGAGGAAATTCCTTCTCACTCCACGAAGAGTAGGAGGATGAATCACTGAGAGGAGAAAAGGTTGAATCGTGAGAGACCGAAAGCCAATATTTATCATTACAGAGAGAGCTGTTTGATGTTGCATTCGAAACTCAGAACACATAGTACGAGAAGCAAGATGTAATATGATGAACTAACAGTAATAAATCACTCACACGATGTAATCAGGCATAGTAGGTGGACCTGCGAATGCATCCATTGCCTCAATAGGATTTAGAGATCAGATTACCGTAAATTAATTCACACGAATACGGTTGCTCGAAACCGTCAATTGCAAAAAATAAGAACCGGTTACTTCGCTTTCTAAAACGCATAAAAGTCAATCAAGTGTATTTGATACCACTAACTTAGTCTCATAGACCCTCAATCAATAATCTAACCGTATCTCATCTAATCAATAATCAATACCGTACCTCATCAATGGCACATCTGAGTGGTCGTGCGAGATCGACCCTCACTCTGATAATTTCTCCCACTTGTGGTCGACGAGAGAGAGAAGACATTGGAACAATCACCTCAAGAGGAAAATGAACGATGAATCAATTAAACTAGTCAGTACCATCTTTCATATATCATTCGAAAGCCCTTTGCCAGATCCAATTTGATGTTCCCACTAAAGGAAGACCAGCAATATCAATAAGTTCACCAGTAACCTTCCCGTTCCAATCCTACCCCTAGTTTACACCAATATCTCCCGATATTCTCATCTCATTGCTTCTCTCACCTCAATATCTGCATCTCTCAAATCGATTCTCTTATTGAGTGCTGCCATCAATTTGACTCTTGCTCCCGCCACATCCACAGTCCGCACCTTCCCCATTAGACTGTCGCCCTCCCGAAGACGAGTCTCGAAACGAAGAAGGGGAGGTTACGGTAACTAGATGAAATCGAGGTTACGGTAACTACAACTCGATCGATGCGTAGACAGTAGCGATAAACCATCAATTACCGTAGCACAGCGGCAGCTACCGTACTCAACAAAAGCGTTGTATGACCTCGATATTCTCCCTGATTCTCCTCGCACTCAATATCGATCCGGCGAATGTCTCGTATGGCGGGACGAGATTGGCGTCTCCACACTGAGTCATTATCGAAGATGACGTCGTTGGTGTCTCGTCGGCCTGCAAACACAAATGTTACCGTAGTTGCAAGGAGGGGAAAGAATCGATTTACCGTAGTCATCGATGAGGAGTCTCCAGACTGTCCCTTGGCACGAACAATATGCTGAATGGCGTCTCGAATCGACGAGAATTTTGGCATTTCGCCCGACGATACCGCACTCATCTGAGGGATACGGTAGATCAGAAGATAAAAGGTCAATTGGGAATTACGGTATTTGCCCTTGTAAGATATTCCAGAAAGGACATCTACCTCCATTTCGAATAGTAGCCACTTGTGTGTTAAAATCTTTATCTCTGTATCTATTTAAGTAACTCAGAATAACACAAACTCTGCTAGACAAATGTTAAAGTATTGATCGAAATACATCAATTGTATACAAATTATCGCCACAATCGATCATATGAAGACATATTTTAAAAAAACAGTTTCTAAACTCATAATCGACGTATTCTCCGTCGAATTCATCAATACTTTCTTTAGGCAAAGTGTACCGATTGAGAGACATCTGAAATCGCAGTTTGAAGCTCAGAAGAGAGCGTGGTAACACTACAAAGCGTCAAGATATTCCATAAAGGTCATTGACCTACACTACAATTGTTCACCATACACAATCCCTTGCATGGCATAATCTTTATTCAGTATTTATACTAGTAATTGCGAATAATACAATATTAGATGGACAAGTGAAAGCCCTATCACAGACTAGAAGTGGTCACAATGCAAATCAAGTACCTGAGAGATCAAAGATCACTTGAAATGGGGTCGGAATATCGCTATGCGATGAGACAACACAACACTGGCTATACCATCAACTCTCTTTTTACACACAAAGAATGCTATCAAATACTGCTATATCTCCTATTTCTCACTATACAGTCAATCCTAGTCGAGTTTTATCAATGCAAATATTCACTAATATCGTTAGTACGCGTTGCTATTATAGTACGGAAATATCTCGAGCGTCTCCCAATATGTACAGAAAGATGGAAGGAGTGGGAGAAGGGGTGGGACTATGCCTCAAGCCACAACGGCGGGATTGGCTCTCAGTCTATTCATGAGTCCAGGAGGGGGAGGGACTGGCTTGGACTGGATTGTGGCAGATGACGTCACTGGCTGCTTTCTAGCTCCTCCTCCAAAGGGTTTGAAGAGATACTCGGGAAGGGCCTCGGGACGGATCGGCTTGATTACCGAGGGATCGTTGCGGATGGTAGACCATACACGCTGAAAGGAGGCAAGGATGGGAATGAGCGGATGATTGTACTACACTGTACTCACAGAGAATATCATTCACTCTTGAACTAGTCTCAGCCAACTCTCTCACTTGACAGCTAACCCCATTTTAAATCAAAAACATATAATAATATATATATTGTAATATCTATGTCACCTTGAGCATGAGAGTCCCCAACTGTGCCTTCTGTTGCAATTGCCATTGAATAGCACTCCCGTAGTATGTTCCTCCCTTCTCATTAGTCAGATTGCACACACCAACGGCGTCAATGAGAGAGGCCTCGCGAGTGAACGCTTCCTGCACATTTCAAATATCATATTGAATTATAAAAATATTATTAAACGTCGAAATCGAGATCCAAGTTTCGGTAATAGACAACAAACTGACTGGCACTGTCCATTATGTCATTTAATGATTTATAAATAGAAAGTGACATTTATTTTCAATTTATCCATTCAACAAGCAACCTGCTGGTTTTCAGTTACACATTAGTCGGACCAATATAATCTGATCAAGTCTATTTTCAGTGACAGGTCTCTAACCAATAAATCCTTTTCTCATGGACATAACTCATCGCATATATCAAGTGAGAGCTGGAGAGATATCACTCCTGCTCCACTCGCCCAGATGTCCAGAATTCGCAAGATCTTGTCGGACAACTTCTGAAAAAAAAAGAATATTTCACAATATCAATTACGTGATCACTAGATCATATAAAGTATTATCGCTTTAATGCAGCTCTCTATAATATATTCGCTATGAAATTACTGCGCTACCGATTTTTAAAAAAAAACAGCCCTCGATAGCTCATATACCGTGCCCCCACCCACCTTGTGGTCTCCTGTCTTGTTGTCTCTGGCGTTTCTCGCATCGATGAGATGCTGATGAGGGCGGGCTCTCGAGCCTTTCCCGATGTAGAATACTGTAGTTAAACCAATAGAATCGATATTTTATGATCAGGAAAACGGACAAAAATAACTATAGTTAGCCGTGTTTTTAAAATGGATATTCCACAAATTCTTCTAATGACCACACACATTTTTTAAAAAAAGAATAAGGCTTATTATTGAATGTTCGCTATCATATATCCCCTAAAGTTACCACTGCATAACGGGGCCCGAACACTTCAACGATTCAACTGAACCCCGAACCACCTTGTCATCACAATTCTCATTCCCCCCCCCCCCTTCATTCCCCTTACTTCCCCCCCCCTCCCCTTCCTTCCTGACTCACTCGCAGCGATGAGCAGTTGGAGTGTCCATTCACTGGGATTGGCAGGCAGAAGACGAGGATCGATGAGGAGATAACAGAAGGCAGAGATGCCCTTGTTGATGAAGTATGATCTGCAGAGGGGAGAGGGCAGGTAGAGCAAGGAGAATCAAGGAAGACGGAAACAACTATCTTTTCATCAAGAGATACCATCTATGCTATCATAGATTTGCGCATCATAAAGATTTTTTTATGTTGTAAACAATTATGTTCTCCAGTTCGATCACTGTTTCCCAATCAATCCTAAATTAATCTTGATTCTCTCGTCATCTCAGTTCCCTACAGTATGTTTCAAGTTGGAAGACCCCCTACAGTATTCCCCTTCCCACTCTCTACCGTATCCCTCCCACGTACCGTAAGCTCTCATCGAGTGCTTGTGCCACTCCTTCCTGCCAGTTTCTGCCTCCCATCGCCAATTCCAGAGGACGAGAGAATTTCAGACCTGCCAAGGAATATTAAATGTAATCACTTGAATAATTCCCAGTAAATACTACCTGTAACTGCGACATTTGTGACTATTCAACTATACAGGAAATGTCATCGAAATTGTTTCGAAATTTCATTGAACTGCGAACCCTGGGAAATATCCGACTGACCCTGAATGGCTGCCCACTCCAGAAGAGCATTGGCCACTGCCGTCTTGACATCTGCCCTCCTTCCTCCTCCTGCTTTCGTTGCCGATGAGGGCGTCGCTCTTGATGGTGTCTTCGATGAGGAAGTAGAGGGCGGGGCCACTCAAACAGACAGTTGAGACCCATTGACCATATTGAAGTGCTTCCAGTAGATAAAGTACTATATTGTTCAATACCACCGTACCTCCATCGATAATGCCCTTCATCTTCTTGTCATCTCCCTCGACTACAAGTGCCTCTATCAACTTCTTCTCATATCCCTTCCTCACTCCTCCCTTCCCGATCGGACCCGCCTGCACTCCCACGCAACGCAGTTCACTGCAAGCAACAATATGAAATTGATAATATATTCTTTAAAAAAAATTAATATTAATATCAACCAGAGTTAGAGATATTTGTTTTGGCTCAGAGTCACGTGGGGACGAATGTCATGTCAAACTTCATAGAGCTGTAGGTTAGCGTTGAAGCACAACGCAACCAGGATGAATCTCTCCCTCTCTCTTCTCCCCTCTCACCTCCTCAATCTTTCCTCACTCATCTCCTCCACTCGCTTCTTCAATCCACGCGGCGCTCTCGGTTTCTTCGCCGAATCGGGAAGTTTCTTGAATATTTATGTTAAAAGGGGTAATAATTTCAATATAATTATGGCTGAACCACACCGTGAGATCAGCGTTTCGCTCAAGAAAGTCTACTAGACATAGCTGACAGTTCTCTGAATTCGCACCTACAGTACCCCTCATCTACCGTACCTCTCCACTCTCATCTTCTGTATCACTCTCTGTCGACTGCGGACGCCATTCGGTATCTGCAATGACAGTATATTGACACCGTACTATAAACCGATAACAACTACCGTAATCCCGATCCGTGACCTACCTCTCTCTTTCTCCTTCTCCTTCTTCTTCTCTACAGGCGATCGCTGCTTCTTCCTCACAGTGACCTGCAATATCAGGAGATTCATCTATCAACTATAGTCACTAATTTAATTTCGTCTGGAAATTAAATGTGAGAAAAACGATCATAATCAGGGGTTTGCGGCAAGCCAATTGCCGAAATTGCCGGTTTTATTTTATTTTCGACAATTGCCGAATGCCGAAAAAGGCCCTTGACTTACACCTCAGATCATAATAACTAATGAACGAGCAATTACAGAGAAGGCATTTATTTCTCTTCCCCTACCTTCTCATCCATTCGCTTCTCTCCCTTCTCTCCCTTCTCCTCGCTCTCCTCCTTCTTCTCTTCAATCTTCTCCAATCCCTTCCTCCATCCAATCTCCACTCTCTCTTCCACCCTCGGGGGTTCCTCTGGTCTCTTCCCCTCCATTGCGAGTAGACCCGAGCCAGAGGCCGATCTGCGACCAGGAGCCACGCTTCTGACAATAAGTAGATCATCAGGTGGATATGATGGTCTCATCATACTCCCAAGTGCTCGGTATCAGAAGAACCAAAACAAATTGGCATCTATTTGACTTGCAACATCGGCCTTTCACTACAATATTAATTACCGATCAGCCGATTAGTCTCTCATCGCTTATCGCCGAGTTCAAAAGGCCTCTCATTCAGTTTCAGTTTGCCCTCTACTATCCTCTCCGTCTAATGTCATCCATATCTCCTCTCATATCATATTCAGTAGAGTGTGCAATTCAGGTAATCATCTCTCCATTCCATGTACTCTCTCGTCACTCTGACAGGTGAGAGAGTGCACGGAAAGAAGAGACCATTACCCCAATTGCAGACTCTCCATACCACTCACACTGTGGCTGCTCCTATCGTCCTCTCTCCTCCTCCAATGGTTCCCTCATCAGCAGTACAGTACTGGGAGGAGGAAGTGGCTGCACTCAATCCTCCGATCGATGGACGAGGAGTCGAAGTGAGAACGCCAGCACTGCAATTATCAGGGGTTATCTAAATGGTTCCATCTAAATGGCATCGATCATCTCAACTATCTTCCATCTGCACAACCTCAATCCTCCTGGGCGAAATAGCTTGTTCACGAATATTCTAGTGGCGAGTCGACCGATCATTGCAAGTTACGAGTACGGGAATGAGCGGCGAATCGGTCCATTTCCTTCCCAGTAACAAGTCTAATCAGACTACAGTACCATATATCCTACCATATCCTCCCCCCTACAGTAACCCACTTATTGCACTCGCTATCGGCTCTTCTCCTCTGCGCTGGTAGAATCGAACCCAGTGTCCGTCTCATCTTCTTTCCTGCGCCCTGAAACAAAGTAATCGATATATTTTAATGGATAAATCAATCCCGGGTCATGGCTCATCATCCATTGGCTATTCATATCACCATAACTCTCAGATTAGCACTCTTTATAGTGAGTAATCTCTCATTCCAACTCTTCCCCTCTCTCTCCAAACTCGTTCCTCATTCTCTCACTGGGCATGATTCATTCACAGGTTCATTCCAGCTGTTCCATCCCGGAAGATCCCATTCTATTCTGGTTGATAACCATTCATCACCTCTCACTACCGTTATTGTGAACGCGTCATTTAAAACGTCTCTTAGTGTTCCGTATCTCTCACTGATCTCTCCATCCATCGGCCAGAGAGCCGATAGAGCGTGCGGGATGGTGAGAGAGAGAGAGAAAGCACTCTTAGATCCCCCGTTAAGTGATGACTATCGCTCCTTCTGGCCACGTCTCCTATCATCTATCATCAACAATGAACCCCTCCTCCCACCTTGAATGCCCTTCCAATCCTCGATCCAAGATGGAGATCGGCCATTCGAGTGAAGATCGATCCACGCTCATTCTCATTTCTCGACGCCATTCGACTCAGGAATCTGGAAAAAGAAAGATGAAGATATTTCAAATGCATATCTCTATTTGGACCGCTGTCTTCCCGTTTCAGCACCTCACCAATACCATAGGAACTTCCATTTATTCGATTGAGAGACCATATCCTAATGCACCAATTCGAATCCTATTCATTCCCTTCCCTCCCCCACTCACTTCTTGGTCTTTCCCTGTGCCATGGACATAGCCGTCCTTCCCCTATCATCCTCCCTCCACACATCTCCTCCATGCAGCAACAGCAGCTGCACCATCGCCAGATTGTCGTAGGCTGCAGCCACGTGCAGTGGAGTCAGACCCTGACCATCATTCGCCATTAATTAAATGCTATTTGTATTGCGATTTATATTCTACTTTACCCGAGTCTACGCCAATCAACTTCGATTATAACAACTCAATGATGTTGAAAATAGTGGTCCGCCAATGATTGATTAAGCAACTAGCAATCGCCTGTTTATAAAAAAAAAGGAACGTATGAGAAGGGCTAACCTCGTCGTCCTCCCTCAAATTGGGATCGTCCCCCTCTGCTAGTCTCGTCTTGGCCACATCAAGGGCCGTTGGAGAGGATTCACATGCCACCAGATGGAGGAGATACGGATGGCCAGAGGAGGATGACATCACCGATGGATGGCACTCTGCAATTTATGAACGTCTGCTTGAGCTACCGTACTTACTACACCACTCACTGCACCATGGTTGTCCGAGATTTACTACTTTTTTTTCGCGTTCATTAATATTTTTTGAATTTATGGAATCATAATTCTTCAAGGAATCATTTCTCCGATATCTAACAGCCAACAAAAGCACATATGCAACCTCCCTTCACCTAGGCTACATGCAACTCCCCCCCCCCCCCCTTTCCCCCTCTCCATGCATGAATAATTCCTGCCATCGTTCACTTCTCACTCCTACACGTTTCTTTCCCTTGTCAGCCTCCTCCTCATCCTTAATGCAGACTCAACTTGCAACCACCTTCTTTCCCCCTCCTCCAACTCACGAGAAGACTCCACAAAGGCAACATGTGTGCACAATAAGTGGATTATCCTCGCTCAACGGCCCCTTCTCCTCCTTCTCCTTCATTTCGGCCTTACTCATTCCCCTCGTAGTAATATCATGATCACGGAGACCTTATTACCGCTTTCTTTACGAGGCTTTAGCTCCCTCTCTGCACTAAAAACAGGCGTCCACCGTACTCTTAGTCAGCCGTGGATTACAGTACCCCTATTTATTTGAACTCTTACGTAAGCCCCTGTCATTATAGGCAGTGGTCATAACCGTATCCTACTACAACCTTGTCCCACTCACTATTCTGTCCTTGAGAACTTGGCGATCTCACGTCACTTACTACTAATCCATAATTCAAACATAACCGATAACCGTTCCGAAACCATTGAGACCAACGTGTGAACAATCTCGTTTGAGGATCTTGACTCTCTCCATCTTGCATACTCTCTCGTCTGTCAGACAGAAGAGATAGCGTGCAAACTAGAGAGAGATGAAACCGAGAAGACTAAGACACAGGTGAGAACGATCTCGTGGTCTCTCACTCTAAACAGACAGATACTAATCAAGGAGCGATTCGATGTGTCCACATTGCCCAGTCATACATCTCTTTCTCTCATCATAACCATTGAACAGAAATGAAGGGAGCACTGGCTAGCCTCTCTCAATGCGAAAACAAGCCAGCATTACGCATGACACTAATCTATGAATTGTAGAAGTGAAAGCCAGACAGGGAAAACAACCATCTCCCCATTTCCTAGTTAGTCTGTCATCGTTTCCAATTTCCACCGCATCAATATTTGTATGAGGAACTTCCTTCTCTACTGATAACGCTTATCAGAAACATTTGCACGGCACATCGCTATACAATTTGAGTCACTTTCACATCTGTGCAGAGCAAATTCGACGTTGGAACCTTCCTTTTCCTTCCATTTCCTTCCCTGTTTGACAATCCTTGGCTCATCTTCGTCCCTTCAAAAGGATTTCCCCTTCATCCATCAGATCACTAATCGTCTCTTCCACTACGTGAAAGCCGATGTAAAACGATCAAGGAGCGATCGATCGTTCAACCATCGGGGGATCATTGCTTGCAACCTTCTCCGTCACTCAATCCACTCTCCCACTCGCATGCCATCTGTCGAATAGAGAAGTGAAACAGCGCGAGGAACAAAGAGACTGTCCCTTCCCCCTCATGACAATCACCTGTACTTTGGGTACACTGCGAGCTGTGGAGTTCAACTCCTCATTATCTTCACTCCTCATACATTCTCCACTCATGGGGTACATCATTAGCCGAACCACCAACTCTAATCAACTGTGCCTCTTTTATTGTCTCTCTATCAACTCCGTTCCTCCCGTTCCAATTTGTGTCTCTTCTCTACCATCTCCTCCCCTATAAATCCCTATTTAGCTCACGCATCTCTCCATTCATCAATCATTAATTGAGTACTCTCGTCTCCTCGTGATTCCGTACCTGCTGCATTACTGCATTTAGCGACGTGTCTGTGCCAGAAATCAGCTGTTGGCCGTCTGGTAGATCGTAGCCAATTTGCGCGAACTATGACGTGTGTGTTGGGTCGTCATGGGTCGTCAGTCGTCGCATGCTATAGCGAGATGGAGGTAAACTTGACACTCGCAGATACAACAACAAAATAAGAGAGAAGGGAGAAGAGAAAGAGAGAGAGAGACACGAAACTGTACGGAACACTAGAGAGGAAGAGGAGAGGAAACGATAAGAGAAGGGGGAGGGAACTAACACTCGTGTATCACTCGGAATGGAGCATGCGATCCCCTTACTCGCCCAACTTTCTCCTCCCTACATAAGCGACTTCCTCTCTTCTGAACCGAGACTACTCACTTATTGCTCCCTCTTCCAGGGGTTCTTAGAACTAGCTTGCCTTCGCCCCCCCCCCCCCCCTCCCCCCATGCAAACACCTCTGACTCAGACAATGTTCCGCCATTCCCCCTCTTAATATTATGAGATATCTCTGTCTCTCTATCTTCCAAGAGGGGAGTGGTCGTTCTCTCCATCCCTCTCTCTCTCTCCCTACCCCCCCCCTCCCTGTCTCCTCCTCCTCCCCTCATTCCTTTTCTATATCTATCAGGCCACTCCGCTTCTTCACTCATTCTCTCCGCCCCAATCCCATTCACACCTTATACGATGGGATTGAGAAGGGACATTCTCCAGTTCACTCCTAATCGTAATACGGTCTCTTCCATCGTGCCTCTCCATGAGGATGAGGTCATTCCGTATTTCAACAGTCCCCCCCCCCTTCACTCAATGGAACATCTTACTCACCCCCCCCCCTCCCTCCTCCTCTTCATCTCTCGATGTTCCTGTGTCCACTCCTGATTCATCCTCAATGGATGGCCTCACAGTCTCTCCCTCTCCCCTCTTCTCCTCTCAGATTCTCAAACCAGTTGCCCCCTATCACCTTTCCCTCCTTCTCTGCCATCCAATCCCTTCTCTGGTGTTGATGCTTCTCCTCTCGGAGATCACTCAGTCCAGACTGGGATTGGCCTGGCCCTCCCCTCCCCTCTACCCCCTCTCCTGATCTGTCATCTCTCCCCTCAACCTCAAACCGTCCATCTTTACTGCGTTCACTCTGCTCTCGGTCGACATCAATTGCCACTAACTCGCATCAATTGATGGCTCTTGAACCTCTCTCTACTCCTCTTTTGCACGTTCTCGTTCGTTCATTCATTGCACAGGTTCCTCCTCTTTGCAGACTACCGTACTCCTCTTCCTCCTCTACCGTACCCCTCTGCTGATCTACCATGACCGGCCTGACTTCCGCTCGTTCGATCGACCTCAAGGCAGCTTCTTCTTCGTCCTTGTGAGTTCCACAAATAGTCGCAATATGCCACGACACTCGCGTGTCAACATGCAGTATACCCCCCCCCCCCCCCCCCCCCCCCCCTGTTATTCCCATTCACTGCCCCCCCCCCCTCTGCTGCCCCATTATAACTGATCCCGAATGCACATTCTCTAGTATTTTGGCGGAGTGGTCCATGGGAGAATTCCCAGTGGCATACCACCATAGATCCCCCCTCCCTCTCCTAACTCGACAACTTCTCTTGTCTCTCCCACTCCTCTGTCTTGTCATGAGCAGATAAGGGGGGGGGGGGGCAGATGACAGATCTCTTTCCAGACAGAGAAGACGAGAGAGTGTGGGAAAAAGAGAGAGACAGAGACATTCCCTCTCATCTCCAAGTCAGACCCGCAACTCTACACCCCGCAAATAGAAGTACGTAGGAGAGAGAAGAGGGGGAGGAACGTGACTCGAAAGGAAGAGGGAGACTAATTGGGAAGACGTAGGAGCTATTCGCGACTCCTTCCCTCAGCAATTAGATCCAGTGGTTCTCTGGAGAACTGCTCAAATTTACACGAGGGATGGAAATATATTTCCATTCCGTCTCCATTCGATCTGCTCATTACGTCATCCATGGCTTTGGTGCACTTTCCTTGATTTTTGCGACGCAGTTAGAGAGCAGAAATCGAAAGAACACCAAATAACCCTGCTATTTCGCCTATTCTTAGGCCTCTGAAGTCCCATTGATTCCTTCTCAAATCGCGCCAGACTGCCGTCCACCGGGACCCAAATGGAAGGAGAAAATTCATCTGGTCTTCAAAACGAGGCATCAGTCTAATAATGCAGTTAATTGTCGCCGAATGAGCGACCGCCGTTCGAAAACAATGGGCTTATTGCGGAAAACAAGCATGTTTACATGGCGCCCACGTTTTCACGGTAATCACAACCGAGATGGTTATTTGTCTGCTCTCTTGAATACACATAAACCGGAATGTCCATTCCCTAAAAAAAAAAAGGGAGAAAGCATAAGTAAACGCAGGACTGGGCGTAGCTCATCTCTGGCTTTCCGGGGTGCAGTAAGACACTACCAATATCATCCATCCATCGACGCCCACTTGTCTAGACTCCAGCGCCCCGGGATACCCGCATATTAACAAAGAACACATTATCTCATGCTGAATCTCTCCCCAAATCTCCTCACCCACTACCCGATTCAGCCCTGTCGCAATAGACTCTAGCACCCAGCTGCTATCCAATCCCAGTGGGAAAAGACAATTCACACTTAATGGCGGACGAATGGGGTTGTGTCGGGAATGAATTAGACGGCGTCACTTTATGTAGACTCGTTATCCATTACGGGACTCTATCCATTCCCGGGAACGGGAAGTTAATTCGATTATGAACCCCGGGTGCAATGCCCGGATTAACTCTATTTCCTGCGTCTAGCACTAATATTCAACTGCGACAACCCTTGATCGCCTTTCCCCTCGTGATTTCCCCTTCCTCCACTCTGCACACTAAACTCATCCTTTCTGTCAACGACATTGTGAACGCGAGACAAACATCACACCATGCCAAGAGAGGAGAGAAAGGCGATTTACATGGCGCGGCAGACCGAGCAATTTGAATGCGGTGAGAGCGGTTAGAGAAAATCGATATCGGGAGCGGTCGTGCTCTAGCGCAGATCAAGGAAATGGGGAGCATCTCAGCTTAGAAGTTAGCTAGAGAGATGGTAGATAGAGGGATCTATAGGTAATCGATTAGGCTACCATCTGACCAAGAGTCATGCATTTGAAGAGACGTCAAATCACGATGGGCATTCAATGCGCGCCCATCACAAAAATGGGGAGGAAACGAACATGAGCTTATGCAAATGCATGACTCTTGGTCAGATGGTAGCCTAATCGATTACCTATCGATCCCTCTATCTACCATCTCCCTAGCTAACTTCTAAGCTGAGTTATCACTTATTTCCTTGACTTTCTAATTGTTCACTTACGCCGCTCTCCCTCTAGTATGCAAATCGACTGAGGGCAGAGACGCAGAGGAAATCCCGCGCCATGCAAATCGCCTTTCTCCCCTCTCTTGGCATGGTGTGAACATGCAGCCAGGGTGGACACAATCAATGCACCCACACCTACCGTATCTCCCCTGATACCGTTCCCTCGCACCGAAACAGTTATGATCCTGATACCATATCTTTCCAGACCAGCGGAATGGATCGAGTTCTCTCATCTGCCCGACTCCATCCCTTCCTCTGCCTCTTCCTCCCCTCCCTCCTCTCCCATCTCTTCCTCTCCTCAGTCTCCTCTCTACCTCAATCTCCGAACTGGCATCGCTCAATGGACTCTGCCGGGAGGGTGCAAGATGTGAGATATTTCCCAGTTTTTCGATCCTTCTTGGACTAAATTAGAAAATAAGATACATCAGTATGCGATAGAAGGCAGGCTGAGCACACGGAAACTAACCCAGCCTATGTATAGACAGCCTATTTGATCAAGGGATGTGTCATTCCGCATTTTACCGGAAGTTGAAATTCTCCCTTTTCAGTATTCGCCACGATGAACCGCAGTGGTGGCTGCTACACTCGGAGGAGAAAGAGAGGTGAGAGATCAAAGATCAAACGAGTTAAAGATCAAAGATCATCCTTTCCCTCTTCAGAGACTACTTCTACAACCCTCAGTCCGGCGAGAGGGTCTGGTCCGCGCCTCAGGGAGCCGCACACATTCTCAACGTTGCTGCTGCCATGGTACGATAGATAGGAAATCCCTCTCCCCGACAGGGCATTCCATGCCTGCAACCTCAATCCACCAGTCACACCTCTCTCATTTCAGAAATTGGCCCGAGACATTGATCGTCCGGATGCTTCATCTCAAGAGGAATCAATGGGGAGACCCAGTGCCATCCGATTCCCTCAACGCAGAAACGCACGCGTTTTCGCCCGATGAATACCCTTTTCTCCACTCATTACCTGTTACTCCTTCCTTCCTCATAACCTACCAAAGCAAGCATTTCATCGTTATTCCCGCCAATTCATTCCTGTACCAGCCTTCCCTTGCCCCTGTCGTTATTCCTTCTCACTATCACGTCTATCGAAGTAGTTACTGTCGAGTATACCGTATTACCATTGGTAGGTCAGCGCCTGTACATACGAATGATCTCACAATAAATATTGACCGTACCTGATGTGATGTGTGTGTTGAGTGTCGCTCTAAGAGACGGAATAATGGGATGAACAAGAGATCATCACTCATCAAGTGCCAGATACTCACAATCGGATGAAAACCGATTATTCATAATCATCAGGAACATCCAAAGATTAACGTACAAAGATTTTATCAACAACATGCGAACCATACAACTTGTATGATACAAAATAACTCTGAATGCCTATCTCATAGATTTTCACAAACAACATAATACAATATTTATAGCAACAAATGGGAGTAACTTCAAAAGCTGTGAATATGATGTGAATGAGATGAGATGTGAATGAGATGATAAATTAACAGTGAGAACCAGGAAAGAAAGGAATGGATCGGTGAGGAAAAGTGAATGGTAAATCAATGGATATGGTCAGTATCATCTGGAAACACCATTTGCGAGGATTGAAGGACACTCGGTAGATAAATACTACAAGCCGTATAATCGTGACACAATAATAAGCTAATACTAATATCTATCGTTAGTAGCTTTTCAACAGCTAGAATTAGCGGGTTAATAGGCAATATTGAGAATAATACAAAAACAACAAAATATTGATCGCTACCGTACTCCTCAGCTACCATAGCCCGAGGTCGATTACCGTACTCCTCACAGGCACTGGGAGCATAGTTCCCTCTGATCGGGAAGGAAATCTCTGCAGGGGCAGAGTCGGACAGTGCCTCCCACAGAGGCAGAACAGGAGAAGAGAAGGACGTTCTCTTGAAGGGTGCATCTGCAAGGAGGGGAGTGAGGGGTACGGTAACACCATCCTATATTCAATAAATAACTGTTAAATTAATCCCAGAGCGAAATTAATTGACAAAATCGGTTATGTCAATTTTTAATTGACATAACCGATGTATCCGTTCACCGACGCGAAACCACCATGGTAATCGAAATGATGCCGATGAAGAAAAATAGGATGGTCCAATCTTACATATACTCACCCTGTTCACTAGGTCGTTACTGGGATTTTTAACTCTCTCTATCCTGCACTCTATCATGGGTGTGACCGAGAAAGAAGATGGAGAGTCAATCCCAATGACTCACTTGGATGGTGCCACAATAGAGGGTGCTATTGCCACTGTATCACATTCCATCATCCTCATCAACTTCTCCTTCTTATTCACCAGTGGAAAGAGGGCAGAATCGCATCGGAGACCCGCCGAGGAACACGCGGATTCACAAGAGACTCCCGCTGGGAAAATACATACGTTCAGATTGGAGTTCTTGTAAAGCACAAATCGAAATGAGCATTCTTTTACGCTATTAGGTCGTTGACAATGAGAAGAAATTGTGGAGTGGAAGGTAAATCTAGGGAAAAGCGACCCTCCAGATATCTGGTGATACCATCTCGGAACCCCGAAAATCGAGTAGTAGAGAATATATTGGCGACATATTGAATGGACTGACCTTTGCCAACGATCTCCCTGAGTGCAGAAGGGGGTGGCCAGACGGGGATTATCTCACACGTATTCAATCGATCCACCATCAGAGACACCCGAAGCACCATTCCTGATGCCGTCAGTTCGGAGGGAAGACGGGGCTGCAAAATCGATATTAAAAAATATGGTAAGTAAAAAAATACATAAGCACAAGCCTTACATAACACTACGCCAAAGAAAATATCAACCTCCGCCTATCGAAAATTCCAATCAAAATCTAGAGTTCGTACAGTACTTCGATCCAGCAATCAATCAAGTGACCGTACCGTAACCTCGCTCTGGACCGCCCTCTGGAGGGCATCTCTTAATGCCGTCGTATTCTTCGTGTCCACTGTGATCACCCAAGGCTCTCCCATCTCCTCCAGATAAGGACATTGAGAGCTCAGCTAGAGATTTATAGTAATATTATATTGATATAACTTCGGAGTATGAAGATACTGACCGCCCTCAGGGTTGGTTTCTCAGCGAAGAACTTCTCAGTGAGTCTTCCCTTGGGGGGATCAAATCGGGGATTGATGAAGATTGCCCCATGTGCCACTGCCTCCAGAGGGGCAGGACCCTCGAAGGGAAACCCCAGACCGAGGAAGATTTGCACCTCAACACAACCACGAGTTATCAAGTTTCACAAAACAAGTTCACGCATTTGAAAAGGCAACAATCCCGTGTGCTTTCGTCCATCTTACTTACTTATGATATGAATAAAATTAAATTAGGCAAGGGTCAGTTCATCTTCGATTTCAAGTTTCACACGTACCACGTAAAATGGAATAGTTTCCTTCACTTTCATCCCCTCACCTTTCCCAATAATCGATGGAACTCCTCCTCTCCCAGCAGTCCATGGTTGATCACTCCCGCTGGCAGGGCAGAGGCATCAAAGGCATCTGCCACTGTAGCATGCACCTGTAATTGAGACGCCTATCAATATCCACTCTACATATGAGGCCGTTTGCGTATTTCCGAGCAAATTCGACAAAAGTCTGGCACAGCTCAAAAATGTCGATTCCCTGAAACTCTTCGTTTTGGGGTTTTCGAGGGTGCTGAAGACGATGGCCATATCCATTTTCCCCACAGACCTCTCGTTGGCTCCAGATGGCGTCACGTCGAAATCACGTTTTACCGTGCTACTCCGCTTCCAAGAGGGCTAAATTTAGGCGAAAATTGTTTCTGGGGTAGAATTTCATGGCGAACACGCCTGTCTAGTTCATTTTTCATGATTTTCAAAAATAATTTTTGAAAATTCAAATTTTCGCAGAATCATTTTAGCGGTGTGTGGCCTACATAGATCGATCGGGCGTGTCGAAAGGATTCCAATCCTATATTTTGAGCCAAATCTAGGGTCAGAAACAAATATAAGCTAACATAAAGTTTTCGAAATCGGCCAGGAAACGAGTCTCTCCCCTTCCCTCCCCTCCCCGACCCTCTTCCCAGGTCAGATGGACGATAGAGTGCGGGGAATCGAGAGACCGCGTAGGAAGGGGAGGGAAGAGGAAAGGCTCTCGTTTCCTGGCCGATTCCGATCACTTTATGTTAGCTTAAATTTGTTTCTGACCCTAGATTTGGCTCAAAAAATATATGTTTTGAATCCTCTCGATATGCCCGATCGATCTATGTAGGTCACACACCGCTAAAATGATTCTGCGAAAATTTGAATTTTCAAAAATTATTTTTGAAAATCATGAAAAATGAACTAGACAGGCGTGTTTGCCATGCAATTCTACCCCAGAAACAATTTTCGCTTAAATTTAGCCGTCTTGGAAGCGGAGTAGTACGTTAAGAGAGCGGATCGGTAATTCTCGACCACCCCCGGACACGTCCCCCCGGAATGAGATCGGTAAGTCCATACTTTGTGTACGTACACTAGTTGGTGCGGTATTACTCATAGCACTACTGAATTACAGGTTTGGGCTTTTCGTAGAAATAAATAAGAATGAAAATTTTGAAAATCGAAAAAAATATTTTTTGAACGTGATGAGCTAGACTCAAAATCTCTTTTACGTTGTACTAGGCATGACCAATGATGAAAAATTAACCACCCCGATCGATCCCCGCATGATCGGAAAATCATTTTTAATCTTTCAATTTTCAGTTTTCAGGCCATAATTTCTCTTGAACACTGATCGGTCACTAGTGTTTATTCACAAAATGAAGCTTGACCATTGTCTTAATGACATATTGCATAGGACAATCCTGGATTTCTCGCGAGGGCCGTAATGTCGTGAATGCTCGAGACTGGGTGTTTTCTCACATTTTTGGCCTCAACTTTTTTCCTTCAAACTTTCATGATTTGTAATGTCAAAATTTGAAATCTACGCACAAAAATACATCAGATTAAATTATATTCAGATTTTTCTGAGGTACAAATATTTCCGATTCATCCATGACCCCGGGTTCATGGTCCTTTTTCGGTTAAAACGTCGAAATCTCAACTGTGTGATTATAGGACTTTCTGACGTATTTTTACACGTAGAAACCGAATTTTGATACGAGAGCTCACCCAAATGCGAAAAAAGCAAGTTATGGCATAAAAAACTAAAGATTTAAGGATTTTCGAGCATAACTTGCTTCTTTCGCATTTGGGTGAGCTCTAGTATCAAAATTCGATTTCTACGTGAAAAAATACGTCAGAAACTCCTATAATCACATAGTTTTGAGATTTCGACGTTTTAACCGAAAAAAGGACCATGAACCAGGGGTCATGGATGAATCGGAAATATTTGTATCTCAGAAAAATCTGAATATAATTTAATCTGATGTATTTTTGTGCGTAGATTTAGAATTTTGACATTACAAATCATGAAAGTTTTGAAGGAAAAAAGTTGAGGCCAAAAATGTGAGAAAACACCCAGTCTCGGGCATTCACGACATTACGCCCCTCCCGAGAAATCCAGGATTGTCCTATGCAATATGTCATTCGATAAGACAATGGTCAAGCTTCATTTTGTGAATAAACACTAGAGACCGATCAGTGCTTAAGAGAAATTATGGCCTGAAAACTGAAAATTGAAAGATTAAAAATGATTTTCCGATCATGCGGGGATCGATCGGGGTGGTTAATTTTTCATCATTGGTCATGCCTAGTACAACGCAAAAGAGATTTTGAGTCTAGCTCATCACGTTCAAAATTTTTTTTTTTTGGATTTTCAAAAATTTGCAAAAAAGGGGGACGTGTCCGGGGGGTGGTCCAAAATTACCGATCCGCTTTCTTAAAACGTGATTTCGACGTGACGCCATCTGGAGCCAACGAGTGATCTGTGGGAAAAATGGATATGGTCATCGTCTTCAGCACCCTCGAAAACCCCAAAACGTAGAGTTTCAGGTATTCGACATTTTTGAGCTGTGCTGGACCTTGCTCGAAAATAAGGCGAACGGTCTCATAATCATTAGCATCACTCCAGTATCACCCCTTCCCCTCACCTCAGTGATCTCCATTGCAGTCTTCACCGCTTCTCCCGCCTTCTCCCACATGTACTTCTCCTTCCCGTAGATAAGCACTCCCGATCGAGCTACAATTTATTTTGTAACAACATTTTATTTAAAACTAACTCCATTCAGCGCACTCAGTCATCGACAGGAGCGTGTGTGCAGAATGGAGAGAGCTACTATTCGAACTGCACACCCCCAACCTTTCTCCTCAGTTTCATTCCGATGGGTGTTCACCACAAAACCAAGGAAGGTATTGTCGGGAGTGTGGGGATAGAGGGAGAGGAACTGACGGAGGGCCAGATCATGCCCGCCCCATGGATTCGTCTTACCTGAAATCATATTATATTATTGGAATTATTGATAGCAAGAGAATGATTTGATAGGCACGTGTCACTTCCATGTTTCACTGTTACAATATCACCAATGAACTGACAAGTTTCCAATTCCCCCCACATTTCGATTTAAAAAAATGCGAGTTAAAACAAGCGAGTTTCCTAGCAGCTAGACTGCCGTTTCATCGGCATCAGAACATCAAACGCTAATAGATTCCATAAATGATTGCTGACCCAACTCCGACTTGTGACCCGTGAAGTACTCTCGTGAGTTGAACTCTGCCTGAGTACCGAACGAATCGAGCAGACGCAGTTTGCATCTGGAGAAGTCACTCATTTCTCTATTTCCGCAACCCGTCAAATTTTGGTTTCTATAAGAAAAAACAATTCGTGGTCGTTATCTCACTCCGCTATTCAATCAAAAGGTGTTACTGGAGGAGTGAATTATTGGGATAATTTGGACGCCTCCTTCTTCTGTCCCGCAATTATTCTATTGAAAAACATCATAATTAATGGTGTAACCTCGTCAGTTTGACTTACTTATTCCCCGCCACGAATGGTCTTCTCTTCCTCTGCATCACTCTCAATCCCATGATATCAGTGAAGATGAGATCGATCTGAGTCCCATTAGGACACGGTCTCATCCCAGAGAATGAGTCCATGTTACTGCAATGAGACACTCTTATCCTCCTATCCCATATTCTTCGACACTAACTAGAAAACAGTCTGATTATGTACGAGTCTATCAAGGGATTCCCTCTTTTAGCATACCAATAAATTCCGCCACTTCACCCACGTGAATACACGCCTCACACCGTACCTAATTGTCGAATTAAGTCCTTCATGCTGATATTGTGAGCTGACGGGACAGGAAAAAAGTCAATAATCGCTATCCACTCACCGTACTACCGTATCCGTGAGGGTGGAAATGCGAAGATCGTGCCCGAGAATGTGGAGGGAGGCGATGAGGTCACTCCACTGCACCAGTTCCCCTAGAGGACCACCCTGACAAGGAAAGAGGGGTACGGTAGTTGGAAGTGATGTATCGGTGCTTTTCTTATAATGGAATGAGTCGATTAAGAACTACTGCGCACAACTTCAATGCACGATCAACTATTTTTGAAGCATAGATGTGACCAGTGAGCTAAAAATTTGCAAGTAGCATAGATATCTAGAAAATGGTTTATGAAATACACTCACTTTCGATGATAACTCTCCGAATTTGGTGTTGGTGAGGAAGCCGAGGTGGAGAATGATCTGGAGAAATAATGTTTTTTAATCAGTTACATTTCACCGAGAATTTTCAATCTCTCTAGTTTCACACTGTCTCGTACAATTTAGCCAAAACGCAAAACAAAATTGCTGGGTTTTAAAGACAAATTGAACTCACTCTGAGTTTATTTCGATTCTCCATCGACTTTGAGTGTTTCTTCACATTCTCCGTGTATGATTCTTTCCACGAGTCCCACATCCTGAACAAGTGAGAGTAAGAGCGCCAACAGGGTATTCACGCAGGCTCCGTTTAATTTATGGTATTAACTTTTCTTTGACCAGAAATATGCATATATGCTAAATTAGTTCGGTAAAGAGAGAACAAAGATCAATACTTGCTACATTTTAATTCTCACCTGCTTATTCGCTTCTTCATGAACTCAAAATTGACGGGTTTATCCACCATCTTTGCGAACAGCTGATCCAGAGAGAAATTGGGCTGAAACATAATCGCGCCTTGTGAATTGGAAATATTCTATCATTTCGGTTCTTAGCGATCTCCATTCCTTGAAAATTAAGAAGAAACTTTGTCTAGGGCAGCTCTCTAAAAATCGATCTCATCCAGCTCAGAACAACATCAAAAAGATGGATCTCACTTGAGCGATAGTCTTTCCCTCCATGGGATTTCCTCCATCCATCAATGGACAATGTCTCTCTGTGATGGATAGATATCGACGGAAGGAGCAACCCGTCCCGTTCACCTGAAAACATCCTATTGGATATTTAATAAATATTTAACAATTGAGTAATGGTTGTCTTCTACTTCAATTAAAAATGCATTGTGCCGCTCGACCACTGATCAATGATTCATCGAGTACAGTCAGCCGTGCATCATCAAAAAATAGAGGAGAAACATAAAATACAATGGCGATCCAGGTATCAAACTTACCCCCATGTGTGCATAACAGGCGTCTGTCTTCCATCCCTCCTTCATCCATTCCCATTTGGATCTACAATTCGGGAAGTCGACCAGTTGCGAGTCAAGGGGGAAGCATTCTCCTGCAAAAGGGAGTATTTACAAAGAGCTAGGGCCAGAAAATCGTTCTTCGAGAGAATGAGTTGATCCAGCCGACCCTTTCATCTTGGAAGTCGCCAAACTATTGGTGAAGATTGATTTTTTTAACAAGTAAGTCAATAGCAAAACTGCTGACAAAATAATTCCACCATTTAAATACAAATCTTACCAGTGTTGAGTGCAAAATGAGGTTTCTCCCTCTTAGTCTTCTCAAGAGTAGTCGCTTCTGTTGCAATGACTGTGGGTGAGATCTGAAAGGGAGAAGATCACGCAATTGTTAGTGTTCTCTGTGTTTTACCATCGCGAGTCATAACCTTTGCTTAATACTACAGATCAGAGAGAGATAATCTAGAAATGACGAGAATGGTTCATTCCTCAGCCAGGTCACGTTCAAATCGAGTGCAAAAGCACTGTATACGTCGAGACGTGAAGGAATGCCAGAGGCAACGATATATATACATAATACAGGTACAAATTCCGCATTGTGTCATCCATATTGAAGATATAAGAACAAAGAATGAAGGCAATGCATAAATAACAACCTCGACGAGACGTGTGAGTGTCCAGTACTCATAGACGATTCCCCCTCCGACCAGTGAGAGAACTATGAGGAAGAGAAGGCGACTGCCACGACAGAGGCGAGGCCATCGCATAACACGATAGACTGCAATTAAGCTAATTAATAATTAATAAATCAAATATAGAACTTTTTGCTGGCAGGGAAATAGTTTCGATATCGGGAAGTCATATGAAGTGAAATAAAGTGAAAACGTGTGTAATTAAAAACAACGAGAACACGTATCGGTTTCAGTTCTCTCATTAGTGTCATTTGAGAACGATAGAATAGAAATGATTCAAGAGGGAGAATGACGATTCGGATGATACATCAGCGAAACATGCGTAAGAGGGATGCGCCCAAAATAGCACTGAGAACTATCTAAAGATAACCAGCTACTAGCATTAGTAGGAGCCAAACAGAGAGAGAGAGAATAGATCCAGACATAGTCGTTCCAATGACTCATCGACAACAACAACAACGAGCGAGGAATCGACCTACCTCTTTAACTCAGATGTTCCTTCTCAGCTAAAGAATGGCGACGAGGAGGGGAGTCTGCAAAACAGGACATCATAACTTGACACGTTAGAACTAGATCGGATAGAGCTCGGTCAAAGAAAAGGCGCGTATTTGCTTGAAGATGAGTTGCAACAGCCCCTATCAGATTCAAAAGTAGCGGCTTTACCGACACGTACAAATTGCAAAGGTTTTATCAGAAGCTCACGGCCGACTGAAATCCTACCCGAGCCGAAAACAGTGGCTAAAATTTGTAAGGCAGGCTCCGCCCAACTGCCACTAATGATAGAAAGTTTATTGACAAGTTCCACCCCCTACCGCTAAACATAGAGAGTGCTCCAGCGTCCCACGAAGATTTCGAGAACATGCACATCATAAGTTCAAATATTTGAATTTTTCCCGCATTTCTCAGGGAATTCAAAAAAGGTGATCCTGATATAATGGTTGGTCCTGTCAAAGAAACCTGATTTTTTGGTTGTTTGAATCGCGCGCCTTTTGTAGGAGCAAACTGAGTATAATTTTTCGCTGATCGTCATTTTTACTATTAGCCATGCGGTCCGGGTGTCGGTAGGATTTCAGTCCGCCGTGCGGCCGACACAAGCAACGAGAAAGTGACGAGTATTGTGGCAAAACTGTTGACTGACAGTGTTTTTGGTAAATTATTGCTTTTCGTGGTGGGAGAACATCCGCTTTGTCGCTTGGATTAAATCGGCGAACGCCCTAGAATCGACAATACACGTCTAAACACGGTAGGGCGGACCCTTAAAAAAATTCAAAAACGGGGAGGAGTCGCTTGCTAAACATAGAGAGACGTACAACTGTGAATAATTGTTCTCTTGCTAAAATTTAAAACATATCCTACTAGTCTTTGCAAACTATTCTAATGCGGTTTAAAATTAAAATTAAAGTGAATTAGTGCATTGTGAATACTCTATTAATTACTCCATTTAGCATCATTTAGCTCCGCCCCTTGGCATTTTGCCAAGGAAATCGACAAAATTCTTAATTCTCTACAATTATCGATTTATCCGTTTAAATCTGTTCTATTTCAATGCCTATCCATGTTCTTCGAAACCGCGATTCTAGTTTCCATGTTGTCGCGTTAAATACTGTTGCTTGAATGAACAGTGCCTAATATTTATTCTCAGTGAGTCGGATCTCTACCTACTCAGCTATCGAAGCTGAGCCTTACTATGAATGGATCCACTTATCATGACAACGAGTGAGTTCTGTTTCCGTGAGAACTTTTGACCCGAAACTGCTGTTTCCTAACGGGCTTTCTTGCTACACTGGCTTCATTAGTTGTGCTCGAGCTTAACTTTCAGCCAAATTGTTTTCAGTGCGGAATGGGTGGAAATCGTGGAACCGCAGTCACAGCAAAGGATGTACGCCAATTTGGACACTGGCGACTGCAGTTGGGAACTGCCCGACCAAGCGAGATTGTCAGTGTTTTCCTTAATACATTTACCTCATTCACTACGTTATCCAAACCCGTAAGAGTTTACACTCTGCCGCTTGTTATTCGTATAGTCTCTTCTTTCTATCAGTTGTAGACTTTGTGTTTCCACGTTTGATAGGGATTATTTTCAGTATCTTTGTGAGTCACGTTGAGCAAACAAAGCGAACAACAGTAAAATGGCATAAGAAGAAGAATTTTTTTTCAGAAGACCCACGAATGATCGCCAGTGGTGGGAATTGTTTGATGGAAGGACGAAAAGGTGATTTGTTGCATTTTCTTTCTTTCAAGTGTTGTACTCCTGTAGTTTGCATAATCTCGGTACTCCTGTAGTTTGCATAATCTCACTATCATTCCTTCTGACAATGATGTTATTGCAGGTATTACTACTATAACGCGAAAACAAAAGAAACGGTGTGGAAGCGACCTCAAGTAGATGAAAAAGACATCATTCCTTTGGCGAAACTTCAGGTAAGCCTTTGTTCGACCGTTAATTTAGCTTGACTTGTTCATGCATATGAGAGCTTACCTCACCTTGCTGGTACTCACATTTATTTGTATATGCTTGACTGGAGACTCAACTCTTTGAAGGGAGGAGTACCCAGTCGGGAGTCCGAAACACAAACGTCGGCCCTTCCCCCGCCCTCCTCTGGTAGATCAACGAGAGAACCACAGAGAAGCGTATATGCACAGGTACGGTATCTCCATTTAGTGACCAATGTCTGTCAATAAGGGAAGATTGAAAATTAACATAAGCAAAAAATTGCGATTATGTGGGGTGGTATGCCATCGTGAAACTAATGGGGAACTTTTTTTTATGGTAAAGGTTATTCAGGACATCTCTCCCGAGACAGGAATAGTCACTGTGAGATCATCCCCAGTCCCCGCCGATCCCATGTCTGCCTCTTTCAAAGTCAGTTACAATCATATTATAAATATGATGGATGTATCGAGAGAAATGATGAATGTGTCTCCATTCAATAAGAGACAATATTGCTAAATAATAAAAAATTTATAATTTATAAATGTAGGCGATGAGTCTGGACCGTCGACTGGAGGCGTCGATGCTGGGGGATGCACATGACTTCTTCCCCTCCCACTCTCCCATAGAGCAGAGCTACGATACTCCCAGTTAGTTTGAGCATTTTTATTCGGGGAATCTCAGCGTTGGATTACTCTATCGAACGAGAATCGAACCACTTTTGTTTATGCAGCATACGATTGACCGGGTAATTATTTCTGCTAATTGAATTGGATAGTAGAATAGTACAACAGATCAGCGATAGTCAAAGTTAGTTTTATCAAATCGAAAATCATAGATACATTGCTCGGTCAATTTTTCGATTGATTTATGCAATCAATGTCTGAAGCATAAGTGTGACACAGTTTAGAATATAGGGGTGATCCGAAAGTATCTTCCGCGTTTTTGAAAAAATATTTTTCACATGTTCTAGGAAACTTATCAAGTCATACTAAAGTGCGCTGGCTCTAGCAACCATTACTCTAATATTTAAGTACTTGAGCACTGTATGTCCTCATGTTATTGACAAACGGCACTATTTTGACCAAACCACATCAAAAGTGTATAGTCTCAATTTCCATTTAAAAAATCCGTTCTTTGTTTTGCGCATAGATAAAAATTATGTTATCGTCTGAAGGGAGTTTGGAGTTGACAACGCTCAAATTGCTCGCTACCTAATCTTTTAATTTTCGATTGCATCATCACAACAAAACTCGAAATTTCGCACACATTTTTCTGAAATGTGCGAATTTCTTACCAACAATATTTTGAAAATATTACACATAAATCATAACTGAGAAATATCAGAATATGAGGGAAATTCACTGCCAAGAACTATAGATTTCGAAATTCGACCATAAAAAAGTCATAAAAAATGAAAGATTTCGACCTAGTTCATCGATCATTTTAGGTATTTTCTATTAACAATTTTTATTTGATAGTACAGATCCCTCTTCATCTTTGTTTCAAATCCGCTGTTCCCAACGAAATCCTCCAATGAGATAGAAAATTTCAAAGATGTTGCCCGAAAACACACATTGAGCCTATTTCGTCATCATTACGCAATGTTTTCGCAATATTAAGATATAACATTTTAGATCATCTACATCTTCAATTAATACTAAATAGAGTATGGGATTTTGCCTTATAGTTCGCAAGAAATAAAAGTTTTAAAAAAGCGGAACATACTTTCGGATCACCCCTATAATTGGATCAATAATTTAATAATGAAAATGGATTTAAGTGGGCTTTATTTACCAGTGCTTTCAAGTAGATCTAAACAGTTGTGGCTATGGCTATCGTCTTGTTTCTTGTACAATTCATTTTGCCAATAGTTTTTGCCCTGTGTGGCGATGGTTCCAGACGTCCCATGAGGCAACGTTGACTGGTTTAATTTGACCTCAATTAATCAAACAATTTGAAGGTACGATTAGTCGGAATCGTTTCCCCAACGACTCATCCAGTCCAACGAGAAGTGTTGAGAGGAGGAGCATAGAGGAAGAAGGTCAGACTTGGTCACATATTCTCGAATGGAATTGGAAACTCATGTTTTTTTTCAATTTCTGTAAATAAATAGGTTGAAGTGAAGATCTCAGCCTTTGGTCTTTGCTGTTTTTCACCATCTGAGTGTTTCTCAATAAATTTAAACGGTGTACTTGAGTTTCAACGTCTACATATCCTAGTATGATTTCGGATCTTACAATTTCATTATCAGTTCTTCATCTTAAAAATACTGAATTGATCTTTGATCTTTACAGGAGGGGAGAGTTGGTCGAAGGACGCCCCTAAACAGCCTCTCTCCGATCCGAGTAGCAAAACTCTCAAGAAGGAAGTGGGCACACTCTTCAAGCACATCCAGAGTTATATGGGAGACAGAAAGACCAAGAACAACCCTGATCAGGTACGGTAGGCTGTATATCGGAGATACTGAAATACGTGATGGCGATGTTAGATAGTGATATTGCAAACGGATATTAATTTCTCATTATAATATTTTCAAATTCTCAATTTGAAAAAGTCAGTATCATTTCATTAAAAAAATATTCCCGTAGTGAAAATGATAACCAGCGCTTCTCAGTTTTAAAAAGTTTTGCAAATAATGTTTGCAAATAATGCATTCGAGCTATTTATTACACTCTGTATCAACTGTGTGTCTTTGCTTGATTCTTGCTTTACCCGTTGATTACAAACTCAACAAATGTGTGCTTTCTGTTCTTTCTCTCCATGGTGACTTCATATCTCCTCCTCTCAGTTGGCTCTCACAATCTGCGAGGGAGCAGTGGCCAGAGTGGAGACGGCAGATGAAGCCTGTCTACTCATCATTAGACAACTGACGAGGAATGAGAGGTATGGATGGGAGATAGTGGAGAATGGGGAAAGGAGGAGTTGAGATAATTAAGGCATTATTGTGAATTTTCCTAAAGGTAAAATGCAGATGGGTGCTAGAATCCACTAAGTTGTTGGATAGGAGAATATTGAATTCAGTAAATGCTCGATTCTCAATTATTTGCAGAGTGGAATCTCTTCGGAAGGGATGGGAGCTACTGGCGATCGTCGTCGCTCTGGCACTACCGAGCAAGAAGGTTGCCATATTTATAATATCACTTGTATCTCTGGCCTAGCAGTGATCACTCGCGAGCCCTGTCTCGAAGTCGGGATGAACCTTTACCTTTACCTTTTTTTATGAGTGAAACTTATATCGTATCACATGTGTGATATGGATTTCTCTTGATTCTATTATCGTTCCTCAGATTACATATTTTTATTTGGAACACTTGTGACGATATAACTATTGGTTTGATTGTAGGTGGCTGCTCAAGTGCAGTCATTCGCTGATCGATACTCAGAGAAGAACAGTGACCCTCCAGGAGTGCCTGTCTCTTCATTCGCCTGTCAAGTTGGAAGGAAGTTGAATAAGGTTCATTTATCATTCCATCCGACAATGAGATACGCCTTACTCACAATCATTACGACTGATACAAAAGAGATGAAATAGTGAATGACGAGGCACTGGTTACAAGCTTTGCTCTCTTTTCCTTCTTACACGGGACTGACCGGAACTCACATATCTCAATCCACTTCAATTTGGTATGGTAGATAAGATCCCCCGAGGGAGCCTCAAAACCGTTTTCAAAAGTTGCCAGATGCCTCTAGTAATTAAGATAATTAGCACTTTCTGTTTGCGCGTGGTGATATCACTCGCCTCAACCACCACTCTCTCATCGGCTTCCGTGGCCTAGTGGGGTGTGGTTTCGTCTTCAAGACGGGAGGCTGCTGGTTCGACTCCGCACTCCTAAAAATTTTTTTGCTCATATTTCATTCTGATCTTTGAAAACTTGAATAAACCATGTTGTGAGTTCAAAACTTGAATGAAATGAATACGCTCACAAAACGAAAGATCAAAGATCAGAATGAAATATGAGCAAAAAAATTTTTAGGACTGCGGAGTCGAACCAGCAGCCTCCCGTCTTGAAGACGAAACCATACCCCACTAGGCCACGGAAGCCGATGAGAGAGTGGTGGTTGAGGCGAGTGATATCACCACGCGCAAACAGAAAGTGCTAATTATCTTAATTACTAGAGGCATCTGGCAACTTTTGAAAACGGTTTGAAGGCTCCCTCGGGGGATCTTATCTACCATACCAAATTGAAGTGGATTGAGATATGTGAGTTCCGGTCAGTCCCGTGTTAATATTTTACTTTTGATGATATTAAGGAGGCGAAAGTAGCTCTACTGGAAGTTGATCCATCCCCAATATCTCCCTTACTTATTCCCATCTCTTCCCCTTCAGACAACGGCCCGTCCCCGTCCCTCTCTTGCCTCTGTGCACGAGGCTCGTGTCCATATATTCCATCCCCCACAATTTGGAGCCACTCTGGAGGAGTTGATGGCCATGCAGGTAACTATATTCATTGATTTAAAGGTGGAAGCAAGTGCTGATTCAATGGATGAAGTAGACCCATGAGCGTTTGATTTAAAGTTTTAACGGGATTTTGCCTGATTTCGAGGAAATCGTTAATCACAATGCATTTGTTGCAAGCTGAAACTTTAGAGAGAAAAAATGAGCAGTCTCAAATTCGGATTGGGGAATATTTGCATTCCATATTAGAAAAAAAGAGAGGAAATTTGATTCACAGCCGAATACAAATCACGGGTGTGATTCAGAAATGGGCTTGACAGTCGGTAAAGCACTAATGTGGCGAGTACAAATGAGGGTTATAATTCTCAAGGA
Organism: Pristionchus entomophagus; assembly: GCA_036245825.1. Classification (NCBI taxonomy): domain Eukaryota; kingdom Metazoa; phylum Nematoda; class Chromadorea; order Rhabditida; family Neodiplogasteridae; genus Pristionchus; species Pristionchus entomophagus. The sequence continues at coordinate 20,557,197 of BTSX01000005.1, forward strand.
GTGTTTTGAGTAGATTCATGTGGAGAATATATATACGATAATACCCTGTTTCATTTTAGAAGGGTCGCTATCCCCATCTGCGCATTCCATGGATCGAATCAACTCTGATCGATCTCGTCCTCAATGCGGGAGGATCTTCCCTCGAGGGAATATTCAGAGTGGCCGCAGATCCAGAACAGATCGCCACTGCTAAGGTGAGGAGGGGACTAGTGATGGGAATTTGACGGAAATGAAGCGAATTGTCTCAGTGTATTTCTTCGAAAGGGTACCACATAGTTTGTGGCTCCAAATTTTGTTGTCGTTTTATTATCTTTTTTCTGCAATCACAATCCACCATCCACATGGTTTCTTCAATTCAGGAGAAATTGCTTTGTATCAGCGCCCAGGATGTTTTAATAATTGTGTCTCTCCAGGCTCGACTCGACCAATGGTTAGTGCCTGCTGTATCCGACGCCCATGTGGCTGCTTGTCTATTGAAGGTGAGAGGGATGTGAATTAGCGACCGCGCGCACGATGGTCTAAATAATCGAGGAATTTATTAAGAAGGAACATTGAGCCCATGGTGAAACGCAGCTATGCTGGGCAAGTTTTGTTCTTTAGAAATAACGGACGTACGAAATGGTAGTCTGGAAGTAAATATATTAAAGAGTGTGAGTGAAGCACGACTTGTAGGCATGGCTTCGCGAGTTGCCCGAGCCACTCATTCCTTCCTCCATGTACCAGAGGGCACTCGATGCGGGGGAGAATGCACAGGAGGTACGGAATATTAATGTTATTTGATACTGTCAGTTCAAGCTGCATTGTCTTCGGTCAGCCTGACTCTCTCAAAACAACAATACGAAACCCGAAAATGCCTGGTAATTTCTGTGCCGGGTTGGTGCTCCCATCACATGGAAGCACCAGGAGTAAAAATGTACTAACAAGTTTTGTAAGAAGTTTTGTCGCAATATTTCCCATTAATTTATGATATTATTTAATATAACAATAACCTCGATTCGCAGGCATGTCATTGTGCTGCTCTCCTCTCCTCTCCCTTCTCTCTTGTCCTCGCTCGTCTCATTCGACTCCTCCAGACACTGGCCAAGGAGGAATGTGTAGCACTCACGAAGATGGATGCTAGCAATCTCGCCATGGTGAGGGTTACGGTAGATGGAAGAGGGAAGATAAGGTTGATGATGGGAGACGATCACTGCTGAGGATGGTTACGGTAGAACTATTTGAAAGGGAAGAAGAGTTGGTGAAAGAGGAGGTTTCGGATAAGAAGGAGGTTGGAAGAGGTTTCAACAAGGAGGTTACTAGCTTATAGATTCTATGAACAGCCAATAGTTTTCAAGTGGTTGTTACGAATAAAATCTAAATAACAAAGATAAATGCGTCTCTCTGTTCAGGTGGTGGCCCCTAATGTCCTTCGATGTCTAAGTGACGATCCGGCAGTTCTGATGCAGAATACTCGAAGGGAGATGTCATTCATCCGGACACTCATCAACCACTATGACACCACTTTTTCACTCGAGACTTGATTTTTGATCTCTGATCAATTCCTCCAGATGCTAGTAGAAATATCGTCCCACTCGTATATAATTTCAGTTCACGATTCCGTGAATGTCCCCAATAGAGCTATATCCGTCCAGGTTGTAATAATATTCGAAATAGTCATTAGTATATTTTCCCAATGTGAAATTGTGATTGAGAGACCTGCTGTAGCTTCCCTTCAAGGTTTTGTGCACATTTCTAGTCTAGTCAACCCCTCTTCTCTCCTGCCCCAAGTAAATCCCTCCATTCCCTTAGTCTGGATCCCATCTATAAATAGCTATCGTAACCCTTTCCCCTCTGGTAGATCAATAGCCCTTCTATGCTGTGCATTTCGTGCCCTGCTCTTACAGTGACTAACACAATTATCGACTAGTGGCTTACCGTATTCTCTTCATGATATCAATTCTTCCACCCAGATTTTTATTCACTTATCCATTTTTTTGCTCTCAGTAACAACGGCCCGACCAATCTCTTTGCCAATAATAATACACAATAGGATATTGCTCAATTATTCACCATCTACCTACTTTCTCCCTAGCAATCTGATTGGATTTACCATATATTATAGCCTTTTCGCTATTCAAATTCCCGCTAGGCCTTCGATTCACATGATTCTACCGCATTCGAACAAGCTAACCTCATTTGATTTGTTAATAGCTACTTTTTATAATCTTTGTAAGTTTTATTACTTTATCCTGCCGGATTCTGAGGCTGTGTCGTATTTCGTGATTTTCTTGCAACTTTTCTCACGTTTCCTTGTCACTCTCTCATTCTGATGTACTCTCTCCCCCTCTGCACTCTTTCTCTGCGAATCAGCAAGCACAAACCACTCTCTCTATATCGTGTAGTCTCTCGCTCCTCCTGCTTCTCTCCCTCTATCTCTGTAATCTCTCCCTTTCCCACGCTCCCTCCTCCTCACTTCTCTCCGACATTTCGTTCAACATCCTCACACTTCAAACCTGTGTGTACATATGCCAATCAATCAGCCGGATCAATCGATAAATATGATTATCGTGATGGGCCTACTGAAGGAGTACTGTATGACCTCGGTTCGTCGACCGATTCGTTATCGATTTGAAATTGGGATAGCTGCTCGAAGCAGGTCAATCCGTGTTGTAACTGTGTAATTTTACCTAGAATTGACAGCTTCCCCCGATTGTTTCTAGCCACTGATGGCTATTCACATGCAGCGCTCTGTCTCTAACGTCCATCAATTAAAAGCTCATTTTTGAGCGTCGGAATTGTTTCATCTTCCATTCATTCCTATCCCTAGATAGACGAAAGTGCAACGATGTGCCGCATTTTCTAATGATGTAAAAAGATTGAAATCAAGATGTAGTGTGATTACAGACGGGTGACTCGAATGGGCGATATCGAGGATTTCGCGGGTGATTCGGCCAGAGGGAATGAGGATGAGGAGAAGATAGAAGTGAAAGTGACAAGGAGGAGAATCAGACCCCAGAAGGAGGAGAAGGCCGCTGGAGGTGAGGAGATGAGGGGTGTTTGAGTGGTGGAGGAGCAGTGATCAGACTAAATGATCAACTGAAGGTGTCCTTCTGAGCCATCAGGTGCATACAATGAGAATGACTGGGCAGCGATGAGGATCATGTAGTCAGGGGTCTGATCTTTGACCTTTGAGATGCTCCATCTGGTCCCTCAGTGTGGGTTCGCACATGGGGTTGTTCCCATAATGTGAGCGACAGCGAGTACATGAGTGGAATACTCGCGCATGTGAGTTTAAATTATTTAAAAAGAAAATATATATTCATCAAGTACAACTAATTTTGAATGTTATTAGAAGTGAATTCGAGGTTGCATGCAGACACATGGATATTTAATCGAGGTTTCATATCAGCAATAATATCGCTTCAATTAGTATTATCCAGTTCGGCAAAAAAAAGCGCTTCAAAACGCGTCACTTCATTCAATAAACTCAATATTGTCTAGTCTGCGATCTCTAGTCATTCTCCAATCCGATCTCTCTCAGGCTGGCTACTCAGTGGTTCGTGATTCAGACGCGGCAGATGTGTGGGTGCTCAATTCGTGCACTGTGAAGACGCCCAGTGAAGACCAGGTCACTAATTGAATGTTCAAAAACAAATTCTGAACCAGCGCTGTTGCAAGATGCAGTTTCGAAAATAATGCCGTGGAAATATCGATTTTCCAAGAAGTGAGAAAAGTGAAATTTATTTATAAAATATATTTTATAAAAGGAAGGATTTCCAGGCAGTGAATCTCGTGCGGTCGGCGAAGGAGAAGGGAAAGAAAGTCGTGATGGCGGGTTGTGTTAGCCAGGTGATACACTATTGGTCCAAGAGTTCAAAATAATTGCCTTCATCAGCTTATGAGAGTTTCTTCATCTTGCAGCATGATAGGAGTGATGTGAAAATCACAGTTGGTGTTTCCACTGATGGAGATACGTGGTCAAGTCCTCCTATTTGAGGGTTCTTCTATGGTTTCCGGTCTTGGAATGTCATAATTGTCCAAATGGTTTTTACTTTTTGATGTTAGAAATGATCTTTGAACTTTGTGAGGCTGATCCATCTGCCGACGTGGTCAAGTCCTCCTATTTGAGGGTTCTTCTATGGTTTCCGGTCTTGGAATGTCATAATTGTCCAAATGGTTTTTACTTTTTGATGTTAGAAATGATCTTTGAACTTTGTGAGGCTGATCCATCTGCCGAGTGGCTACAAGATGTCTCCATCGTGGGAGTCAAGCAGATCGATCAGATAGAGGAGGCTGTCAAAGGTTGCGTTTTATTTTACATTAAAATAAATAATTATTTCAATAGCTTATACGTGATCGACTAAGGATTGAGAGTAGTGATTCTCTATTCATTCATCACAGTTGATCCATGTTGAATATGTATCACTAAATGCCTGATTCCAGGCTCTCTGGAGGGTAAATCAGTGCGTATTCTCACTCGGAATCGACCTCATGCGCCACTCGATCTGCCTAAGATCAGGAAGAATCCACTCGTAGAGGTTAGCACCTAAGATTCCCTTTCGTCTTTGGCGATCTCGATTTTGCACACTCTCGCGACAGGAAACATACGAGATGTTGTATGGAATGGAGAGTGATATTGTCGAAAACAGCATCCCCCAGAGAGCACAGATTACATGCAACTCGACAACAGGTGTCATTCGTTCATAGTCGCATTGTCTCTCACGCGATTTGTGACATCTATCGAGACGATCTCATTCGGTTACAAATGGGTTTCGCAGCATTCTCATAGTTTCACATAGCCATTTTCATCCAATATTTCCATGATTGTCTGGCTGGAAAACATGGCCATCGATGCATATATTTGTATAATGTAGTGATATTGTAGGTGCTGGCTATCTCTACGGGTTGTCTCAATAGATGCACCTACTGTAAGACGAAGGCGGCCAGAGGAGATCTCAAGTGAGGAGAGGGAGGGAATTGATTGAATTGCCATTGACAATTTCTTATAGTTTGTTTTCATTTCAAAATCATGTTTCTGCGTTGATACAATCACGTCCAAGTGATATTAAATGTCCTGGCAATTTCGATACAATATAGTGACAGTGAAACCCATTTGGTCCTTCGTTCTCATTGTTTTCTTATTTAATTCCAGGAGCATCTCACTGGAGGATCTGGTCGCTAGAGCGAAGCAAGCATTCCAAGAGGGAGTCAAGGTGAACAGGGAATAGGGTTGCCTGATAGAATAGAACCCTCTCCATTCTGCACGCTCTCTCATCTGTGAGAGACGAATGATAGAGTGTACTAAATGGGGAGAACCTTAATTAATCCATCCCGTAGCAGTTATAGAGAATCAGTTGGCTTGAAGGGTCATTGACTTTATTTTGGGTTTCAAAGCAAACTTAAATAATTACATGAGGATTGCTACTATAGAGTACGAGTCTTCAATCGCAATGCAACAGAATAATTGCAGGAGCTGTGGCTGACCTCAGAGGATCTCGGCGCGTGGGGAAGGGACATCGGATTGGTCAGATTTCCTTTCCTTTAACGCCATTCTGCTACATCAAAATAGATGGAGATTGAAACAGAGAAACGACACAAAATAAATTGTTGTGGTTTGATCTATCAAAAATATCAAACTGCTCACCTTCAGGTGATTCCTGATCTTCTTCGGGCGTTGGTCGAAGTGATCCCCGATGGATGCAGAATGAGACTCGGAATGACCAATCCACCGTACGTATTCTGCTTTTCTGCGCTTCTAAAACATATATATATTTTTTACAACGAAAGCCTACAAAACAAGGATGAGTTTTTTTCTCTCTTCTGCCAGATACATCATGGACCACCTCCACGACATTGCTGAGATCCTCCTCCATCCGCGAGTCTACCGATTCCTCCATATTCCCATTCAGGTATTTAATGAATCAACAGTACGGGCTATCAATCTCTGATCAGATGGATCTCGAATTTAGTTTGCCATCTGAGTTCTTTTCTTTAAAGATTGAAAGAATGTGGTTGAAAGTTGCCAGTGCGATTCAAGTTGCACAATTTTCTGAAAAGGCGACGGTGACAGAGTTGTTCAATCTAGAGAGCGCATGTCATGCGAGAGTAGAAATTAAATTTATGCAGCGAAAATCCAGTTTCAAAACATTTTCAAATTCTGCAGTGATATGGTACCGTGAGAAAGGGGTTTAACATAACGAACCATAATATTGAGTCGGCGAGTGACGAGGTGCTTCGCCATATGAAGAGAGAGTACACACTGGATGACTTCACCAAGGCTGTCGATTACCTGCTAGAGAGGTAAGGATCACGGCTGTGCAGGAAAATTTCCCGCGCTCCTTATTTCCTATGCTCTCTCGTCGATTTGAGAAACGAGAGTGCATGAGAAATGAGGAGTTTTTGCACACACTTGGTAAGGATCACGGCAGCCATAGTAAATATTGGGGTGTCCCAAAAGTCTTGTCGCCGTTTTTCTTTTTATTATTTAAAGAGAACCGTAGGTCGCAATATCTCTCACTCGTTGTTAATAGGTGCAAGTAGTCCTGCACTAATTTATTCGATTTCGAGTAGATCATGAGATTGCCTAATGGTGAAGCAATAATGGAAAATGTATGTTTTTCGACCTTGTTTTAAAATATTCATAAAACAGAGGCGGTTGACATTCCGAAGCACAAACAAATAACATAGTAGTAGTAGGAATCAGACTTTTAAATACAATTTTCGAACGAAAAATATCGCTTGAGAACTCAGAAATAATCAAGAATATGTGAAAACCATGACCATTTCGGAGGTCGATTTTTGAGTTATCTATTTTTACCACCTTCGATTGCGCTCAAATGTTAATTTTTCAACGTTTTGATTTATTTGCAAATATTTTGATCGATTTCCGGAATCAAATTCGAAAATTTTTAGAATAATGTGTGGGAAATGGCAAGTTTCATAGTGATGATGCAATTCGAGAAGGGAAGTCGGAATGGTGCGCATATTGAGTATGGATTACTTCCTATTTGTGGCAAACACTAAACTGATTTTTATCTATTCAAAAAAAGGAGAACGGATTTTTTGAACGAAAACTGAACGTGGGTGTTTTAGTGTGGTCAGTTATACATACCGTAGCTCCTCGGAATTGAAATGATTTCACTGGCTGAAGTATTGAAACAGAAGATCTAAAGTCACTTCATCAATCGCCGCTTAGCAGGATCCCATAATGATCTTGACAGTTGAAAAAATAATTTTCAAAAAAAAACGACAGGACTTTTGGGACACACCAATATTTCGGATCTCCATTCTGCACTCTCTCTCTCTCTCTCATCGCTTCACTGATATCTCTCGAGAGAGCACAGAGTCAGATTGAAAGAAGTGATACGGTAATGGAGACTAGTCCTTCTCACTCTCTTCAGAATGCCCGATCTCTACATAGCCACTGACTTCATCTGTGCCTATCCGACGGAGAGTAGAAAGGACTTCGATAAGGTTATTTTTAAATAATTAATTTGTTCTTATTCATTCACGTTCCTGCTTGTTAGCAACGTTACTCGGAGATCTCTTCCACTTGAAGGACGTGCGGAACTTTTAGTGAAAAAATAAGTGTCCCTTTTGAGTCGATGTCTCTCGTCCGTCGATACCACTTCCCCTCTCTCTTCGTCAATCAATACTACCCTCGATCGGGCACTCCCGCCGCGGCATTGCCGAGGGTCGATGCGAAGGAGGCTAAGGTACGGTAGGGGATACGGTAGGAAGTAGAGCGGGAGTATTGTGTGAGGGTGAGGTTAATAGATAGAGTGGTGAGGTATAGCGCATTGAAAAACTGTCTTGGAAACACATGTTGTATTTTTTTTAAATTGTGCAATGCCCTTAAACTGAGGATTCAAAATTGCGAGGCGTGGGCTTTGAGTTTCATTGAGTGTTCATAAAAAGTGTGTGGTCAGATACACAATGATGTTTGTATTTTACAATGAATAATTGTTGATCGACGATAAGTGCATAGCCATATTATTCCCTCGGTGGATATTGTGTTCAAAGTAGATATCAATTTGTTTTCCTTCAATAAATTTATGGCTTTGAGGCGCGAACTGCAGAGATGAGTGCATACTTCAGAGGATACTCGAGATTCGATGAGACGAGGATTGGAAAAGAGGTGAGGAGAGGAGGGAGAGACACACACAATAATTACGAAACTCAATAATTGTGCGATTCGCGGAGGGGTTGGAGGGTCTGGAAGGGGCGAGAGAACGTGCGCTTCACTAAACAGACATGCTACTCTAATTAGCAATCTCTGATTCCGAATTTAAATGCAGTTAAGCAGGAGTTCTCTGGGTCAACATTTCCAGTGTCATTCAATTGTGTTCTGATATTTCATTTATAAACTCTCTCTTTCTCTCATTCAGGAGACAGTTCTTATCTGTGAAGAGGCGTCGGATGGGGTTCATCTAGTGGGTCACTCGTCCTCCTATGAGCAGATCCTTGTGCCGAGAAGATGTGGAATGGGAAAGGAGAGAAGGGTCAGTCGGATTTACACATATTTATCTCACTTAAAATACTAAGTTTATATTTGTTATCATTTGAAAGAAACTTGTGTTTAGTGCCACATTGCCTATTTTTGGGTAGTTAATATGTATGAACAAATTTTGACGGGTGTAGCTGCGCGTTTCAATGGTGTTGCAAACTGTCTTGATGTCGTCCGAAAGCTAATCAGATTGGGATGGCTTAGAAGAAAATGTAAGTGCAAAAGATGTTTTTGTTTAGGTGCGCATAACTTCCGTGGGCAAATTCCACATGATGGCTGAGCCAGTGGAGGATATCCCCGAAGAGGAAGGGGAGGAGACTGGCTCGACGCCCGAGGCAACGATGATGTCATCCCGACCGGAAGTGATCCCGACGAATGGAGTGGAGGAGGGACTCGATGACGTCATCTTCGAGAATCGATCGATATCCGCCAGACAACTCGCTCTCATTACCGTAATCGTGCTCATTCTCGCTATTCTCCTCAAGAAATTGTTGCTGGTACTGATGAGAGATTGATCAGCTTTAACCCGTGGTTATCTTATTATCGTTATTCGTTTGTTTCTGTGAATGTTTGTTGTTGACTCTATGGATAAATGGTTCGATTAGACAATGGTCCATTATCCGAATCGGTTATCCTTCCGATACACTATTTTGGAGATGAAACTGGGCGTGTTCATCGTTGACGTCATCGTTGAGGGGTCGAAGTCAGTCGGAATCAAGGGAGCGACCGGAACCCCGCCCGCAAGCCGCTGCTCAATCAGCAGAACGGCGAGTCAAGTACGTCATCCAGCCATTCAACGGGTCCCATTCACACTCCCCCCCCCCCCCCCCCTGATCCTGCCGATCGGAAGAGTGTGTAGATTAGAGAGATATGAATGCCAAAGCGACCTCCCTAATGAAGTCTGATTGATGACGTAATCATCAGATTACGGTAGATCAGATCGATTTTCTCTACAGTCTCCTTCGCTCGCCCGCAGTCGTATGCACTACGACCGCGAAGCGCACAAGTCGCGCACGAACGGAGAGAGACAGCGGGACCATGAGGGGTACGGTAGAAATTTATATTTTCCTAATTTACTTTTTGTTACATGTTGGGGAGAAGTTTTAAAATCATGTCGAGGACGGCATCACATTTTACGTGAATTAGAACACGTGAATCAATTAAATAGACAATCGCCAAGTGGATACGAGGAATGAATGAGACAGATGGCTAGAATGGGCGTTTCCTTCTCCTTCTCACTTCCTTCTTCCTTGCAGATTCCGTCTTCGATCGGCGGGAGTTTGTGTGAGAGGAGAAGGGAAGGAGACCAGATTGCTGTTAGTGAGTGGAGGGAAGGACGGAGAGAGATGGGTCGTGCCCGGTGAGTAGAGGGGGGGGGGGAGGGGGATGGAATGATAGTGAGATCGCTGTGATCACTTAGGGTTCAAGGTGTGGTTTAGTATTGGATATTCCTGGAAAGAGGAATGTCTTCTGTTTGCTAGTTCTAAGACAACAAAATACGTGCTTCAACAGTGTATCTTTGTCTGAACTACTTATGCATAGATATAACATAGTGATTACTCAATTCAGGGGGTGGGATCGAGAAGGGAGAGACGGCAGAGGAAGCAGCGAGAAGGGAATTGGAGGAGGAGGCAGGAGTGAAGGCAGAGACGGATCAGATTATTGGAGTATTCCAGGTAGGAAAGGATGATGGAATGGTCACTAGTAGTGTGACTGACTCACTACCATTCAGTAGTTTTTCCATTTAAACTGTGCTGTCTCGCGTTTTAGTGAAGGTACATAATTTCTTGAAATTGTTAAATGACTGATTGTCCGGTTGAGGATGACAATGCAATTGTCACTTATTAGATGGAAACGGTAGTTTTTTGATGTTTCAGCGATCGAATTTTTGTCAAGTCGGAAAATTGATGATGACTAAATACTTGTTAGAGTAAATACAATAAACATTTGAAGGATAGGGATTAGTAATTGTACCGGGTAGTGTTTCAGAAATGATACATTCTATGATACATGTAAGCCACTGATAGTACCGGGATAAGTTGGGGAATTGTTTGAGAGAGAAAAAGCAAATGATAATAAGATAATGAGTTCAGGACGACAATCGTAAGCATCGCACACGTGTGTTTGTGATGATCGAGCGAGAGGAGATGACGGAGTGGGATGATGGCAGGGTGAGTGAACTACTATCTTCATGTCTCTGGTAGTATAGTGGTTAGTATCCGCGCCTGTCACGTGCGAGACCCGGGTTCAATTCCCGGCCAGAGAGAATGTTTTGCCTTTCTTTTCTGACCCAGAGTGTATGCGTAGGTCCAAGTGCTCGCACTAAGTCTCTCTCATCGAAATCATACTTCACATGATCATTTCTGTAGTATGTATTTCGCATGATACCTCACTCTGCTTTAAACAGGCAACTGCCGTGATTGGGAAAAGAACGAAGCGCGAGCGGGAAATTGCTTTCGGGCTTGATGACCACGGACACTGGATAGCTCCATTTTGGTGGCCTGCGCCCCGCTCATCTGAGTGGTTATTATTAAATCAAAACCTACTCCATAGTGGAGATGAAGTTCTAGAAAATCGGGAATGTGATAATTAAAATTATTGTGGTAATGGGATCAATTTCAGTTCGGTCGTCGACGATGCTGGATGCCGATAGTAGAAGCTCTTTCCAAGGTAATCTCATCCAGTACAGTATATCATTTATTGATCGATACCGGCAACATAAGGACATCTAGTGAGAAAACAACGAGAAATTAGAGAACTAACCGGATTTCTGTTAACGGAATTTTGTACAGATAAAAAGTGAAACTAGAAAAGGCTGAAATGATAAATTACAGGTGAAAGAGTCTCACGTGGCCATTTTGAGGACGGTGATGGTTCACTACGGTATTCCCCAACCCAGTGCATAGTGAAATCGATCGATATTCCTATCACAGTTCCCTCATTACAGACAAAACATATTTTTGTAGGTCTAGATCGATGTCACTACCATATATTAGAAATTTTCCCAGATGCTACCATATAATGATATCACAAATTGAGATTGTCGCTCCCTTTCTACATAATCAATAGACTCTCTATGTACAACCCCCGCTGATGTATCTCAAAGCAATTAGCAGTGATAATAATTAGGAAGAACAATCGATAATATCTCTATAGGACGATTCTCCAGACATAATTGTATTCTCGTAAGTATGTATTATTATTTGTTGTTTTGAATCATAACCTAAAGTCGATGGGTCAAGTGTGCTACCGTAATCCGTGATGGTGTGGAATGTGGGGGGAGGATGAGAATGGACTAGTCTAGGAAGAGGGGTTTGGATGCTAGAGATCGGAGGATCCATCTAACACATCGATCCACATTCAATCCCTCGAGGGCAGACACTGGCAAAACTGCCATATCTGCTTCATGATCTCCTTCGTCCAATGCCATTCGCACCTAACGAATACGGTAGATTGGATACGGTAGATCGACAGGTCACATACCTTATCAGCTGTGATAGCGCCCTCCAGCTCACTCTTGTTCACTGCGACTAGGATGGGCACCTCCTTCACTCGCTCCACCTTCATGACCTCCTCTGAAACACGGATTACGATAGCATGTTAACCAATCGATAACTGATTCTACTATTTCTCTCGACGGACATATCCCATACCATTTGAATAGGCCCGATGATTACTAGTCTTGCTTTGTAAGAATATCGATTCTACCATTTCTGTATCGAACTGTAGACAATTGGGAGCTTCTTTACTTTAGGGGACAAGCTCCGCCCACTTTTAGTCGTAGCCCAACACTATACTGGAAAATGATGACAATTAGTGTCCTTAGTATCCTTAGCGTTACCCTAAGCAAACTAAGCCTAAGCCTAAGCAGCCTAAGCAAACGAAAAATGATGACAAATACATTCTTAGACAAGTCTAATGAAAGGGGGCGGAGCTTGTCCCCTAAAGTAAAGAAGTGCCGACAATTGTAGCGGGTTTTGTGTGAGATTATCCCTGATAAAACTTTTACCATCGAAGGATCAAGAACTCACTGAAAGATTCGGCTACAGTAGGCAGAAGATCGGGTCGAGACGCATCAACGACGTAGATAAGAGCTGAGGCCTGAAGAAAAGATGTGGCAAAAGATCAAGGATTGAGAAAGGATCGAAACAAAGCAGTAAATAACCTCGTCCAAGTAATTCGCCCACAAGCATCGTAGATCCTCCTGGCCGCCAACGTCCCAGAAGTTCAATCGAGCTTGATCTACCTCGACTTTGCCGACTGAGAAAAGGAGAAAACTCATTGATCGAAGAAAAAAGTTCCTAGATAACAGAAGTAGAGAAAAACTCACTGTTCAATCCAACAGTGCTGGTGATTTTCGATGGATTAAGCATGGGGTAGTTCTTAACGAATTTGCCCTTGATTTGCTCGAGGAAAGTCTTAAAATAGCATTATTAGGAATATAACAAGGGGGAAATGAGAGAGACTTACCGTTTTGCCAGCATTATCGAGGCCAACGATAACGACGAAATAGTCTTTCTTCTTGAAGAACTGCTCCCATAAGCCGACGGAGAGTGTATACATGGGAATCGATCGATATTCGATCTACCGCAAGCGGCTCATTAGCCGAAATACAGGAACTGTTGTGACGTCACGCGCGAAGACCGCGAAAATTATGGTGTATATATACCGTAACTAAAAGTCGAGCAATAAATGACAGAAAATCCCGCGGTTTAGTACACCACGAGAGTTGGAGCCTTTAAAAACCTTTTGTTTGTATTATTATTGTGAATTATTTATTGATCTACTAGGTCTCGTTTTTGCGCAGCATGGTTCTCCAAATGTAAGTGTATCTATCTACGTACATTATAATGCTCCTCGTAAAATGCCAGCGACGGTCTGACTGATACACGTCATCATAGTTGCCATGTTCTTCCATCTCGCGTTGGACCACGAAGTCTCCCTACACCCAAAGTACTTTGGCGCAAACTTAAACGAGGTCATCAAGTCAAAGCTCTTCGCAGAAGTGAGTCTTCTTTCTGAAATTGGGTCTTGTAATTAAGGTTTATTATTTCTGGTTGGCAAATGCTAATTCAACGATTGTTTACTACTAAATATGAGTGTTCTAAGCGAGCGGCGCAGTTTATAGCAGACTCTGCTTCAGGTTGAGGGCACGTGCACAGGAAAGCACGGCTTTGTCATTGCAGTAACTACTATTGACACCATCGGACACGGCATTATTCAACCAGGTCAGTTCCATATCTGTTATGCACCTCCATTTCAATGATTAAGATACACCGCGTGTTAACGTCTATTTTGAAATTTTTATCTTGTTGTATTTGCCATTATTTCTGTCTTATAAATACCTTATGATTGGCAGGTCGAGGCTTCGTGATCTACCCGGTGAAGTACAAGGCCATCGTGTTCCGACCATTCAAAGGACAAGTCATGGATGCTGTAGTCAATCAGGTATTATCCATTGTTTGGCTGAATTTATTTTACACTAGTCAATTATCGATTGTCAACTATGAGTAATTCGGCACAAGCTGTTGGTGTTCCCATTCGCTTGATTTGAACGGATCGTTAGTGGTATAAATCCTCTGTAGGTGAACGACAAAGGAATCTTCTGCGATGTCGGTCCCCTCTCATGTTTCATCTCTCGCCATTGTATCCCTCCCGATATGGAATTTGACCCCAATGGAAATGTACCATGCTACAAGGTTATCTTTTACTTCTGTTGTGACGGTGTTGTGGTGAAAGATGCAGTGCATCATGGTGATACACGTGTCTAATTTCAGACGGTGGACGAATCAGTTGTCATCAAGGGAGACGATGAGATCAGAGTCAAGCTGATCGGCACACGAGTAAGTTCGCCTTATTGCATTCAATGTGTCTAATGAAACCAGGGCTTACCCTTCAAATTAAGAAGTAGTAGTCAAGATTAATGTATGTTGTATCACTAGATAGGCCTAGTGCCCGTATGTTTAAAAAATAAGTATATTTATTACCCCTGCAGGTTGATGCTAACGACATCTTCTCCATTGGAACGTTGATGGATGACTACCTCGGCCTGTGTTCCGTAGAGTAGATAACATCACATTAATTTACCATTTAACGATTTTTGATTGTTTGACAGATATCCTTTGCTATTTCGCTGTTCCGTGATCGATCTCTCCCCATACACGTATCTCTCTACCGCTGGAAAGTCCACGTTTATTTCTTACACTCACTGTTCACGTTTGAGAATTTGTATAAATACGTTGACTCGTGCTTCATGTCCTTGTATATCCGAATCAAAGCGTTGAAAGATCGCTATGATTATCTGACGATTACGATAGACCCATCAATAATCCTCCATCTCTTACAGTACCCGGCCATAAACCATGAGTTTCCTCAATCTGGCCATGTTCGACGAGATTCGTCGAATGGATGTGAGACAGGTGAGAATCGTCTGATCATCGATCTGATGGGATACCGTAACCCCCCCCCCCCCATTTATCTATTCACAGACTATCTACCAAGTGCTCAACTTCGCCATGGTTGTCTCGTCTGCTCTCATGATCTGGAAAGGTTCGTTTCGGTTTCACAGATGCCTTTCGAGTTCATTTTGTGGCAGTAATAGTGTTCTAAATCGAAGGGTTTATTTTATATTTATCCCCTTATTTGTTGCTTGTATCTCTGGTCTGTCTACACAAGTTGTATACACGTAAAATGGCCTCTGAGCGCCCGTCACAAGTTGTATACAAGTGTGTGGGAGAGGGTCCGGTGCACAAGTTGTAACCAAGTTCTCGCTTGACGCGCTCTCGAGTCGATTGACTCGAGAAGTGTGTGTTGGCGCAAACGAAGTTCTTTTCCATTTCAGTATTTCCGTTATTATCGATTTTCTGCTGTTTTGACGTTTTTGCACAGTTCCTTTCATGTTCAGTCCCATCTCAGCTAGTCAGAAAGTGTTTTGCGAGATCATGACGCTCTATTCTCTTTGCCCGTTTTCGTGAATCCACGTTTGAATATTATATGCTGATTTTACTTCAGTTTCGTCGTCGGAAGATCATCCAATAACCAATGAATTCTTCTAATGGTTCTCCGAGAATTGATCTAATTGTAATTCTCACTCTTATTATAAGGAGGTGAGTCTTTCTTTCAAATAATCTCTTTTTTTTAGAGCAAAATTGTTTTATTCGCTACTTATTGCTAAACACTCGCGCTTCCATGGACATTTTATAAGGTGAGGAGGGAGATCAAGGGCGAATGGACCACCGATTTCCTAACAAGGAACAAGAGTAGTGATCCGCTGATTTTCACATAAATGTCTACATATTGCAGTGGCAGTCCTGCGACTTCTCTCATGCAAGTTCAATTATACATGAGCGAGCATCGCGGAACGGTACTCATCAAGAAGAAGGAGCCATTAGCGATTGATATATCGTCCAACGACTAGTTCTGATTGTTTATGTTTCATGCTATGCGAGCGTTGTATCGATTGTTGTTTATAAATAGTGATGAAATACGCTACACTCTCCCCACTACTTAGTGCACAAGTTGTATACAAGTGACGCGCGTCCACAAGTTGTATACAAGTCTCTACACAAGTCGAGTACAAGCGTGTCTACAACTTGTGGAGAGACTTGTATACAACTTGTGTAGACAGACCAGAGATGATAAATACACTAGGACGATTCCTGACGAACTAGTTAGGATATTTGAGGAGCAATCCCTTTTTTCTTATCCATTCTAGTAGAATTATCTTTGTCTATTCAGGCCTCATGGTGGTCACTGGAAGTGAATCCCCCATCGTCGTCGTTCTCTCTGGAAGTATGGAACCCGCATTTTACAGGTATACACACATTTATTGAATGTGCATATTTTTCGCCACCGTGCTTTGCACTCTTGCCTTGTTCGATGGGAGGTGAAACCTTGATGTGGCTAATGATACTACGTGATGTTGCAATTGACAAATTACTCGAAAAATTATGGCATAAATAAATAAATGATTACCAGAGGAGATCTGCTCGTGCTGACTAACACCCACTCTGACCCCATCCGCACTGGAGACATTACCGTGTTCAAGATCGAGGGAAGAGATATTCCCATCGTTCACAGAGTCATCAAGGTGAGTATGGAGGATCACTCGATGATGAGAAGTCTAGTAGAAACAATTGGTCTTCACTACTGTTAGTCTGAGATAAACTAACTAAAGATGCGCTGGCGTTTGGTGAATCATATTGAATACCTTTGATAACTCTTGCTGTCATTGCTTTGACCATTGGACCCCAGTAATCCTTAATCTCTCTCTATGGCAGGTTCACGAAGAGGATCTGGACAACACGAAGATATTGACAAAGGGAGATAACAACCAGGTGGGGAGCAAATTTCACATTTATAAAGTCATTGTATCGTGGTTTCAGAAAACTTGAAAATGTGAAATGACCAAGCGATTGTAATTTTTATCTGTGAAACTCGTTTTAACCTCCAACATGTATTACTAGGGGATTTATGTATTTCCTTTCAATTGATGAAAGAAGTAACGCAGATTGGAATAATGAGTAGTCAATCGGCAGTATCACCAATTCCAACTCTTCTCATCTCCTTTATCAGGTCGATGATCGTGGTCTCTACGCACCCGGACAGATGTGGCTGGGAAGACAAGATATCGTGGGAAGAGCCAAGGGAATCGTGCCCTATATCGGCATGGTACGGTAGATCAATGCTATACAGTGGTTATGGTAATTTATTAATCGATGATATCCTATTTTTAACAACAAAATATCCTATTTTGTTGTTATCCCGTTACATTCTTCTCTACAGGTGACTATCATCATGAACGACTATCCGAAGCTGAAATACGCCGTTCTCGCTTGTCTCGCCCTGTTCGTCATCCTCCACCGAGAGAAGTAAGAGTACGGTAGCCTACGAGTATCGATCGATCGACTACGGTATCCCTCTTCCCCTTATTGAGTCTCTTTATATTTCCAACGGCTTCGTTTAACTGTAACCTGATTATAGTACTCCAAGGATAGCTCGTGTTGTTTGAATTGGTGTTGTAATAACGAAATGATTTTAACTAATATCTAAACCCTTGCGATAATATATTTATATGTAATTATTGAGTTGTTTGTAGGACGACTTCCATTATCCAAAGAATTTTGGTTCACTATGCATATTCCTCGCTCTATTTATTTTTGGTGGATAAATTAATCTATTTATTAATCGGTATGAAATTTCGTTGTTATTGGGGGAACTGAAGCGAGAGGGAAGGATGCAAAACTATATTTTTCTCGATATCTATTTGCCTCTCCAATTGAGTGGCTCAGTCGTCCAGTCTGACTTTCTCTCTTCTCACATTCTCTGACTTGATTGTGAATACACTGTATAACGTGGAACTGGAAACGACCTATTTATCCCCTTAGAGTGAGATGAGAGACGGGGGGGGGGGGGGGGGGGGGAGAGATGAAGGGGGCTGGGTGGAGAAAGAGAGGAATGGTCGGATGGATAGACGAGTCTTCAATGCTGCGAATCGATCGATTTGGCAGTCGAAGCTGCGAAGGAGGAGAGAGAAGAACGACCAGTCGAGGGAGCATCTGAGAGATAATAATAATGTTATTATGAAAATAGTGATATAGATAGTTGAGTGGAAGATGTTCTATTTCGTCAAGGTATACTGCAGATTCAGTATCTCCTAAGGAAATCTCAAATGACCCTTTGCTAATCCCTGCTCACTTCTAGCTGAATCGTACGATGCTCCAGATTCCGAGGCCGTCGAGGCGGTCGGACGAGCGAAGGCTCTGAAGAGGGGGCCGAGTTACAGTAATCCAGACAATCGTGCCGAGAGTCGATGTTACCTCGTGGCCACTCTGATGCTCGTCTGAGGCTGGGAGGTAGTCTCGGCCGATGGCTAAATGGAGACGGTATTAATTGACCCCATGTCCTTACTCCATTCGAGTTGAGTTGCGACTTGATGCGGCCCATGAACTCAGTCATCGCACCACATATCTTGTCAATCTCAGCCTGAAAACTACCGTATCATACCATTTATACAGTATCCTACAGTATCCGTACCATACAGTAACCGGTAATTACCGTAACCACATTCTACCGTACCTTCGTGATTGGTTCGTCGTTTGTGATGGCCGGTAGATAGGAGATGGAGCTGAGCGAGCGGATTGCATTGGCCAGATGTCCCACAGTCTGAAAGAAAGAAGATTCACTAATCACCAGGAATATATCCAAGCCATTGCTGACTCCATTTATACCGTAACCCCTTCAACTAATCCTACCGTACTCCCTCTCCTCACCATTCGGTAGTTATCCACCAATTCGACTGTCCCATACACAGCACTGCTCGGTTTGGCATCTCCCACACTCTGCAGCCGACCCAACTTGCTGCACACGACCCTCTCCAGTTCGTTGATCGAGTCCAGCTGCAACCAGATCTTTTATCCGGGTACGGTAGAGTTGGATGGAGATTGGATTAAGGTAGTTTCCTCCTTCTCACATTTCTGGACATGTCATCCAACTGCTTTGCGTCCTTCTTCACTGCAACTGCTCGATCGGCGAATTCGCGTTCCTTCTTGTCGAGATGAGCGATCTGAAGAGTTGATCTTTGATCTTTCGTCACCTTCTTGCTCATGCTCGACGATCCGATGCTAGTAGTGGACTGACTGCGACTGCAAGAAGGGATATTGTACAAGACCGTAAACTACAGTATCCCGAGGGACTCTATCCTCATCTCATCTTTCATCTCTAATCACCTCGCAATTGTCGATCGCGAGCTCGATCCCTTGCTTCTTCTACTACTGCGACTGCTTCCTTTTCTCCATGTGAGCGCCTGGAATTGAATAGTCATGACGTAATCTTGATCTTTTATCTCTCTTCCTTCCTCACCTGAGACAACTCGTCCTCCTTCAGATCCTTCAGGATGCTCAGCACCCTGCAATGGACATGGTTACGGTAGGATGGAAGGGGTACGGTAGGGTACAGTATCCCTCTACTCCGATGGCCTAATGATGATGCAATCTCCCTCACTCCTTGGCGATTTCCTTCTGCTCGGCAATGATCTGATCGTCCCAAGCCTGCTCGATAGCGTCCATCTTATCGTTCAACTGAAGATTCAATCGATTATGCACAGTAACCTCAGACTATAGTATCCTTCTTCCACTGTAACCTCCTTTCTCACCTGGGATACGGTAATGGCCGCATTCTTCCTCGCTACTTCGATGCGATCTCTCAGCGTGCGCACGTGACCCTCCACGTCTTCGTTCGCACTGAAGGATGATAGGATTACGGTATCTGGATTATTGTAGGTGTGCGGTAGCAGGAAAGTAGGAAAACGGTATGATCAAGGAAATGTGGTGGAAGGTTTGTGTGCGGGAATACGATTGCTTTTATTACTGTTTCTGGGTAACCGGGCGTTTGGTAACAACTCCTGTTATCCCGCGACGGCTACGTACGCACCTCGCAGAAACCACGCAGAAGCGTGCATGTAGCTGCATCACGTAAGTGACACGCAGACATCGCGGGACAAACGGAGAAAGACAAGATGCTTGTTGGTTATCCGATACTATAGGAGTGGACCACAGACGGCGATACAGTATCTATCTGGGTACGGTATCTCACCGAATCTCGGCGTCGAGCTTCACGATACGCTTGATCGCGTGAGCCAGTTCGCGATCTTCCATGTCCTGTATATTACGGTAGTAAGAATGGATATTGTGTCCATCCCCGGGTTACGGTATCCTCACCAGGTAGCTGCTGCGAATCGACGATTCGTCCGATTCGTAGGAGACACTGCTCTGCTTTGATCTGAGAAAGATACGGTATCTTAGAGGTACTGTAGTAACATCGATCGATATCTACCGTATACCTCGGACGGCTTCTCGCCGTTGATGAGCGAAGGGTGATTTGATTGAAATTACACTCGTCCATGTTCACGCGCTGCAATAACGGTAGTCTAGATTACGGTAGAAATCAGATAATCGGGGATATTGTAGCTGAGAGAGTTGTCAGTAGGAGTACGGTACCTCGGGCATCCTACCTTGGACACCGTTGAGTCGAGGCGACCACTCCTGATAGAGGAAAGAGTGGGAAATGGAGAGAGGAGAGAGGAGGAGTGGAGAGGAGAGGAGAAGGAATAATAGGATTAGAGGTGTAAATATGGTAATGGAGTTGCGAATTGAGGTAAACAAGATTCAGATAGCAAGAAAATGTCCAACAAATGGTATTGTAAGATTCAAAAACTCAGTTAGAGTCATGGACTGTTTAGCATACAGTAGGCATGATGAGCGGAACAAAATATTCGCTAATTATTTATTTAGTTTTCCAATATTCCCGATCTTTCTCCTATGTGATCCTGGTCGCAAAATGCACTGATTAAATACAAACACTGAAGCCTAGAATCCCTTATTACTGATTGCTAAACGCAGTAGATTGGACCGTTCGTAATAACAAGTGAAACGGTTTATTTTCTTGCAATAATATCGAAGGAAAGAGCAATTTTTTGAGTCATGTTTATGTTGAACAAATATTATGATACAGAATATTTTATGGATAATTTGCAGATAATTACTAATTTATTTTACTGAAATGTCTGTATTTTTTATCGGTAAGAGTTGAATTCGCGCGAAATTAAAGTAGCTTGATCGGCCTTGCTTACGCGCGCGTTAGCCATTGCGCGTAATTATTTTCGTCACATTTCCGTTGTTGTTGTTGTTTTTTTTCCTTCAAATATTCGCTCTTAAATCTCTTATTAGTCTATATTATCTCTGAATTGGTACCGGATCATTCCTTTTCTCTCGCTATATCATTAATATATTTCAGACCGGATTCAAATGATTCGGAACGACGTTTCGCGCACAGCGTTTCAGAACAACAGCGAGAGAGGACATTTGGCAAATTGCCAAGAAAGAAAGATTGCACATCAAAGAATTACAACATGAATCACGAGAGATTGGAGTAAGCCGGGAAAAAAATTTTAAAACCCGTTTTAAAAATCCCATATTATTATTGAATGATGTCCTGGGCAGGAGTTTTCGAACGATCACTAAGGATTCCATATCCTATCCAAACCCCGCATTTCTTGGTTTCGGGGAAATTACGGTAGTCCGGGTGGAGCACATTTATCTAATTATTTTTGCTCTAATATTATAATAATTGATTTTGCTGTCATGCTTCTCTTTTCATCACGTCATTCATCTAATAGTTTGTTGATGTTAATCATTTTAGATGGTTGTTTATCGCTCTAATTTCGATTTTCGCTGTCATTTTCTGAGGAATCGGAAGAGGAAGTGGAGGTGACACTATCCATATCTCTATGATTACTTTATTCACTATAACTGCTTCAGGATCTACAGGGCCTCTGTCGATGAGAGAATGGGAGGAGGGAGAAGTATGTTTGTCCCCGTCTTCTCTTCTACAGAGACTATCACAATCAATTCAGTACACCCATTGCATTCGATGGATGAACTGAGAGGGATGAGTGGAGATGTAGGTGAATCTCTATCAATGGGTGCTGAGAAATAGAGATTACAAACTGTTTAGAAGACACTCCATCTACTTCTATCAGACGGGTGGATAGAGAAGGAGAGATAAGAGGTATTTATCTGACTTTGGCTGATTCCATCGTGTGTGAGAAAGAATTGTTCATTTGTTTAACTAATCAGGGCAAGAAATTTTCACCGGATTTGGTCAATGTATTATAGGGCCCGTAAGCTCAATGGAAAGACCCACCAATCTGGGCGGAGTCGCGGGACAAGTAGAAAAAAGGAAAAGAAAGAGAGAAGAAACGGAGAGCAGATTAGAGTCGATCTACCTGGGGACTCAGGTGAGATTGTGGAGATGAAGTAGAGAGACATGATAGGGCATGATTATATTAACGTGATTCAGATCACTCGTGCCCGTCTACCCCCCCCCCCCCCCTCCAGGAGAATAAGAGAAGACTAGAACTTCTCAATCAGAAGATTTTGAAGGGACAAAATTTGTGATAGGCACGTTATGAATTGAAATGTTATGATTGTTGTTCGTTTGTTTGATTTGAATCTATAAAATTTTGTCTCTAGTGCGAGTAGTGACATAAACACATTACTACAGTAGTTCATTCCGCGATGCGATGAGAAGAGAATGAAGGATGATCTACTCAGGGTGGGGTTACGATAGTTGCTTCTTCTAACGCACCTGCTGGTGATCTACTCATGACAAATCCACTTAGTCCAATAAATTCAACTGAACACTTAACAAAGAATGCAAGTACTCTACAGTTGCCCATCATTTATGTAACGTGAAAGAAGCACTGTGCTCCCAGAATCTTAACAGATCCCTTTGCAGCTTACTAGAAACATACACCCACTTCAGAAGAGACAGACGTGCACATAAAAAAAAGAGAGTCAGAAGCTTGAGAAAATCCAAGAGAAGTTCACTCGAATCCTATTCTATCGTTGCTTTCCGTCTCCTTCCTATCCTCATGCTCTACCTTCCTACTCTAAACGTCTGTCTCATCTCGGTATTCAAGCGCTTTTTGAGAGGAGAGTCATCTTTGATCTTGTTCTGGCCCGTAGAATTATGAATGGAGAACCCATTCTCGACCGTAATAGATTCTTCACGTTCACCCCAGTTAGACTACGGTCCAATAACTTTGGAATACATATTGAACACACCAAATCCACACCTAGATATCATTGTTTCTCACGTAGAATCGCTAGAATCTTGAATGCTTTACCATCTTATGTTCATTCATCGTCTAGTGTCTGTGTATAAGAAGAGATTACGTGAATTAGATTTCGACTTTAGTAAATACATCTTTCGCTAGTAATATTCGAATATTCAATCCCTTATATTCCCCTCACCCCTCTCCCTCCTTCAACGATCGTCAAGTAAATCTACATCAACCCTTCCCCTTCCCCCTCCTAATAGTCCCCCCTTTTAGAGATCTATGAAACTGGTTCTGGAGTATAGTCTACCTGGTGCCCGAGTTTTCTCCTCCTCGGTTTCCCTCACCCAGAAGAAAGCCAGATGGAACCAGCGGATTATATCTTCGTATTTATACTTGCTCCCCCCAATTATCCATCTTATCCTCATTGAGAGGAGAGTCACATCGTTCTTGTCATAATCACATCATTATTTTACTACCGTATCCCGTTGCGCCTCGAGCGTAGAAAAAATATATATTTAAATATAAGCACCCATCATCGGTAGCATCCCCGATACCATTTAGAAACATTGTTTATGGAAGGAATTGTTAGCGACTACACTAACTCCTTCTTCCCGTTATTTACAATAAAAAAATACAATGCAAGCGATATAAAGCAGTTCTGAGGGACATCGCAAATTTATTTTTTCCTTCTTTCATTTCTTCGAGGGAAGGATCTCAGATTGGTTTATTGCAGTAGATACATGTGGCCAGATTCCCACCAGTTCACTCTTAATCATTATCTTTATCATACAACAAATGAAAGGGAAGTAAGATGATTGACTCACCCTCGAGAGAAGAGGAAAGGAACATCTAGACGAGCTGATCCCATCCAAGAGAGGGGGGTAGGGGGAGGATCGGCATGATAGTACTTGACTTTGAAGGAAGGAGAACACCCACGAGATTTCCTTCAACTAACCAACTATATTCTAATCGTTGTGTAAACAGGGTTTCAAATATAACACATATCGGAGAAGACTTTCAATCCATTTGTATTGACAAGAAAACAGAAGGCATTTGAGGGCACATGAGCTAATAAAAATGAAAAAAAAAATAATGGCTTGATCATAACCTTCCAAATATCACCTGGAAAAAATATAGAAAAATTATACACATATCAGTTCGAAAGTTCCTTCATCTCCAATCGATTCTACAGAAATGAAAAAAATGGGAAGCCAGAAATGACTGCACAGAACAAACTTATTCCATATGAAATTAAAATCTGACACATGATATGCTCTAACTCTAGACATTTTGGGTTACTGTAGGCTATGCCAAGTGAACCCTTTTTTCAAGCGTTCAAACGGGATGATTTGAAGTTTTCTATTAATATTATGTTTATTTCAATAATCAGGCCCCCGGAGAGCCGACATAGCGTCAACGAAAACGTCAAGAGCGAACTTTAGGCTACAAACTACAAAAACAATGACAACCGCGTTGCCCGAATCACGCGCGTGCGGTTTTAGTTGCCTGATTTTCACTTTCCGTCCCGTCGCTATGAGACCATTCAAAAAGTTGATCCTGAATCACGATAAATCAGGGATTTTACGTGATATCACGTAAAATCCCTGATTTATCGTGATTCAGGCACAGATTTCTACTGTACATTATTTGGAGGCCCGCGCTCATTTCCTGATTTCCCCTGATGGGTGGCGACATTTTCCACTTGTCTTATGTCGGCGGCCCGGGTGCCGTGAATCAGCGGAACTAGAGCTATCGATTACGACGAAAATAAATTATGAAGAATCATTTTTGCGCGACACGTTGCGGTCCCTAACTAAAAGCCGGAGACCAAAATCCTCCTACCGTAATCCGCGCCACACCATCAATTTTTTCAGCAATTTTTCTTTATTTTGTTTATCTAGGGAGGGCATCGTGTGTTCCAAGACGAATTTTCTTACAGAAATGCTCTGCAAAGCTTTCGCGAGTATCGAGAACTGATTTTTCAATGTCTTATCTTTGAAAATAAATTCCGACTTTAATTGAGTTCAATTAGTTACTTATTTTGTGAATTGAGGTGCCTCATAGACCCGTTAATATCATCCTTCATATGCTTTGCTCAGATTATTCGAAAATAAGCGTAAATCTTCTTACAAAGAGGGCACTATTTTATACGAATTTTCTTACAGAAATGCTCTTCAAAGCTTTCGCGAGTATCGAGAACTGATTTTTCAATGTCTTATATTTGAAAATAAATTCCGACTTTAATTGAGTTCAATTAGTTACTTATTTTGTGAATTGAGGTGCCTCATAGACCCGTTAATATCATCCTTCATATGCTTTGCTCAGATTATTCGAAAATAAGCGTAAATCTTCTTACAAAGGGGGCACTATTTTATAAATCGTTTTTAATCAACTGACTCTTTCAAACGCGATGCCGTCGCTAACTTCATGGAATATTAAATGAAATAACTCAGTAAATTAATAATAAACTGCGACAAACATAGAGAGGACAATGGGGTATTTATAAACACGTCCTAATATTTATTCATTACGCTTCGCTTATAGAATCGAGCATGCTGAATCTCACAGCAATAAAGAAAAGACATAAAATAAATAATATAACAAAATATAGCTTTTTCGCAAAATCTCAGATTGACTGTCCACCTACCGTAATCATTTCTATAATCACCGTAATCAGTTAGCGCAACTTTACTACTGGAAATGCTTGATTCTATTTTAAAAACATTTAAACAATATTTTTATTTATTTTTCGGTACGTCAGTTTGAGAACTATCGAATGTGCGTAGAACACGGTCAAATTTGAGGGTAAACGGTAGTGTTCGAATGCGAATTCGTGGGTATTCGTTAGCCAAGATGTGCTGTCTTCGAAGCCGCTAAAGGGTACTTCCGAGTCTCAGCAACTACCCGATTTCACTATTAATAAAGTCCCCAGGACCCATATCACAAGCTGTGAAAGGCTAATAAGAACGGCATCGAAAGATAACGACGCTGCATACCTGAGAATGCGAAAAAATAGCAATTTTAGTGCTTCGGAGCAAGAAAACTATGTTTCCGAGTGGCATTTGAGGCACGAATGTATGATCGTTGCATAGCCATCACCCCCGCGAATATTCCATGAAGTTAGCGACGGCATCGCGTTTGAAAGAGTCAGTTGATTAAAAACGATTTATAAAATAGTGCCCCCTTTGTAAGAAGATTTACGTTTATTTTCGAATAATCTGAGCAAAGCATATGAAGGATGATATTAACGGGTCTATGAGGCACCTCAATTCACAAAATAAGTAACTAATTGAACTCAATTAAAGTCGGAATTTATTTTCAAATATAAGACATTGAAAAATCAGTTCTCGATACTCGCGAAAGCTTTGAAGAGCATTTCTGTAAGAAAATTCGTATAAAATAGTGCCCTCTTTGTAAGAAGATTTACGCTTATTTTCGAATAATCTGAGCAAAGCATATGAAGGATGATATTAACGGGTCTATGAGGCACCTCAATTCACAAAATAAGTAACTAATTGAACTCAATTAAAGTCGGAATTTATTTTCAAAGATAAGACATTGAAAAATCAGTTCTCGATACTCGCGAAAGCTTTGCAGAGCATTTCTGTAAGAAAATTCGTCTTGGAACACACGATGCCCTCCCTAGATAAACAAAATAAAGAAAAATTGCTGAAAAAATTGATGGTGTGGCGCGGATTACGGTAGGAGGATTTTGGTCTCCGGCTTTTAGTTAGGGACCGCAACGTGTCGCGCAAAAATGATTCTTCATAATTTATTTTCGTCGTAATCGATAGCTCTAGTTCCGCTGATTCACGGCACCCGGGCCGCCGACATAAGACAAGTGGAAAATGTCGCCACCCATCAGGGGAAATCAGGAAATGAGCGCGGGCCTCCAAATAATGTACAGTAGAAATCTGTGCCTGAATCACGATAAATCAGGGATTTTACGTGATATCACGTAAAATCCCTGATTTATCGTGATTCAGGATCAACTTTTTGAATGGTCTCATAGCGACGGGACGGAAAGTGAAAATCAGGCAACTAAAACCGCACGCGCGTGATTCGGGCAACGCGGTTGTCATTGTTTTTGTAGTTTGTAGCCTAAAGTTCGCTCTTGACGTTTTCGTTGACGCTATGTCGGCTCTCCGGGGGCCTGATTATTGAAATAAACATAATATTAATAGAAAACTTCAAATCATCCCGTTTGAACGCTTGAAAAAAGGGTTCACTTGGCATAGCCTACAGTAACCCAAAATGTCTAGAGTTAGAGCATATCATGTGTCAGATTTTAATTTCATATGGAATAAGTTTGTTCTGTGCAGTCATTTCTGGCTTCCCATTTTTTTCATTTCTGTAGAATCGATTGGAGATGAAGGAACTTTCGAACTGATATGTGTATAATTTTTCTATATTTTTTCCAGGTGATATTTGGAAGGTTATGATCAAGCCATTATTTTTTTTTTCATTTTTATTAGCTCATGTGCCCTCAAATGCCTTCTGTTTTCTTGTCAATACAAATGGATTGAAAGTCTTCTCCGATATGTGTTATATTTGAAACCCTGTTTACACAACGATTAGAATATAGTTGGTTAGTTGAAGGAAATCTCGTGGGTGTTCTCCTTCCTTCAAAGTCAAGTACTATCATGCCGATCCTCCCCCTACCCCCCTCTCTTGGATGGGATCAGCTCGTCTAGATGTTCCTTTCCTCTTCTCTCGAGGGTGAGTCAATCATCTTACTTCCCTTTCATTTGTTGTATGATAAAGATAATGATTAAGAGTGAACTGGTGGGAATCTGGCCACATGTATCTACTGCAATAAACCAATCTGAGATCCTTCCCTCGAAGAAATGAAAGAAGGAAAAAATAAATTTGCGATGTCCCTCAGAACTGCTTTATATCGCTTGCATTGTATTTTTTATTGTAAATAACGGGAAGAAGGAGTTAGTGTAGTCGCTAACAATTCCTTCCATAAACAATGTTTCTAAATGGTATCGGGGATGCTACCGATGATGGGTGCTTATATTTAAATATATATTTTTTCTACGCTCGAGGCGCAACGGGATACGGTAGTAAAATAATGATGTGATTATGACAAGAACGATGTGACTCTCCTCTCAATGAGGATAAGATGGATAATTGGGGGGAGCAAGTATAAATACGAAGATATAATCCGCTGGTTCCATCTGGCTTTCTTCTGGGTGAGGGAAACCGAGGAGGAGAAAACTCGGGCACCAGGTAGACTATACTCCAGAACCAGTTTCATAGATCTCTAAAAGGGGGGACTATTAGGAGGGGGAAGGGGAAGGGTTGATGTAGATTTACTTGACGATCGTTGAAGGAGGGAGAGGGGTGAGGGGAATATAAGGGATTGAATATTCGAATATTACTAGCGAAAGATGTATTTACTAAAGTCGAAATCTAATTCACGTAATCTCTTCTTATACACAGACACTAGACGATGAATGAACATAAGATGGTAAAGCATTCAAGATTCTAGCGATTCTACGTGAGAAACAATGATATCTAGGTGTGGATTTGGTGTGTTCAATATGTATTCCAAAGTTATTGGACCGTAGTCTAACTGGGGTGAACGTGAAGAATCTATTACGGTCGAGAATGGGTTCTCCATTCATAATTCTACGGGCCAGAACAAGATCAAAGATGACTCTCCTCTCAAAAAGCGCTTGAATACCGAGATGAGACAGACGTTTAGAGTAGGAAGGTAGAGCATGAGGATAGGAAGGAGACGGAAAGCAACGATAGAATAGGATTCGAGTGAACTTCTCTTGGATTTTCTCAAGCTTCTGACTCTCTTTTTTTTATGTGCACGTCTGTCTCTTCTGAAGTGGGTGTATGTTTCTAGTAAGCTGCAAAGGGATCTGTTAAGATTCTGGGAGCACAGTGCTTCTTTCACGTTACATAAATGATGGGCAACTGTAGAGTACTTGCATTCTTTGTTAAGTGTTCAGTTGAATTTATTGGACTAAGTGGATTTGTCATGAGTAGATCACCAGCAGGTGCGTTAGAAGAAGCAACTATCGTAACCCCACCCTGAGTAGATCATCCTTCATTCTCTTCTCATCGCATCGCGGAATGAACTACTGTAGTAATGTGTTTATGTCACTACTCGCACTAGAGACAAAATTTTATAGATTCAAATCAAACAAACGAACAACAATCATAACATTTCAATTCATAACGTGCCTATCACAAATTTTGTCCCTTCAAAATCTTCTGATTGAGAAGTTCTAGTCTTCTCTTATTCTCCTGGAGGGGGGGGGGGGGTAGACGGGCACGAGTGATCTGAATCACGTTAATATAATCATGCCCTATCATGTCTCTCTACTTCATCTCCACAATCTCACCTGAGTCCCCAGGTAGATCGACTCTAATCTGCTCTCCGTTTCTTCTCTCTTTCTTTTCCTTTTTTCTACTTGTCCCGCGACTCCGCCCAGATTGGTGGGTCTTTCCATTGAGCTTACGGGCCCTATAATACATTGACCAAATCCGGTGAAAATTTCTTGCCCTGATTAGTTAAACAAATGAACAATTCTTTCTCACACACGATGGAATCAGCCAAAGTCAGATAAATACCTCTTATCTCTCCTTCTCTATCCACCCGTCTGATAGAAGTAGATGGAGTGTCTTCTAAACAGTTTGTAATCTCTATTTCTCAGCACCCATTGATAGAGATTCACCTACATCTCCACTCATCCCTCTCAGTTCATCCATCGAATGCAATGGGTGTACTGAATTGATTGTGATAGTCTCTGTAGAAGAGAAGACGGGGACAAACATACTTCTCCCTCCTCCCATTCTCTCATCGACAGAGGCCCTGTAGATCCTGAAGCAGTTATAGTGAATAAAGTAATCATAGAGATATGGATAGTGTCACCTCCACTTCCTCTTCCGATTCCTCAGAAAATGACAGCGAAAATCGAAATTAGAGCGATAAACAACCATCTAAAATGATTAACATCAACAAACTATTAGATGAATGACGTGATGAAAAGAGAAGCATGACAGCAAAATCAATTATTATAATATTAGAGCAAAAATAATTAGATAAATGTGCTCCACCCGGACTACCGTAATTTCCCCGAAACCAAGAAATGCGGGGTTTGGATAGGATATGGAATCCTTAGTGATCGTTCGAAAACTCCTGCCCAGGACATCATTCAATAATAATATGGGATTTTTAAAACGGGTTTTAAAATTTTTTTCCCGGCTTACTCCAATCTCTCGTGATTCATGTTGTAATTCTTTGATGTGCAATCTTTCTTTCTTGGCAATTTGCCAAATGTCCTCTCTCGCTGTTGTTCTGAAACGCTGTGCGCGAAACGTCGTTCCGAATCATTTGAATCCGGTCTGAAATATATTAATGATATAGCGAGAGAAAAGGAATGATCCGGTACCAATTCAGAGATAATATAGACTAATAAGAGATTTAAGAGCGAATATTTGAAGGAAAAAAAACAACAACAACAACGGAAATGTGACGAAAATAATTACGCGCAATGGCTAACGCGCGCGTAAGCAAGGCCGATCAAGCTACTTTAATTTCGCGCGAATTCAACTCTTACCGATAAAAAATACAGACATTTCAGTAAAATAAATTAGTAATTATCTGCAAATTATCCATAAAATATTCTGTATCATAATATTTGTTCAACATAAACATGACTCAAAAAATTGCTCTTTCCTTCGATATTATTGCAAGAAAATAAACCGTTTCACTTGTTATTACGAACGGTCCAATCTACTGCGTTTAGCAATCAGTAATAAGGGATTCTAGGCTTCAGTGTTTGTATTTAATCAGTGCATTTTGCGACCAGGATCACATAGGAGAAAGATCGGGAATATTGGAAAACTAAATAAATAATTAGCGAATATTTTGTTCCGCTCATCATGCCTACTGTATGCTAAACAGTCCATGACTCTAACTGAGTTTTTGAATCTTACAATACCATTTGTTGGACATTTTCTTGCTATCTGAATCTTGTTTACCTCAATTCGCAACTCCATTACCATATTTACACCTCTAATCCTATTATTCCTTCTCCTCTCCTCTCCACTCCTCCTCTCTCCTCTCTCCATTTCCCACTCTTTCCTCTATCAGGAGTGGTCGCCTCGACTCAACGGTGTCCAAGGTAGGATGCCCGAGGTACCGTACTCCTACTGACAACTCTCTCAGCTACAATATCCCCGATTATCTGATTTCTACCGTAATCTAGACTACCGTTATTGCAGCGCGTGAACATGGACGAGTGTAATTTCAATCAAATCACCCTTCGCTCATCAACGGCGAGAAGCCGTCCGAGGTATACGGTAGATATCGATCGATGTTACTACAGTACCTCTAAGATACCGTATCTTTCTCAGATCAAAGCAGAGCAGTGTCTCCTACGAATCGGACGAATCGTCGATTCGCAGCAGCTACCTGGTGAGGATACCGTAACCCGGGGATGGACACAATATCCATTCTTACTACCGTAATATACAGGACATGGAAGATCGCGAACTGGCTCACGCGATCAAGCGTATCGTGAAGCTCGACGCCGAGATTCGGTGAGATACCGTACCCAGATAGATACTGTATCGCCGTCTGTGGTCCACTCCTATAGTATCGGATAACCAACAAGCATCTTGTCTTTCTCCGTTTGTCCCGCGATGTCTGCGTGTCACTTACGTGATGCAGCTACATGCACGCTTCTGCGTGGTTTCTGCGAGGTGCGTACGTAGCCGTCGCGGGATAACAGGAGTTGTTACCAAACGCCCGGTTACCCAGAAACAGTAATAAAAGCAATCGTATTCCCGCACACAAACCTTCCACCACATTTCCTTGATCATACCGTTTTCCTACTTTCCTGCTACCGCACACCTACAATAATCCAGATACCGTAATCCTATCATCCTTCAGTGCGAACGAAGACGTGGAGGGTCACGTGCGCACGCTGAGAGATCGCATCGAAGTAGCGAGGAAGAATGCGGCCATTACCGTATCCCAGGTGAGAAAGGAGGTTACAGTGGAAGAAGGATACTATAGTCTGAGGTTACTGTGCATAATCGATTGAATCTTCAGTTGAACGATAAGATGGACGCTATCGAGCAGGCTTGGGACGATCAGATCATTGCCGAGCAGAAGGAAATCGCCAAGGAGTGAGGGAGATTGCATCATCATTAGGCCATCGGAGTAGAGGGATACTGTACCCTACCGTACCCCTTCCATCCTACCGTAACCATGTCCATTGCAGGGTGCTGAGCATCCTGAAGGATCTGAAGGAGGACGAGTTGTCTCAGGTGAGGAAGGAAGAGAGATAAAAGATCAAGATTACGTCATGACTATTCAATTCCAGGCGCTCACATGGAGAAAAGGAAGCAGTCGCAGTAGTAGAAGAAGCAAGGGATCGAGCTCGCGATCGACAATTGCGAGGTGATTAGAGATGAAAGATGAGATGAGGATAGAGTCCCTCGGGATACTGTAGTTTACGGTCTTGTACAATATCCCTTCTTGCAGTCGCAGTCAGTCCACTACTAGCATCGGATCGTCGAGCATGAGCAAGAAGGTGACGAAAGATCAAAGATCAACTCTTCAGATCGCTCATCTCGACAAGAAGGAACGCGAATTCGCCGATCGAGCAGTTGCAGTGAAGAAGGACGCAAAGCAGTTGGATGACATGTCCAGAAATGTGAGAAGGAGGAAACTACCTTAATCCAATCTCCATCCAACTCTACCGTACCCGGATAAAAGATCTGGTTGCAGCTGGACTCGATCAACGAACTGGAGAGGGTCGTGTGCAGCAAGTTGGGTCGGCTGCAGAGTGTGGGAGATGCCAAACCGAGCAGTGCTGTGTATGGGACAGTCGAATTGGTGGACAACTACCGAATGGTGAGGAGAGGGAGTACGGTAGGATTAGTTGAAGGGGTTACGGTATAAATGGAGTCAGCAATGGCTTGGATATATTCCTGGTGATTAGTGAATCTTCTTTCTTTCAGACTGTGGGACATCTGGCCAATGCAATCCGCTCGCTCAGCTCCATCTCCTATCTACCGGCCATCACAAACGACGAACCAATCACGAAGGTACGGTAGAATGTGGATACGGTAATTACCGGTTACTGTATGGTACGGATACTGTAGGATACTGTATAAATGGTATGATACGGTAGTTTTCAGGCTGAGATTGACAAGATATGTGGTGCGATGACTGAGTTCATGGGCCGCATCAAGTCGCAACTCAACTCGAATGGAGTAAGGTTACGGTAGGACGGAGGATACGGTAGATCAATCGATGGCAACAATTAATACCGTCTCCATTTAGCCATCGGCCGAGACTACCTCCCAGCCTCAGACGAGCATTAGAGTGGCCACGAGGTAACATCGACTCTCGGCACGATTGTCTGGATTACTGTAACTCGGCCCCCTCTTCAGAGCCTCCGCTCGTCCGACCGCCTCGACGGCCTCGGAATCTGGAGCATCGTACGATTCAGCTAGAAGTGAGCAGGGATTAGCAAAGGGTCATCTGAGATTTCCTTAGGAGATACCGAATCTGCAGTATACCTTGACGCAATAGAACATCTTCCACTCAACTATCTATATCACTATTTTCATA
The DNA here is from genome assembly GCA_036245825.1 of Pristionchus entomophagus. NCBI lineage: Eukaryota > Metazoa > Nematoda > Chromadorea > Rhabditida > Neodiplogasteridae > Pristionchus > Pristionchus entomophagus. Next base: position 20,590,914 of record BTSX01000005.1, read on the forward strand.
AAAAATATTATTATTATCATACAGATGCTCCCTCGACTGGTCGTTCTTCTCTCTCCTCCTTCGCAGCTTCGACTGCCAAATCGATCGATTCGCAGCATTGAAGACTCGTCGATCCATCCGACCATTCCTCTCTTTCTCCACCCATCCCCCTTCATCTCCCCCCCCCCCCCCCCCCCCCGTCTCTCATCTCACTCTAAGGGGATAAATAGGTCGTCTCCAGTTCGATGGTGTACACTGTATTGGCAAACACATGGGGAGCATACATAATGATACCTCATTTTCTCCACTACGGCAGTCGTGTGGTCTATCGTCATATCCCGAGGACTCCAATCCGTATAGGTTTAGAAGTAATCGAAAAGGACTAGGGAAAGCATCAGTGGGCAGATGGATCAATAGATATGAAACAAAAGGAGAGAACTTCTTAACGACCTTTACCTTTATCAGGCCAAAAACTATGAGATTATAGTGATCATGAATCTTTTTTTTAGTGATCATGAATCTTTTTTTTTAAATACGAAAACTGAAAAATCTTTATCCAACAGAAGTGAATTACTATCCTAGTAAAATAAAATAATAACTTATGATCGACACTTATGATCAAAAGTCAAGTTTAAATTAGTCTCATCATTTTCCCCAGAAGTGCAGATCTGGCTTCGTGTGACAGCGCCTTGTAGCCCTCCGTGTCCTAAATAAAGGGATATAATTATTTAAATCGAAAAACAGATTACTTCGATGCCTTTGATGTCTTCGAGAGTCTTGAATGTGCCTATGCAATACTCCTGAAATGGTAAACGATTTAATTCACATATCAATTTTTAAATGAGAAAATACAAGAGCTTTATGACAGTGATTATTACCTCAAAAATCCCATGACTTTTTTCACAAAGATGAAAAATTACCCGTAATATTAAACAAAATTAAATGTTAAAACAAACTTGCAGCTTGACAATTCTGTACTGATCAGCGAACTGACGCTTGTCAGGATCAGTCAGATTGGATGAAGTGATTAAAAACTGTTCAACTTGATTTGTAACCACCTATAAGTAATCAAATGCATTACTTATTTCTGAATAAAACCCTACCTTGATCTGGAAGCGGTCTCCAAGGGTCAGAAGATATTCGGCGTCTGTCAACAGAATAATTTACATATATTTTTTTCATTAGTCATTGTAAAAAAATACCTATGATCTTCGCACATGAAGGGTAAACTAGACCAAGCATTTCGATGAATCCCTTGAACATAAACATATCAAATGATTTTTTAAAAATATCAAACCTTGTGATCAATATCTTTCAGCTCACATCTCCCTTCTACGCCCCTCACTCCCAATCTGAATTATCTCAACCTCTCATCCTCTCTTCTCTCCCCATCGGACGATTCCGTCCCGTCTACCTCTTTCGACCCTCCCTCTCCTTCCGTCTCTTCCTTCTCTATCGATCCTCCTCTGTCCAAGTCTGCGCGTATGTCCTTTCCAGCCACTCCTCGTGCTCGCGCAGAGGGATCTCGTGTTGGACTTCGCCCCGCCCCGGCTGCTCCGGATATGACGGCGTCTGGTGGTTCCATCAACCCGGACGTCACTGCCTACTGGGAGCAGAAGCTTGCCGTTGAGAGGAAAGTCATTTCGGGATTGAAGAGTCAAATTCGCAGTCTGAAAAGGTCTCTCAAGTTAGCTCGTGCCGATCTCACTGAATCCAGAAAGAGGGGAAAAGTGCCGAGGGAACAGGAATTGGAGAAGGAAGTAGTTTCTCTCAGGCGAAAGCTACCCTTCAGAATCTAGAACACCCGATCATTTGATCTCATTTTCAACTTCTCTCTCGAATTTCCTAGACTATCCCTCGCCCACTCCTAATCAACTCATTCTATTGTGTTCGTTCACTCTCGGTTATGTCACACCTATTGAGCTTCATTTTTGTTTCTTCAGTCTTCCTTGCTATCAAAAAGTCATTACTCTCTTTCTCCCCAGAATCTATGTATAAAATGATCATATTTCGTACTCCAATGAATGGTTTATACAAACGCAATACATAAAATATAAGAATGTATCAACAAAGGGTTTTAATCATTTGTTACCTGACGTCTTTTATTGTTTTGTCCGTTAGTTATTTCGCAAGGATCGCGTCCATGGATTTCGGGAAAAACTTGATAAAAGTTTAACTCCTGCACACTGATCATATTGATGTTAGAACCGAGAAGGCGCATCCCGAGAATAAGCCGTAAGCTAATTAAAACGGGCGAATTCGCCAAGTATGCAATTTTCACCGACGATTTAAAACATGATCGCGTCCACAGAATTTTCTAATTTTTTTATGTGTAGTGTTTTGTTACCTGAATTTCGTATTAATGATAAGAATGTAAAGGCGCATTCCGAAATTAGAGGTTAATCCTGGAAAATGCCAAAATACGTGGAGGATTTAAATTCCCGCATTTCGACGTTTCCCACTCCATGACACGACATTTGCCGGCTCTGATTCTAACTTTTCCGGTTCGGTGGTCCCTAATTTCTGGACACGGCGGACTGAAATCCTACCGACACCCGGACCGCATGGCTAATAGTAAAAATGACGATCATCGAAAAATTATACTCAGTTTGCTCCTACAAAAGGCGCGCGATTCAAACGACCGAAAAATCAGGTTTCTTTGACAGGACCAACCATTATATCAGGATCACCTTTTTTGAATTCCCTGAGAAACGCGGGAAATTTTTGAATATTTGAACTTATGATGTGCATGTTCTCGAAATCTTCGTGGGACGCTGGAGCACTCTATGTTTAGCGGTAGGGGGTGGAGCTTGTCAATAAACTTTCTATCATTAGTGGCAGTTGGGCGGAGCCTGCCTTACAAATTTTAGCCACTGTTTTCGGCTCGGGTAGGATTTCAGTCCGCCGTGTTCTGGATGCATAAATTTCTTTGATGATATTAGTTTGCTGACATAAGTGATAAATCCGTCACTTGTTAGATGATTTCTTATATAAGCTTGTTTATGAATTATAGGAGTCTACACTTCACTAGCTCTTTTCCTGTTTTCTCACGCTTTTCCTATTCCTTTTTCCCTCTCTCTCTCCCACTCGTCTACCGATTATTGCGCACTTCGCTTTCACTCAATTTCTAAAACTTTCAGCACACGTTCTCTGACTTTTAGTAGATTCATTACGGTATTTTTTGTTTCTCGAAAATTTAATGAGTATTTCGTAAGTAAAGTATATTTCAATTTTGAGGTGCGACATGTCTCACTTGGAGTCTTCTGGGGATCGTTCAAGCAAACGAGTCAAATTGGAGAGGAAGAAGCCATACGTATTTGTGAGTTTATGATAGTTGATAGATTGAAATCTGATAATGTCGTGAATATTTTTCGAATCGAGTTTGTTCAGGTGTGTGATGAGTCTCACTGCATCAATGTGTACGATCTTCATGGTCGGAAGATCGCTAGCAAAGATTCACGAGAACCGAGTAGAGATGATGAAGAGTATGAAGAAATGGAAGAATCTGATAAGATGAAGATTGATTTAGAGGTGCTTACAAAGGACACTCACTTCAAGGAGAGTGAACTCGCTGTCAGTTATTTCTTTTCACATTGTAAACAATATTTATTCCCTCGTAAACAAAATATAACAATCAGAATTATTTTCAGATACCTGAGAAAACGTATGGCGATTATTTCCCTGGAGGTGTTCAATACTTCGACAATGTTGTAAGTGTTTGGTTCTAATTTTCCCTGGTTTCTGTGCGAAATCGAAGGGCATAATACTGTTGTATATGTTCATGAACTACCTGCTCGTTTCAGTACCTCTCGGAGACTGGAAGAATGGACGCAATCGATTTGATGAAGGATGTAGATGCTGATGAACTACGTATCTTCTTTGACGATGTGACCTATTTATTTTTCATCATGTTCATTTAATTTTTTTAAATATAATTCCTAATATGCTTGATATGAGTTCACAGCTCACAACCGAGAACTACAAAATGTGTTCTGAGATTTTTTTTCTTGGATTCAGGACCAAGAGGATGAAATCGATTGGGACAACCCTGTCGAACTCGCCACTCTCTCCGATATGACATACGCTTCTCTCCTCGCAACTTGTGAGAAAAGAAAGAAAGTCAAGATCGAATTCATCCTCGATTCGATTTCTGCGGGAGAATGGAGGGAGAGAGAGGTGTGATCCCTTGTCCTCCACACTTATGGTAGAACTGGTAGTTGATAGGATTGTGGGATCAATAATGACGTTGCCGGATCGAATATTAGCTCGCCGCACACTGATCACTTTCTGTCATGTTTTATGTAGTTGTGAGTGGTTACTTCATACATATCCACCATTATTTAGTGGCTTTGTGAAAACAATTTTCTAGTATGTTTGTTGTCAGATTATCTATTGTGAGAACAGAAATCGTAGTTAAGTGGTGTGGGCCGGAGCTTACCTAATCCCCGGCCCATTCGTTTATGGTGAGGTTGCACGCGGAACGGAAATATATTTGTTTTCTTCAAGTTCTCCAATAAACTCGTGTTTTATTGATTTTTTTCGCGTGTGTTTCGTTTAAATAATATAAAATCAATGAAAACACGAGTTTAGTGTAGAACTTGACGAAAACAAAATAAATTCTCGTTCCGCGTGCAACCTCACTATAAACGAATGTGCCGGGGATTAGGTCAACTCCGGCCCACACCACTTAACTACGATTTCTGTTCTCACAATATTAAAATTATCGTCTATGGCAATTTCAGGGAATGTTGAGTCGCCGTCTCTCACTCGAGTCTCTACACGTTGAGCTCTATAAGGAAGGTGCGAATGAGTTCCTTGCCGAGCTCTTCGGAATCAAGTTCATGAGAAAGAAGCTCGAAAATACTGTCAAATTCTTTTCGAGGGAGGAGGGAAAGAAGGTTGGTGTTTGTACATTTTACAGCTGCAGATCATGAATCAACCAGCGGTATCCCCCCGTCTACGTCGGGGGATACCACTGGCAGGGCTCACCGCTTCGCGGTGCGCCGTATTTCACAATCGCAAAGAGAGAGGGAGAGGGAGGGGAGGAGTTGTTTACATGTTTCCTATTTCGCAATCCTAACAGACACACACAGACGTTTGCGCTTTATTATATAGTATGGATTCTGATATAAAATTCCTCTTCCAGGTGCTCTGCGATGAGAAAAACGGTGATTTCTCCATTCATTTCTTCGATGGACTACTCAGAACCGAGATCTACGGGTTCAGGTGACGTAACATCATTGAATGCGAGACCGACGACGACGAAATGAGCTGGCCTTTCGATCGATTCGGAATGAAGATAGAGTGGATGGAAAATGAAGAGAAAGTGGCTGAGATCAATCAGAAGTGTCGATCCATCGATTGTGTCCAGAGTAACTTTTAATGATAGAGGTAATTGTGAATTATTTGTTCTCTATCGTTAGCTGGATTATAAATCACCTTTGTTGTTGAATTTTTCATTTTTTGACCATTCTGTGTTGTTCAATTTTTTTGTTCGCTGAATAAACTCATTCGTGGCATAAGACGATCAGTTTGAACCCGATGGTATCTTGGCCATTTTCATATTTCCGTTATACGTTTTTCACGAGTCAATATTTACTAGTTTTGAGGAGGAAGAAAGCGAAATTTACATTCTAAAGCATATTTCAGAATGGAACCTGAGTCAGGAGTTTCTCTCGAAGAGAAGTTTGGAGACCTCAAAATTACAACGGTATTATATTCAGAGAGGATCTTGGAGATATAATTAGAAGTACAAATCTTGGTCGCTGAGTTGAATAATACTCTACTTCCATCAAGTTCCTTATGAGAGTGACTTGATGTAATCAAATTTCAGTCCATCTGCGATCTTCCGAATGAAATCATCGAGCATATCTTCTCTCATCTCGATTTCGCCAATCGATGCAGAATGAGATTGAATAAGAGACTGTGTGGAATCGAGAGAGGAATGAAGAAACCATTGGAGTATCGAGAGAGGCTCATGATCCGCGTACGTTCTTCTTATGATAAAACGTTTAAAGAGTGTTTAATAATTTCATAGATATCATTTTACACGAGACGATTAGACTGAATACTTGTTCTGATTACTAATAACCTTTTTGATTAAAGGGAGAGCGTTCAACGACGGATCTCAAAATTTGGACTAAACGACATTTCGAGATCGTTTCCTTCTCCCAGGCGATTTTTCTTCTCCGTCGTTTCTCCCATATCTTCAAGTTCGGAACTATCGTGGTTGGTGTATATAAGAATGTTTGATTCTTGAGTCAAACACTGATTTTTGTGTTCATGCAAGTAGATTGCTAGTATAGTAGTCCTCTATCCACTCCACACTATTGTCGCTTTGATCGGTAAGACATTGTGAAGATTGGAGTGAAAACAATTCGATCTTGTTCTGATTGAGATCATTTAAATTTCAGTTCGTCCCTGCTCAGAGGAACCACATGAAACTGCTCGGTTATGTCAACGGACTCGCCACTGAGGTTCTCAAAATCCCGGTGAGATTATTTTAATTCCGATCAAATTACTATTTTATTTTCATTGTACAAAAAACGCCATTATTATTACTCATTTCAGTGTTGCGATTTTAGAGATCGCAATAATTTTCCTTCTCACTTTGACCGATCGACCATCTGCCATCTCATGCAGAGCAGTTATGTTGTCAAGATTCTCAGAATATGCTCCTCCCTCAAATCAGAAGATCTCATGCACATTTTTGAGGTATTTAAAATAGAGTTTGATTTTAACTCTTTCTGGGAGCAGATGCTTCTTTACTTCCTTATGCATCCATGAAACACATTAATCCTTCAGTTTAAGTTTCTCTGATCACTTTCTTCTCAGAGTGCCAAGAACACGATGAATTTCTGCGGAATTGTGCTTCGGATTCCAAGAAAAACTGCTAGAAAATTCGTTAATGATTTCATGGGAGAAGAATATAAGGTGATCTTTCAACATGAAATTTTGCAAAGTCTTACTTTTCATATTACTTGTTCTCGAAAAAAACAATCTTATGTGATATTATTACTCATGGTAAATGTAGCTCTATTTACTTCCTATTGTAGACTACGAAAAGCAAGATATGGGGAGTGGAAAAGAAGGAGGGACAGTTCGAAGTGACAGTCAAAAGCTGTGGACGATACATTTACGACAATGAACACATGCTCTACATCTACAATTCGGGATGTAAACATCCGAATTTTCTTTATACTCTCTTTAACTGAAATTAGATTTGACGATGTACAGTATCGTCCATAAGTCATCGCCCTTTTTTCATTCTTTCATAACTTTGACTCGTATTAGGTTTCTTGCTCATACTTGGTCATGACATAACACACTCACCGAGTGTTCGGGATATGCTATTGGGATATCACAGAACGCCCTAGTTGTTGCGTAGTGATGACGCAATCAAGCAATACTTTTTCAAACAATCACAATTCTTGGATGGATTTTCAACCTTCCTACTCGGTGTAATAATAGAAGACCGCAATACCTTTTCGATAAAAATATGTACTCATGGGAGAATGACGTAAAGTGGCTTTAAACTGTGTCCCGAAAAAAATTTTTTTTCCTGATGATCCCCAAAGTCTGGTAACGGTAGCTCTTAATTGTCCCTCAGGGCACGAAAAAAACTTTTTATTTTTTCACATTACCCAAATTTGGATGTGTCCAGTTCTGAGGGTGATTTGCGTTGAAATGTCATTCCAAGACACGATGGTAGCAAATCCATGGAATATACGATTCCCAACTTTTTAGAGCATTTGGATAACTTTCCCGCGGCAACCGACTATCCGAAGCCCTTCGATTTTCGTACCGTACACCTCACAATCGTCTACCTGATTATCATCCACAACGATAGCTATGGTGTCTTCCGAGAATGACGGGTGAACCGTTACCGTTCGATTAATCCTAGTTAATATCAATCTGAAAGATCAGAGAAACGAAATAATATATTGGTTCTCGTTTTATTCTCGTTTTCTTTTTTTCATTCTCGTTTTTGTTAGTCGTCGCGAGCGGTCCTTCTCCATTTCTCTCTGATAGAGAATGGAATCCCTCTAGTTCCCCTCGTCTACTCCATCAACTCAACAAGATCGGAATCCCCATCCAAGCCGGACTCTGGTCACCGTGTGATGGGTATGACCTACTCTGATGTTTGGTCCCTCAGATACCATTCTCGTCGAGTCTCGTTTCGCGATTGATGACTCGAGTTTAGTGGACTCAGTTCTAAAATCACGGGAGCCTTCTTCCGTCATCAACAATGAACACTCTACATCAAGTCCTATCGTCCTGGATGATCGCAACCCTTTCTCCAGCCAATCTCTTGGGTCTGTGAATGGAAAGAAGACCGATCCCTTGACCCCCACCCAGACGAAATGATTCTCTCGCGAACGAAGAAGCGACCCGAAACCTATCTGAAACCATCCATCCCCATCTGGCGTCAACTGCCTGACATGATAAATGTATGTATGTATGTATGTATGTATGTATATTGGTTCTATTGTTTTCTCGAAAAATCCAAAATATATATGTGAAAGTATACTACAGCAGAAACAAATAAGTTCATTTAATAATAATTCCATATCTTTCCCAATTTGGGATCAACTATTCAATTTAGAAAATCGCAATCACTTATTCACAATCGCAATTACATTATCGAGATCTACTGTATGTTGAGACATTCTGGATCTGAAGAATTCTCGATTCAATGTTTGAATGAAGAATTAAATAATGCTGCTCGCAAATATGGTTGAAACTCCAAGTAATTGAGTGCTCTGGAACCCATTTAATACCTAATTATGCGAGAGATATTTTTGAAATGAACTCACATGGTTGTACTGCTCGGATCTCTTGAAAGGTGAGGGCAAAAAGCTGAAGATTTTATGATCAACGTTTGGGAATTGAATCCTAGGAATGTAAATATTGTAGAATCTCCATCAGAACTGTTCCAAGTTCATTCTAATTCATTAAATTCCAAACAGATCCTACTCTTATGTTTTCAAATCGATTTTAGTGCTTGGATGTTGCGTTTTCGACGGTATTTCGATTGTAACTTTTTTCTCCTGTAGTTAGAGGCCACAGGGTCGAGAGCCGATTTCACTCAGGCAATCGAAAAGTAGTGCCAAAGAACCCCTCTGGGACTCAATAACATCATACTTTGGCCGTTTTTCGATAAGTGAACACTTTGTCGATAAACAATTGAAAAGGTGGTCTCGAGGCTCCCACTATCCATTACTCGCCTATTCCATCCTCTCACAATTATGTAGCGCACCTGAGCCGAGCGAACACGTGGTATTGTGGCTCAATCGGTAGCGTGCTTGTTAATCAAACACTATACCCCCGGTTCGAGTCCCATCATTTGCAGGCAGTTTTGCTAGTTGTAAAGATAAACAACGGAAGTCGGAATTTGAAGACGCGCGTACCTAACTTTTGCCGAGGTCGAGCAATTCAGAGACTTTATATTTTTCATCGAATTTTATTTTAGAATTAGTGGGAAAATTGAATTAATAAATAACGAGAGGCGCAACAAGATCCATACACTATAAATGCTTCCTTTTCGCCAAATAAAATTTTGGAAATTATTTTGACCGATATATATTAAATGGATCACGATGCGCCTCACATATTTCATAGAGGATCCTGAGACCTACAGAAAACTCTTTTGATCGTTCAATTTGGATGAGTCTCCGATTTGCTCGGCCTCTCGCCAGATTTTGGGCAACTCTCTATTCCCTCCAAGTGGGCGGAGCCTGTGGTCTCTACCTGTAGGTCGAAAATCTCATTTTCTCAAAAAAATACCCACATTTAGAGTTTTCTGGTGTATTTTTGCACGTAGAAACCGAATTTTATATGAGAGCTCATGAAACTACAGGAGAAAAAAGTTATAATTGAAATACCGTCGAAAACGCAACTTCGAAGCACTAAAATCGATGGGAAAACATAAAAGTGCAAGGAAATTGCCTCACCCCATATACCAAAATGATCAGGAGAATATTATTTTTCTGCAGCTAATGTGTTTTCGTCTCCAAAAACTTCTGTCAAAATTTGACCCTAACTCGAAAACGAAGATAGCTTAGGCCTCGCCCAAAGTTTCATTTTGTAGAGAATTAAATTCTGGTCGGGTTCGCGAAATTTCGGCAAATTTTTACCTTTTCCGGACCAGTTTTTATCGCAGAAAAAGAATTTGGCAAAATTTACTTCGTGACGTACCGGGATTCAGAAGGCTCAGATCGAAAAAAAAACGAAAAAGCCATTGGATTCAGAATCAAAATTTACCCCTAGGACCAGGTTTTGAGCATATCCGATATTTCAACTTTTTCAGGTGCCTGTTGGACCCTTGTTGATCCTAACGCGAACGGCCTCATATACCTAGCTTTCAAAAGAATTAGGAGAATTTAGAGAATCCATTCCAAATCTGAAGATCACGAAAATATGCATATCATACAGTTAATAAGATCATAAATAAACCCCATCGACTCCTAGATAGAGTTGAACGGATGTGTCGACCTTTTCCAAATAAATCATTTTTTAAACACATTTTATCAAAACATATTAAAAAAATATAAAACGGAACAACAACGAAACACAAAAGTGAGAATATTTACCTAACAACATCGAAATAAGTTAAATTAACATCATCAGAGAGACTATATTAGAAAAAATTAATCGCTTTTGAGAATCAAACATGATGTATTTTTCATTTACAGAAGGATTCGAATTAAGACCTTCAAAAATGATCGTTAGATCCCCTTCAGTGATGAAAATGACATCGTTGACCACATTAAACAATTGCTTGTATGACTACTGATATGATACTATAAAGGAACGGGTTTGGAAGTCTCAATGATCAGCGTCAGTGATCATTGTTCAGATCGACAAATAATCTTGGTCAACCTTTGTTTCCTTTTCTACTGCCGCCTTCTCTTCGATTGACTCTCATTGCTCGACGACTCGCGAGATCAAAATGAGGATATATTTTGAAGTGAATCTCGTTAGGAAAATTGAGGATCGGGAACTGAAATAATATTGAATGAACATAGGAGTTAGATCGAATCCAGACGATATATCTCTATAGTAACATAAGACCGTTAAACGTACGGTGTTTATATATTCTTCGTAAATGATATGTTGATAATCCCGATTCAGCATAGGTGATTGTGGAGCTACGGGAGGATGACGACTGAGAGACATCTCAAAGAATTAATGTATTCACACGAAGTGCTTGAGCATAAAATAAGCCTCATCTGAGACAGCCCACATGGTCAAATTATATAGTTTTATGTTATATTTTTCTGAAAGTCATTATCATCATCGGAATATCAATAGAAATGAGTCTGGCAATTTCCGAATTAGCAAAAGTCGAAAGTTTCTCAAAAATCAGCACATTATATCATATGAAACAAGCGTCTCCAGATATATAATGGGGAAAAAATTTCTAGTCAACGATATATCTTCTTTTTTTTAAGAACTCTCTTTATTATCTGGAACAACAAACGGAAACAAAACAAGGAACACAAGATAATGAAGGAAGATGAAATGGTTCAAGCACGAAATATCATCAACAGGGAAACGAGCTGATCGCAGTACTAGCCATGTGTAATTGAGATGAAACCGCGAGTCCCACCACGAATTGAATCAATCCCATTTATGACAATTCTCAGATTTCCCTCATCGATAAACACGGCACCGAGATGAATTGGGCATTGTTGAACCTTTAAAAATCGGATAGGAATTCAGTCAAATATATTTAGAAGATGAGTACTACATTTTCGTCATCGAAGGTTGAGATTAGACGGGAAACAACAAACCGTCTGATTGAGATTCGTGGTAGAGAACGTCAGACTCTTTGTTAACATTTCCCAATTTCGCCATGAAACTCAATCGATCTCCAATCCTTGGATTCATGAGCAGAAATTTGAGATCCAATTGACCATCGCGCATCTTCTGGAAGAAAGCTTTCTATCATAGTGATAATAATAAATAAATGAGAAATGAAAATATCAGATCGAGAGACAGAAAGATATTATGAGATATTTAGCATGAGAGAGAGAAAGAACCCCGACCTCGTATATCCACATGAAACCATCATCAGTGACATTCGATCGACTGCAGTGGATTTCTTCTCTGTTCTGTACAATAGTCTGGAGATCACGGTAATTTAGAATCTGAATATCAAGAAGATTATTTAAGAGAAAATTGAATAAGTTATTTTAGGATGGATTCTAGGATCGATAAATGTTGCACAATCTTATCGGGTCATCGAAAGAGATGTTCTTCGATTTCAGGAATCTTCTCGCATCATCAGTTCTTCGATCAGCTGATTTGCCTGTCTATGATTTTAATTTGAAAAAAATTGAATTAGAAAAATCAAGCTTCTCTTACTTTATAGATATAGAGGATTTTCTTGAAATGAGTATTCATTCCGAGTAATTCGAATTCTTGTTTCACCTCGGAGAGCGGAAGATTCGCATAAGAACCTTCACATTCAAGAAGTGCACAAGTCTCATACTAAAAAATATGTGTATTCACTTTGTCATCAAGTAACGCAAATTAATCTTCTTGATGCATTCATAACATGTGAAATAAGTGCTCAAATATTCTACAATATTTTCCGCGAGACAGCAATAAAAACGAAACCCACTAGTCCAATGCTCAAAGCGTCGTATCGATATTTCGTTTCCATCTCAATTCCTTCCAATCTTCCATTCACTCTCATTGCTCGACGACTCGCGAGATCGAGATGAGGATAGATTTTGCAGATAATCTCGTTGGGGAATTTGAGAATCGGTAACTGAAATGATATTTAATTAGCATTTGTTGCCCATCGTTTAATCTGCCCGGATTATTTTTGTCCCATTCAAAAACGTTTTAAGAAGATGTCCGCTTGAACAGAAGGAGGCATGGGTGTATCATTTTTATCGTAGAACTGGTCTTTTTAGAACTCGTTTGTTTTGATGTCGATTTAGAACACACTACATATGTTTGACATCCGGAAGAGTTCTAAAATGACCAGTTTTGAAATGATACACCCCGGAGGCATACCCCAGAGAACTTTCCAGTTTTCTGAATTTGTCAAAGAATGGGAATGGAGTGATGACATAACTCACGATGTTTATATTTCTTTCATCCAGTTTCCGTTTGTGACCGATAGGATGGAGTGGAGAGATTAGAGGTTGCGACTTAAAGACATCTGAAATGATGGTCAAATATATATAGGTTATTCCAACAGAAGCAGAAAAAACGCCGGGAGCTCGTCACGAGAGGCACGGTGATCCTGTGTAAAATTGAACAAAAAAAGAGAAGGTCTTCAACTCGCAAATGATACAAACTGAGGAAATTAACGATAAAAATGACGATGAAAAAAAAGATAAGGACATTCCGATCCAATAATAGCTTCCGAGTGAATGAACAGACATATCGTATATTTAATTTCCTATTGAGTAATTTCTCTCACAACATTTTTAAGTACCTGAATTTGCATCATAAAATTACCTACAATAGTACAATTCAAACTCAATCAAATCTTCAACTCGTTACCTCTAATCCTATTCTCTCACTTCATTCCCAATCTCCTTTGCATACTCATCTTCCTCCCCTCCCTCCTCCTCCTCTCTCTCCTCCACTTCATTTATTCACCTTCACCTTCGCCGTTCTCTCTCTCGCTTCTCGTCCAAGGTGATCTCCCCCCTCCCCTTCTGAAAGATACCGGACCCCTGGTGGGACCCTACCGTACCCTGGAGTCTCCACCCTACCTACAGTACCCAGGTCTCTACCGTATCCTGACATGCACATATTTCAGAAAGCCGATCACATGTTCTTGTGTCTTCTAATCGCTCTCGCCCCACTGGTGGCCGCGATTTTGGGATGTGGAAAAAAGGTACCGTAATCGCAATATGTTTCAGCTGGAAAGCGACTTACCGTAATGGATAGCTTTCAGTAACCCATTTAAGAAGCCTCCGCCCTCCAAGACAGGAATCAAGCCCCCGACGCCCGCTCCAGCAAAGCCCCCTGCTGCAGCTGCTGCACCGGCCGCAGCCCCTGCTGCACCCGCGGCTGCAGCAAAGCCAGAGGAGAAGAAGGAAGAGAAGAAGGAGGAGAAGAAGGAAGAGGTACGGTGAGAGGGAAGAGAGAGACCGACCGAGAAATGGGATGAGAAATAGGGAGGAATGGAATGGAATGACACGTCATTATAGGAGAAGAAGGTGGAGAAGAAAGAGGAGGAAAAGAAAGAAGAAGAGAAGAAAGAGGAAGAAAAGAAGGACGAAGAAAAGAAGGATGAGGTGCCGTACGCTTAGTCTCGAGATACTGAAAAACTACCGAACTTCAATCAAAAAACTTCAGGAGAAGAAAGAGGAAAAGAAGGAGGAGGAGAAGAAAGATGAAGAAAAGAAGGACGATCAGAAGAAAGATGAGGAAAAGAAAGAGAAGAGCAAGAAAGAAGACAAGAAGGACGATGAGAAGGTACTGTAGCTATCGTAACCTCTACCAACGAATACTGTAGGTGCAGTCTAACGATACGGTGATTACAGGACGGCTCGAAGAAATCTAAGAAGTCTAAGAAGGAAGCAAAGGAAGGAGACAAGGATGGAGCTCTGGTTGTGAATGACCTCGTGACTCCCGTCACTGATGAGAATCCCACCGAGAAGGAAAAGGTACGGTAGATGATGGATGCAATATTTAAATAAACTCGATTACAGAAGGAGGGTGAGAAGAAAAAGGATAAGAGCAAGAAAGACGGATCGAAGAAGGAGGCTAAGGTAGCCTACAATAGATACTGTAGATGATTGCTACGGTATCGATTCAATGATATGTTCATGCCAAAATTACAGAAGGAATTAGAGAAGTCGAAGAAGTCGAAAAAGGAAGGGGAAGCGGAAGGATCGAAGAAGGAGAAGAAGGAGGAAGGTACCGATTGACTGATTCTATGACATACCGTAACCCTCACTGGTTCAGGATCGAAGAAGGACAAGAAAAAAGAGAAGAAAGAAGAGGGATCGAAGAAGGATAAGAAGGAAGAGGGATCGAAGAAAGATAAGAAAGAAGAAGGATCCAAAAAGGAGAAGAAGAAAGAAAAGGAGGGAGAAGGTTCCAAGAAGGAAAAGAAGGAAGAGGTAGATAATACCATTGGGCTTATATTTGATAGTAACCATATCAGGATAAGAAGGAAGAGAAGAAGGAAGGCGAAGAGAAGAAAGAAGGAGAGGGCGATGAAAAGAAAGTACCATAACCCGTGGAAGGATTGTAAACTAAACATATGTTTTTCAGGATGGAGAGAAATCTGTGGCGAAGCCAACTGAGATCAATACTGTAGAAGCAAAGAAGCCAGAGGGAGGTGAGATACGGTATCTACCGTGCACTCAAACGATTATTGATTACAGACAAGAACGTATTCACTATTGAACCTCTCGATGTCAAATGGGATAAGGGCAAGGGAGAGAAGATGATCAAGGTGAGAGTCCCCCTCCCCTCCCCCCTCCCCCTCCCCCTCCCCCTCACCCTTCCCTCTCTCAACCCTAGATCCTTCTCCATTTAGTTGACCAACAACAGCAGCGACCGTCAAGCCATCAAGATGAAATGCTCCGACAACGCCCTCTACCGTATCACCCCCGTGTTCCTGTTCCTCGAGGCTGGCAAGACCATCGACATCAAGGTAGATCACTAGAAGGAGTACTGTAATCGATGAATGTACTGTAGGTGGAGAGACTCAACGAGACAGTGAAGGAGGACAAAGCAGTGTGCATGGTCGCTAAGTGCGCGGCGACAGATACGGTATAAGCCCATTCCATGATCTACCGTAACCTCTCGATCTTGTCAGGACCCGGCACCGATCTTCAAGTCCGTCCCTGTGGAGCAACAGCAGAAGTACACCATCCCCTTCACGGTGTCCGCATAGATTTAGAGAAATATGAGACTGGTGACCTCTATCGACCCCCTCTCTCTACAGTACTCCTATTCTATGATAAAGGAACACCATACACCGCTATTGTGACATGTGCAATACCAAACACCCACCCTACCAGGGAAGATAGTGACAAAGACAGTGTTAGACACAGATAGTTGACAATTTAGACGGTGGAGAGTAATAACATATCTCGCATAAAAATTAGTTTGTATATCAAAATCTTCAAATGTGAAAATAGGACGGATATTTGAAGAAGACTGTGAACCTCGTTTCCCAATGAGATGTCTCCAAACAATACGAATTAATTCTGAACAATGCACGTGAATGACGATTAGATCCTGAACAAAACGAAGTACAAATCGATAGGAAAACATGGTTGTTGCATGATCAAAACTTCTGAATAAACAAATGTAAAAAGGCAAGGGCGATTAACTTGCTACCCCTTCTTCTCCTCTTCGAGTATTTCGAATGATACGAAGCCAGACTCTCTGCTCTCTTCAAATAGTGGCCCAAAACATTCACTTTCCGAATCCCACTCGTAAGGGTCTGCGTCGAGTCCATAAATGACCATGCCCAGACAACCCTCAGTGATGTGAATGACATCGTCGCCATTAGTAACCTGAAATATTAAAATCGTGGAACAATTATGAAAATTGGAAGAATGATTAAAATTGGTTACTCATAGGTTCTCTATCTTAATTATTATTTAAATATATGGAACATTGTGCAATTATTTTCAATGTACCTCCTGGTTGGGATTGGTGGCATAGAACTCATTGTCATCCATATCGAAGTAGCCCAGTTTAATCATGAAATTATATCGATGGTCGACCTCATTCGACTCGTCTAACAAACTTCACATCCAATTCACGATCACGCATCTTCTGAAGAATGAGTAACATCAGACTTTCAGAGCAAGAATTTTTCTAACATATTTCTACGAGAATACATTTTTAAAGCTTTTAAGCAGGAATATAGACACATGTTGAAATCTAGAGATGAAGTATATCAACGGGCCTCATAAATCCACATGTATCCAGATCCATCGATACACGAATCTTTGATAATCACTTCCTCTTTGTTCTACATGATAGATTGAAGATCGAGATCATTCAGGCTCTGACATTCATTTACAAATTCACAAATGGAAAGTTCTCATACCGGATCATCGAAAGTGATCTTTTTCGCTTTAATGAATCGAGTCGCATTGACTGATCCTCTAGATCCTGATCGAATTGACTGAAAAGAAGTGTTTGATGATATAATACAAATGAGTTGTTTTCGTGTATCGCTAACCTTGTAGTGAATTTGGTTGAATTGTGTGTTCTTTCCAATCAGCTCCAATTCATCTTCCACTTCAGAATGAGAAATCTCTATTTCAGCACCATCATATGAGAGATGCACAATCGTCTCCTCCTAGAAAACTAAATTAGTACTGCAGTTCACAATTATTCATAGTTCAATATATTTCCCGCTCATGAACAAACTTAGGAGGAAAATAAGAAAAACTTCCTTGGCCGAATGATGAAGTTCACAAAAACCCTCTGTTCTCAGATTATTCTAAGCTCTCAAAACAAAATCCATACCATTGTAATCTCCATAGTCTCGTGTCGATATTTTGTCTCCATCTCGATTTCCTCCAATGTTTCATTCACTCTCAACGCTCGGCGACTCGCGAGATCGAAGTAGGAATAGATTTTGAATTTGATCTCGTTTGGTAAACTGAGGAATGGAAACTGAAAGACTATATGAAGATATAATGCAGAAAGATTCTTGGGAAACCTGGTTTGTGTCTTCCTGTAGACTCATATTATCGAGTACGAGATTCATCTAGTCGATCTGAAACAATATACAATTTTCCATGCATTAGCTGATTCAAAAACCTTGTTGAGTTTCATTCATCATACTATAATTGAGAGAGAGAGAGAGAGAGAGAGAGAGAGAGAGAGAGAGAGAGAGAGAGAAAGAGAGAGAGAGAGAGAGAAAGAGAGAGAGAGAGAGAGAGAGAGAGAGAGAGAAAGAGAGAGAGAGAGAGAGAGAGAGAGAGCACATACAGAGAGAACAGTGAGAAAACAAATCAACCCCCGGACGAATCATCCAGAAGAAATTTATCAAGAAACAAGATAATAATTCAATTCTACTCATACCACTAACTCAGTTCATAACCCAGAAGATGATGACAAATATACATGGCACATAAACCATTTCAATTTCATTCCTGATATTGTACAACGAATCTGTTTATTTTCGATTGTGCAACGCAGATATAGTAACAAAAACAAAAACAGAACGCAACAACAAA
This sequence comes from Pristionchus entomophagus, assembly GCA_036245825.1. Lineage (NCBI taxonomy): Eukaryota > Metazoa > Nematoda > Chromadorea > Rhabditida > Neodiplogasteridae > Pristionchus > Pristionchus entomophagus. The sequence continues at coordinate 20,609,084 of BTSX01000005.1, forward strand.
CTTTATGATCCACTGAAAACAGAAACAAATCACTGAGTATGACCTCTAGTATTAGAAGTCGCTCTGGACACACTTGACTGATCCATACTCCATCTTGATGACAGCTACTTTCTCTTCACTTCCATACCACTTAATCTTCAATCCGAATCGATCGAATTCCAACATGCCGCTATCTCTGAAATAACAAAATCAGAAGGAAAATTTCAGCATTATACTTTGTGAAGATACAATGAAGATGCTCATTGATACCTGAATGCGTAGATCTTAGTTCTGAAGAGTCCATCGAAAGACTGGACCGAGAAAATTCCATATTCACGGTCCTCGTAGCAATCCACCTGAACGTTACTTATCGACGAAATAATATTCAGAAGTAGATCAGACTGTTGACTCATTGATCGCTACCACCAACCATCTTTCCTTCTTCTCTTGAGAAGAATTGAAGTCCAGTGTATTTCTTTTCTGGTCCATCTCTCTTGAACTTTACTCCGAGCAATTCGATTAGGACGGAATTTGCATCTTCCTCACTCAGATAGACGTTGAGAGACTCAAGACAACGTTTCAAGGAATGAGTCGTAGTCCATATAGGAGAGTGTCGCGGGATCGATATGGTTCCAATCGAAATACTCGCCCTCCTCAATATTGGGTACGTAATCATGTGTTTGTCAGAATATAAATTCGGTAGGGGAATCGACCTCGTGGTCACGAGTTCGATTTCCCGCCCAGGCGAGCCAAGCTTTATATCCCTTAGAAGTCGGTAAATTGGTGTCAGTGCCCAGGAGGGCAATTTCCTAGATCGCAACCAAGCCCCGCCCACTCTCATGGGGCTGGCCACGCCCACCTCTTTCTCATCTCTCTCCATAATCGCGTTACTGTTTATGCATACACCCAAGCGATTTGGACTAATTCCAATCTTCATAATAACGCTTAGGTTTAGGCTTACGTACACGCCACTTCGGAGGGGCGGGTTCAGGGGAAGTGGCTTGGTTGTCATCTAGGAAAGTTCCCCCAGGAGGCGCGAGATAACGTGCCCTAGACGCAATTTAGACAGCAGGTTTACATAGTTCAACCGTCCTAGTGCAGTCGTCGGAAGACGACTGTAATCTCACTTTACCTTATAGTTATCAAAGAGTGGCAAAGTGTTGTAAATGAGACTCACATTCAAGAGAGATATGCAACTGATCAGCATCGATGTTCTTCACTAAATCGATTGCTTTCATTCTCTCCGTCTCCGAGAGATACTGGAATGAAATGATTTACAAATGCCACTCAAATTGGAAGACAACACTTCGTAATATCGCATGCTCAGGTTGTCGCGGAAAAATACGTTCTCATTGAGGGTGTATCATTTTAGAACAGTCGTTTTAACACTGGTCATTTTAGAACTGGAACAAAGCTGCATTAACCTTATCCCTAAAGCTTTAGGGAGATCGGAAAGTACTCTAGTTTGACTCTAAGACTGAGTACCTTAAGAACTTAAGGTTCGACATTAAGCATCTTAGGCTAAGGGTAAGGTAAACTTTCCGAGTTATAAAATGATACACCCTCGTTATCACTTCTCGATTCGGCCATTGGCAGATAGTTAATTAAATACTAATCATTATCTATTCCCCCAATAAGGTAACGAAATAAAACCGGTAAAGTTGATAAAATGTGATAAATGAAATATGGACTCACTACATTTTTCCTGTCTTCTCTGTCTTTAATATCTCCAGATTCTTGATCCGTCTTCTCGGGAAACTGAGATTAATTAGTTATATTTATTGTCAAATTCCAGCCACCGCAAGTTCAATCTTCTCGAAATGAGTATTCTTCGTGATCTCATCCAGTTTCTCCTTCATCTTCTCAAATTCTTCCATCTCCTCAGAATCATCCTTAGAATTCTCGTCTGGATCCTCTTCGTCCTCATTCAAAATCTCTCGTCCTTCAAGGTCGAACACGGTGATATTGTAGGATTCCTCGGCGGCCTGTTAAGTGACAATAATATCAATTGAAATGTGGGAAGCTCATTGGGATAGGACCACTAGTTCGGATATCATAAGAATAACTCACGAATAGGTATAGCTTCTTCCTCTCCAATTTGACTCGCTTGCCTGAACGATTTCTTGAAGACACCGAGCGAGACATCCCTCACCTTAAAAATGAAGAAGTTGTAACTTAAATAAATACAATCAATGGTTCTGTTTTCATCTTTGCTAGGAAGTCAATCAATTTTTAAAAAAATATTTGAAAGAATCGTGGATGTATACGATACCATCCACGAGAGAGGAACATACGGCATATGTTAAAAGTTAAAAAGTGGACTTAGGTGAGGAATAGTGGTGGGTGCATCGTGTTTTAGTTTAACGGTTATAAGAAAACTCAAAAAATTGTTTTGTTAGATTGCTCCCAACTTTCCGGAATCGGCTTGCGACAATAAAGGGGGTTTAAATTTAAAACTTTGCCGTGGGTCAATTTTCAAAGTAGTATCTGAACACCAGGATACACGGGGGTATCACGTCTCCGCAACGGGGTATAACTTTTTGAAGGAGTTTCAGCATCATGAGACGGGTCTTTGTGATCAGCTTCACTTCCGCTATCGTATACATTCACGATTCTATCAAATAATTTCTACATCGTAGAGAAAATGTGGGTTGTGGGCAAGAAACCCCCCGGACACTCCAAACGCCAACCGTTGCATTATACAATAGAGGGCTAAATTCGGAAACGTCATCCCTAGTGACAATGCCATCCCCATTCCCTCAACGTTCTCTTATTTCACAGTGACGTACTATGCATTCAAAAAAGATTGTGATTAAATACTCATATGGGCTCTTTCTACCCTTCATCCGATTTCAACAGCATACACATTACACTTTATTACTACTTTAACGAATAAACAAACAAGTAAAACGAAAAGGTAACGAACTACAGACATGCACCAACGAGAAATGACAAATAATCAAAGATATTATTGAATACATAAGGGCCTTCTCTCGATCAAGTTCTTCAAACTCTTCCCAATCCCAATTGTCTCGCCCATTCCTCATCAGCAATTGGCCAGTTGACTCTCTTGTCCTTCTCTCCCTCTTCGTCCTTGAGAGATCCAAATGTTAGAGTTCCGAATTTGTTCGAATTGAGGAATCGCGTTGCCTGCAGTATATAGTATCCACAGTGTCAGGCAATGTATCACACGAGTTTCGATATAATTTTTGTTGTTGTTTGCAACCTATGTCCAAAATTTGGCCCTAGAGTCATCTTTGAACGTAGAGTTCGAAAATCGACCTAAGAAAGGCGCATCTTCAAAAGCCCATTCCCCGTGGCACACTTTACCCTGTGCTGTCGGTTTGTATATCTCATGAACGGCGCGGAAATCCATAAAATCATATAAAAAGATCTCGACGAGATAAGACTATTTACAATTAAGAGTGAAGAGCTAGGTCATTGTCAGAATCTCAATTATATCGAAAATCCTGTGATATACTGAAAACGCACCTTATCGATCGATGACATCACTACGATCATACCGAACCGATGCTTCTCAATGTGTTGAATGGGTCCGATAGTGCTACAATCATTAGGATTGATCAATCAATATGTCTGATCTACCGTACCTTTCAAGATGAGTTCTCATACTGTCCAAATCATCAGCTCCCTTATCGTCTATGTGCACGAGGAATGAACCCGGTTGCTCAAATGTTAGATTTGATTGAAAAAAAAACAAATAAAATAATACAAATAAAATAATCAACATAATATTAAAAGAAGTCGACAAGTCACGAATGAACCTACTTCAACATTCATAATATTCTGGCCAACTGTGATCTTGCCGCTCCTTAGAATCGCATCTGCCTAAATAGAATAGTTACAGTAAATCGTAAAAATAATTTTTTTTTAAATATATTCATTTTATATTCCATACTTTAACAGCATCATCATAGACTAGGCAGATGTGTCTGTTGCTGTCAGTAGAGGAACGGAGAATGGGAACTAAAGATACGCCATCACTGAAAGAGATTATGGTAAGAATAAAAGATTGACTGAAATGGATGATAGGAGATATGCAACAGGGGTGTGCGGCAACCACCTTTTTCGACAACCCGCAATTGCCGGCATCTTCATAAAAAAACGGCAATTTCGGCAGCTGTGAAAAAAAATTTCAGTATATGAAAAAAAGCAACCAAAATTTTTTTGCGTTCATTTGAATAAACCTAATTTCGAAGATGAAATGTCCTCTTTCTACGAGCAAGAAAAAGCAGCAAATAAGAAGTCAGAAGATTATAATTTTTTTCGACTTTGACTTGGTCATTTCGAGGCATATTTTAGTCACCAACTATTGTGTCAAAATTATCAAAACATGTCAATAATTTCATTTGAACAGAAAAAATAAGTTAGAATTTCGTTGTATGTTAACTAAAATTGGTATTTTTCATTGTTTTAATAATTCGGCAGTTTTTCAAATCGGGTTGCCGTTGCCGGCAATGAAAGTCCGGCAATTTCGGCAACCGGCAACCCAGTTGCCGCACACCCCTGGTACGCAATAGTTTTACCGAATCGAATAGTGGTCGCTCCATTCTGCGCATGTTCTCGTCGGGATTATTGACGAGAGCCAATGGTACAGAATGGAGAGCTACCATTTCATACATCAAAACTTTCCACCAACCTCTCCATCTTCTTCACGAATTCTTCCATTGACGATTTAACACGAACAGAGAGAAGACGAGGATGATACTGGACTCCTAGAGAGAAAAGAACCTTTCTCAAAGGATTAAATGGATCTCAGTTACTGTTACGTCTTTACCGTGTTAAAAATAAAGTTAATAAACAAAAGACACAAATGGAATAGAAAGATCTCCAATTACCAGACTCATTGTAGGAAACTTCCAGCTGGGCGAGTTTATCATCCAATTGTCTCTTCAACGTGGCATTAGAAGGAGATCTGCAGGATTTACTAGTCATTACCAACCATAATCAGAAATAAACTAACACTGCAACATGAGTCTCTTCCATTTCTCCACTGTCATCGAGGAAATTCTCGGGAAATTCAATGGGGATTGAATTGTCGATTGAAGGGAAAGAGTACGTGGAAGGAGAGATAACCACTCTGATCACATCGTTATCCACACTTAAATTGGCAAGGATCAAAAATTTGAATAATTCAATTAACTGTAATCTCACCCCATTGATTGGTCAATTTCAGATAGTACAGATTGGTTTCTCCTCGCCATACTCTCCTGGAATAGGTTCGTATATCATTGAAAGATATCTCATTTCAATATAAGGAATTTGACATACGGTTCACAGTTTCCATATACTCTCTCGTAAGTCATAGCGACTATAGAGTATACAGACTGGGAAGAGCTAGAGCCGAAACAAAACGACTATTTACCATGTCTTCCTCGAGGAGATAGGATGGGGTTCCCAATTCTTCCGAGTAATTCGAGGAGAAAGAGAGAGAGAGATCAATGCTCCCACTCTCACGACTCATGGACAAACCCAGAGGAGTCACACCTCAAAATATTTCATATTTTAGCTAATTCAACTTATGCCAAGGGTAGTAATGAGAGAGCTTCTTCGGCTTCTGGCCCAGGTTGCAGTTTGTAAAGATAGGAAAGGAATTATGATGTAAGAAGAAGAGACAGGGAAAGAAATATCGAAATGAAGGTTACCTCCATCGACACTTGTATCTCCTCCTCCTCCCTCAATATCCTTCTTTCCCTTCGTCTCCACACGTTTCGTTATACCTCAACACTCAATGCTCTCCACCACATATATCATCTCGATTTCAGCTTGTTCTCTATTCTGCGTACTCTCTGGTGTGTTTGACCGAAGAGAAAGTGTGGAGAATTGGGAGAGAAAACCACCGAAATGGAATTCCTATTCTCCATCTCAGATACGGCTAACCTTTAGTCTTTCCCGATTTTTTCTTCTCGTTGGGTGGATTGGCGGCCCTCGCTCGTTTCTGCTTCGGTGGGGAAGCATCTCGAAGAGACTGCAATAGGAATGCCAGGACGAAGAAGCCGTGTCTCTCTCCCCACACTATATCGGCATTTGATCTGTCGATACAGGGTGGGTAGTGGAAATATTCATTGTTAACTGTGACATCCTTTGCCTGGATTCCACAAAATGAAACGGAGAAAGACACATACCTCTACGACTCTGGTCTTTCTCGGGTTAAGCTTATTTCGATCATACATCGAGATTTGCTTGGTGGGATCGAACTCAGTGCCGATGTACCATGCCTCCGTTTTTTTAGTCACATCCTGAAAGAAGAATGCATTCTCAACTCTGTTTGGAGGATCCACATCTCGGATGTATTAGCTCTTTCTGTAGTGACCAATGATAACCACTTCAGTATCAAGGTATATCGTGAACGGTTACAGACAATTTCAATAGAAAAAAGGAGGAAAGGCGATATGAGGTGAGAGGGGATATGAACAATCCGGGCATGCTAAACTGGGCAATAAAATAGTAATAATGGACGTACGTGCTGACTGTCGACTACATCCATCGCCAGTTTCGCAAGCTCCCTCTCTTTTTTGTTGCCTCCCTGAAATTAACGGTTGATTGGACATTCGTATTTCTGTGAATAGGAGGGTACTTTAGAACTCATTGTGGATTACAACAGCATATTATTGGTGGTAAAATTTCTGCAACCGCATTTCAGCCACGACATTTCCGCAACGGGCCATAAAAACTTAATTTGTATGGGACCGAGAATCATGGAATGCGTGTCTTTGTGATCAGCATCGTTCCCTCTATCATATATAACCAGGAGTACTCATCCATTCGTTTTACCAAATAAGTTCTATTCGTTGCGGAAATACGATTGTGGAAAGATCTTTTGTAAAAGCGCAATGAAACTCTGTGAATGGGAAAAGAGGGTGTCAATATGAGTTGAGATGCATTTGTGAAGGGACTCTGGTATTGCTCAGCTAATAGCACAGCTAATTCAGAGGGTCTTGGAACGGAGAACTAATAGCACAGCTAATTGAAAACCGAGGAATTCACCGAACGCGCTCGAAGTAAGATACTGGACCGAGGTGGATGAGCTGGCACCGAGAGTGCGCACCGTTATTTTCGAAATTCGAACTTTATTGATTTGCCGTTCTTCGAAGTTGTTGCGTATTGTTATTTCTTGCGTAATCGATTGCCTGTATGTCTGGCTCAATGCTGCGAGGTCACACCCGCTATGAATTCGCCTGTATCTATGGTATATGAGACTCTAAAATCTGACAGATTAGTTTCGCTCTTGCTTTTGATTATTTTTTTTGTGCATATTTTTCCGTTAATATATTTGACCATAATAATTGTCTGAAGATTTGCAGGGTCAATTGACTGGACGTTTATTGCCTGATTTGATTCCATTCTAACTTTTGTCACTCTCAAGTCTTCTACACTTTTATTTCCAGAGTGGAGATTCGATGCGACTAATGTGTCACAAACGAATGACTATTTCTAAATTCATATAATCAGGTATTATTATTACTCTCGTTGTATTGGAGTAACATTGTTTCCAGAAAAGATTCGGAGAATTCGAAAGAAGAGCGGAAGATCAGGAGAAATGTAAACAAATCTCGATCGATATTTCTTTTAATCGATTTATTTTGTTAATTCCGTTGTAAATGATTATTTCGCTAGTTCAGTTTATTTGCTATCTATAGGTTATAAGAGTGACTATCTGACCCAGTGAACATATGCATGGCACTAGAAAAAAAATCTAATTCGCTTTAAATGTGTGGGGTGATAGTACTCGACGAGTGTAGCTCAGGCGCCACGGGTTTAGTGTTCCAGATCATTCTCCGCTAAATGACGGAAGTTCCAAAAAAATACCGTATCCCAACCGACTTTGCTCTTTCGCCTCCGTTTCAATCGAGTGATATCTCAAAAAATACAGAATAGTCATGTCATAACACATACCAAGTTTCATCCCGATCGGATTGAAACTAGCTGAGAAAATAACAATTTTTCGAAAAAAAATCAAACTTTTTGTCTCAACTTTTTTGATACCAAACCTAGTAACCATTTTTATTCCATTAATCAAACGAGTAACCATCCTGCTATATTGTGTGAGAAAACTGTGAAGAACCATTCGGGACCCCAGGGGATATAGAGCGAAAACGGAGCCTGACTGTGCGATTCAGGGTTTCCATCACGAGTTATGAATTTCGCGACACTTACTTTAACCAACGCAGTAACTGCACAGGCTCGTACTAGGAAAAGTTTGTGGTCCCTTTGCTTTTGCATCGAATCCACGTGATATGAGGCTCTGGCACTTGCGTGCCTTCCCTAATTTATTCGCTCAAAAATGCAATCTACAAATTTTGCAATTTTCAAAGAAGTTGCGAACTTCCACTTGTTAGTGCTCATTATGTTCTTAATTTTTTGTAAGAAACATTCGATGAAAGACGAACATAATGAGTACTAAAAGGTATAAGTTTGCAACTTTTTTGAAAATCGCACACTTTGCAGATCGCATTTTGGAGCAAATACATTAGGGTGAGTACGGAAGCGCCAGAAAGAATATCACATGGATTCGTTGCAGAAGCAAGGGGACTACAAACTTATACTATTCGAAGCCTGCATTAATACTGCGTTGGTAAAAGTGAGTGTCGCGAAAATCATAACTCGTGAACGTCGAAAAAAAAATTTTCTCAAGATCGTGCAAAGTTTGATTATTCCACCATAAACTGACTCAGTAAATGTTGATACATTCACATGTGTACATAATATTTCAATTTGCGCTAATACCTCGTCATAGTGAAATAAATTTGAATTCAACCCCTCAGTCAGGCTCCGTTTTCGCTCTATATCCGGTCCCGAATGGTTCTTCACAGTTTTCACTCACAATATAGCAGGATGGTTGCTCGTTTAATTAATGAAATAAAAAAGGTTACTAGGTTTGGTATCAAAAAAGCTAACATGAAAAGTTTGAATTTTTTTCCGAAAAATTGATTTTTCTCGATGAGTATCAATACGATCGGGATGAAACTTGATGTGTGTGATCACATGAATATTCAGTATTTTTTGAGATATCACTCGATTGAAACGGAGGCGAAAGAGCAAAGTCGGTTGGGTTACGGTATTTTTTTGGAACTTCCGTCATTTAGCGGAGAATGATCTGGAACACTAAACCCGTGGCGCCTAAGCTACACTCGTCGAGTACTATCACCCCACACAAGAGCGAATTCGATTTTTTGCCTACTGCCAAGCATCTGCGCAAGAATGTTCACTGGCTCAGATAGTCACTCATAATGTTCATTTTGTTTGTTTTCTAACGAGTTAGAAGTACTACTCGTTATAGTTTTTCCAGCTTGTCTAGTTACCTGGTAGATAATAAACGGATCTCGAATATGCACGTCGAAAGTGAACAAGAACAACACAAGACGATTTTTCTTACAGTACAGAGACCGTTCTACTAATAGTAGAGCTAATTCAACAGCACCCCCTCCTCTCCTCGTTCTACTAATAGTACAGCTAATTGCGGAAATCCCCTAATAGCAGAGCTAATTGCTCCCCGAATAACCTACTAATTAACTCCCTACTCGGGCGCGAATTAGCTGTGCTATTAGCTGAGCAATACCAGAGGAGAGCAGAGTACACCCCCCTCCCCCCTCCCGCATTCCCATACAATTGGAATGATCCATCCACTCACCTTGGGATAATCGGCTCGGGAGGTTCTCGTCTGAGCCGGCACGTACTCCCACGATCCGTGACGACCTCTCTTGGCCATCGACTACAATTAGGCCAATTATCCTCCAACAAAGTCAAGCTCAGAACGTTGATAAACAAATAATTGAATACTAATGGAGATAAAGCTCAAAATTATATAAGATGCATTCATTGTTTAAAATAAATAAGAAAATGAGAGAGACTAGAATGGAAGCAGGGAATTTATGAGACTTGTGCATGTTCATCTAACCGACAAACTTTTTCTGAAGTCTCCGACTCATTCGATTGAGAAGATCTGGCCCTCTCATCAGGGACAATCTGCAAGAGAAATATAGCCTCGTGAGGCCCATGACCCATGACTCACTCCATCGTGGATATTGGGAGTGATGGGAGGAGGAACTGCCACGGGCTGTAATGCAAACTATAGTGGAAACGAGTAGGAAGGCATTGTACCCTACCCTGAATGTGAAGGGCAATATTGGAGTAACCAACAAAAGTAAGAGCCGATTACCATAATGATACTAATGGAGATACCAACGAAAATACGAGTAAGAAACAAGCGACCTACTTCTTCGTGATTATCGTTGATGAGGGGAGGAACTGCGACGGGCTAAAATATGAGAACAATTTAGCATATTTGATAACGTGCCTGTACCTCGATAGCCTTCTTGATAGGCTTCTTGATCGAAGAATCAGCGATGGTCTCCTTATTCTTCCATCCTCTCTTCGGTGCACTATTTCCTCTCTTGGGCGCACTCTTAATGAAATGGCAGATCTGAGGCGAAGCATAGATTCACAACTAACCTCCTTCTCGCTTTTCTCCTTCGGCTCTTTCTTCTTCTTATAGGTCGTTGCTTTGGCAATCACGGGCACGGTTGATTGTGTTACGCCAACCGGCTTTCCTGTCACGATGGTCGAAGCGGGAACAGGCACTGCCTGAAAGATCAGTTGGAAAGCGGACGAGCGGACTTTGCACCAAACCTCTCTCTCGTTTTCGTCCTTGTTCGGGTCCTTCTTCTTCTCAGTCGTTGGATGGGCACTCACGGGAACTTTCTCTTGCTGTGCGACAGCTGGATTGCCGATCGGGGCCACTGGTGCAGCCTCAACAAAATTATATCGTTTAGATAACAACGAAAATGGACGTACCTGCTCGGGAGGAAGACCGTGTTGAGGCGGATTGGCACGAGACTCATTTTGCCCCATTTTCCTGGAAGAAAATACATATGAATAGATCAATAAACAAGCAAAAGAAACGGAAAACGCGTAAGGACACGGGAAAGCCGTTTCGAAATCTACCGTAGCAAAGATGTAATGAGAATGACCCACGATGCGCTCCCATTGAATTCAGTCTTATTATTATTCTCATTATTTTGCCACTATTTTGCAAAAAAACATATTGAATACATTAAATGGGGTAAGGTAAGCTTCGATTTGCGCACCAATTTGTGAATTGTTTCGTTCATTTATTTACACTGCACTAATAAATATCCACTACCGCTAGTTAGGTCAGACTTATTACTCAAAATTTTTAAGTTATTTTATAAATATATATTTTCTAAATTATTAATGACTAGTTATTTTCCTGTATACATGTTCTCGATCACGGCCGAGTAAATACATCAATAAAATTAATGTGTTCATTCGAGAAACCAAGCACACTTGTTACGTGAGAGCTCAAATTAAAGAGAACGGGCAAGAGATTGGCGATGGAACGAGGGATGATGAGTTTCACGATTCGGAGCACGAACCAGTTAGGATCGGCATAAATTTCGTCTTCACTTCAAGTTTTGAAGTACGAAAATCTTGTTCTTGTTAGTCGTCGCGAACGGTCCCACTCCATTTCTCTCCGATAGAGAATGGAATCCCTCTAAATCATATCTACTCCATCAACTCAACAATATCGGAATCCCCATCATAGCCGGATTGGTCACGATGTAATGAGTAATACCTACTCTGATGTTTGGTCCCTCATATAACATTCTCGTCTCGCCTCGCCATTGATGTCTCGAGTTTGGTGGATCCAGGTGGAAGCTTAAGGGAGCCTCCTCATCATCTATGAACACTCTTCATCAAGTCCTATCGTCCTGGATGATCGCAACCCTTTCTCCAGCCAATCTCTTGTCTGTGAATGGAACCCTTGACCCCAACCATAAGAAGTTATTCTCTCATGAACGAAAAACCGACCCGAAAACTATCTGAAACCTTCCATCCCAATCTGGCGCAAGCGCCTGCCATGATAAATGTATGTATATGTATATGTATGTATGAACAACTTTACAACAATGAATTATAACAACACTTCGAATATGGACATGATTGAATACCAGAACAACTTAAAGAGAACATTCCACCTACGGCCAAGAAGAATCAGAAAGGGAGAAATCGGAATAAATATCATCGTCACTCCATCCATCGTCGTAACCATCGTAATCCCGTTGGTCAGATGACATCGAATAGTCTTCTTCTCTTTCAGTATCGCTATAGAGATCCTCACGAAGATTAGGATATTTCTCTCTTAGGTCAGTGTTGAGGAGGTAGAACTTGTAGACATTATCATTGCGCATCATTTCCATTTTAAATTGTCCCTCGGTCTTCGTCACTTTCCACAATGTGCTTCTCATCTGCGAGAACTCATGTCTATTGGTGAATACAATGTGAGAACTTACGTAGACTACTCTAATACTATGGACTATCATCCTTCCCTCTAAACTATAAGCCACAGACTTATCCGATCATTGTTTCTCTAGGATAGATGATAACAGGCTAACTTGTAAGTTTGCATAACGTCAATCGGTCATTTTTTTTAAACCTTATCTCCTTCTCCCAACTCATTCACGAATGCTCTTGCAGTCCTTCGCGGGATTCGAAGTGCAATCCCACAGAAGTTCTCGTTGCTACGGGAGGCCTAAAAAAGACATAAAAAGTGATCACTATATTGACAGAAACTGAAGGTGGAGCGATTGTCTAGTATCACAGAGGACAGAAAGTTGAGAGGTGGATATTCGATATGTCGATCCGGTGCTCATCTTTTTTCATTCTTCACACTCTCATCTTTTTGATACAGGAGTGTTCGGAATGGAGTGGGATGAGAGAACCAAACCGAAGTATAATTCCAACTAGATGCACACTTGGCAAGGAAAAGATGTCTATGAAGTTAATTGATTGGTGATGGCACATTTTGGAACCAATAATTTGAACTAAAACTAACATAGTGACGTGTATTTCCATTATACGGCTAAAAACGTGACATCGCCCTTTGAACAGTATGTAATACCTCATAGATATGCTTGAGATCCTCCATTGTGATAGGGGCGCACACTCTCATAATCTTGACCAGTCCACTCTTCTGCATGAGACCACAGATAGTCGAACAATCGAAGTGAGAAGAAAGATTATTGGAATCGGAATCATCGCCAACCTGAAACAAAAAAGTTTAAAATAGATTTACGCATCTTTTTGATCTTGATAATGTACAGTCTAATTCTGGGGCGATTTATTCAGCCGTACCGGAATTCCGAAAATGTCTGTGACGACTCCAATGAGATTATCGAGCAATATCATCTGTTCCTTCTGAGAAGGAGAGAACTGAGACAATTTAAATTAAGCAATACGGACTTTCAGAACCATGACACATTTTCGACCTGCACCATTCGGTTATTGACACGGTAGATCACTCTTCTTTTGAAGAACAAGGGAATGGCCAAACCTTAATGGGGTAAAAGCTATATTATACCATTCGAAAAAGCATCAAAAGTTGACCCGATTCACGTTTTCAAATTTTACTATAGCGACCTGTAGTGGCCGGTTAGGTCACCTCGGAACATTGGCACCGCTATAGGGCGATCACTGTTTTGAAGGTGCCAATGTTCCGAAGTGACCTGCCGGCCACTACAGGTCGCAATAGTAAAATTTGAAAACGTGAATCGGGTCAACTTTTGATGCTCTTTCGAATGGTATATAGATTTTTACCCCAATCTCGTGTTAAAGTTTGGCCATTCGAAGAATGTGCTATGAATCGCTAAGAAAATGCCAAACTGTCACACTCACCACAATAGTTCCGAACTTGAAGACATTGACGAAACGAGGAATGAGAACAATGGCTTGAGAGATGGGAACAAGGTCATACTGACGTCCAATCCAAATCCTGAGACCTGACGATGAAAGATCTCCCTGAAAACAATGCGATAGAAAAGTACAAGTCAGATACGTTCGTAGAATACAAGAGGATACAGAGACATACGATGATTTCGAGTTCCTTTCTATACTCCAATGGTTTCTTCATTTCATGCTCGATTGTATACAATCTCTTGTTCAATCGCATGATGCATCGGTTGATAAAATCGAGATGGATGAAGACATTCTCGATCATTTCATCAGGAAGATCGAGGAAGAACTAAAACGTGAGCTTGAGAAATTAAAAAAAAAAAAAAAAAAAAAAAAAAAGCTTGAGAAAAAAAAACACTGGTTATCTAGAAAATATTTCTAATCTATCAGGAAAGAAAGGGTTTATATTGAAACACAAAACAGGAGTGTAATATCTCACTCAGCATTTCGAAGCAATTCAAATGAGAAATATTTCTAATAGAAAGATGCACGTCTTCGAATACTCTACTAGAAGTAATATACGTACTTTTTCGTGTTTTATGTCTGCAATCTTCTTACAAGCAGGAGAAGCAGCTGAATCCTGTTCCATCCTAGGCAGTCAGTATTGGCATCGATTATACTTGAATCGAATTTGGCTTAGTAAACTATGTAGTAATGCGGAGTAGATAACAAGCGGAACTCCAGACCGATTACTGAAGAACAAGAATGAATGACTGAACCAAAACAATTTATTCAGTGCTCGAAACACTGTACATCAAGTAAAAAACAATGCCCATGACTAATTGAACACTAAAATTGATTAGTGAAGAAAGGGCAAACAACAACTAATTAATTTACTTCTGAATGTTCTTGAACTTGTCAAACAAGCTCAATTACGTTAATTGAAGAGAAAACATCAGAGCTACAACTTAAATTATATGTAACAATAACTACGAAACATGAATACATGAGAAGTATATTAACTACGCAAGGGTCTCAATCATCAAATACAAACCAACATTACTCAGAATGAGTTCGAATTTAGCTTCTCTGATATCGACTCCGCCGTTAGTCACCTGAATGTATTCTATGATCAAAGTTGAAAAGACAACAGGAGATGGAGAGAAAAGGTACACTTTGAACCGTCATATTATTCCCAGTATAATGGGGAAAATTGACATTCGCAAGTGGTCCGAGCTCGGCATCGTCACTCAAATCATCCTCGAGATGGTGAAAAATCCACGGATTGTGAATCGGAGTGACGAAAGAACGCAATTCGATCTCCCTATTGTGCATCATCTAAAAGGATATTGAAGACAAGAAGACTATTACATCCGACGTTCAAAAATCGCACCTTGGCAACCTTCGCGTAGCCAGTTGAGAACATCGATCGAAACTCATGATTAATGGCGAATTTCTTCTTATTCTTCACAACCTCTGGGAGATCAAAATGAGTCAAATACTGCAAGTAATAATTAATAGATTTAAAAAATCCTTTTTAAGTATGAATTATTTAATATCTGGAATACTACACGGATAAGAGTGCTAACCGTTCCCTCGCATATTACGGTATCCGCCTTCATCTTCCCGATAGATGAAAACACTTTCTGACGGAACGATGGACATGACTGGCAGACAAACTGAATTGGGAAAATAAATAAATAACAGAATGGGAAAAAATCATGAACCGATTGATTCTAATGAAACTGACTGGTTCACAAATTAGATGTTTAAAAGCATTTCAAATTCTCACTCCTTGAAGATGAATAACTCCTATATTATAATCAGCTAGTCGCTCGAGTCTCCGAATGAAATCAGTGGCTTGAGGAATGAAGACATTAGCCTGATTGTGAGTGATGTCATCAGAGGGCGCTCGAAGCGTCACTCCATCGGACCTCGCTGTCTGAATTATTCGGTTGTAATTGAACAGTCCTTATTTCATCAAGCTAATAACAACAACAAAAACTTGATAAGATACTATTGGTAGTTAGTAAAGAAGTTAGTATTTAGTAAAGAATTAAGAAAGGAAACGTACACGTTGCGATGTGATTTTTAGATATGGAACGAATGGACTATCCATCTCCTCGACTTCCTTCAATATCTTGTTCAGCCGCATCTTCCATCGGTCGTAAATCGAGAGATGAGAGAAGATTTCGCGGAGAATTTCTTTGGGAATTTTTTGAGTGAGTGAGGACTGAAAGCATACCTATTTTTTTTGCATACCTATGTTTACTAAGTATGAATCACTGATCTACTTGCTGCTCTGTATTCGCACTCTTAGTTCCCCTTGAATACGTAATATTCAGGTGTACTGCTGCTTCAAAGATCCCTATATCATTAGTAGATGAAAAAGGCTGCGCATGATTCATAAAATTGAAAAAAAGTAAACCATGTGCGAGCAGATAAAGGCTCACCTTAATCAGTTCGATCGGTTCTTCCTCTTCTTTCTTGATACGTTTGTCTGGAGAGCAATCGTTTGCCTCTCCTTCACAAGATGATCGAATCTGAATCACTTTCTGTAGTTGTACACAAGAAGTCGAAGTAATGGTCGGTCTCGGTTATAAGCGTGAAAGAACGAAACTAAGTTGTCTTCGGACGATAGAATAAGAAGCTTGAGAACTCACGGCTGTTCCTCGCTGAGTCTTCATCTATCCATCAACCATAGGTGATTCGACCATCGTTCTCTGAGAATTCCAGTTCCAATTAAAAATACGCACAAAATAAATAAAAAAGAAAGCAAGAAATGTGAGTCGACAAAATAACGAGTACAAACGCAGACACATTATAATAAATACGTGAAGATACAGGTGATAATGTCAACGAAAACATTGAAACGACTCATTGGGTGAGCAACTTCGGGTAATTAATTAACTAGAGGGGGTATTGATAAACAAGCTCTAATATTTATTCTTCATACTTCGCTTATAGATTCGAGTATGCTGAATCTAATAACAGGAAAGAAAGGACATAAAAATGCAAATATAATAACATATCACGGCGGACTGAAATCCTACCGACACCCGGACCCATACCTGTCCAGGTCTCACGGCGAGTGCCATGTTTGCACGCAGGTGGGCATAAATATCATGCCCACCTGCGTGCATACCATGACCCGGGGGTTATGGTCGAAAAAGTGTTAGGAATCATTTTTGCTCGACCCCAAATACCACAAAAAAGTGCACTACAGTAACTCCACGTTCTACAGTAGCCCAAAAACCGTAAATCGGTTATAGAGAATTGACTTTTTTTCAAAGTGCATTTTAAAAATCCGTTCTTTGGCGATAACTCAGTTACTTTTGGTCGGAGAGCCTCATCCATAATTTATGTGAAAGAGTAGAATCTGCTCTACAATTCGAATGAAAATAGCTAAGAAATCCGACGCACGATAAATTTACTGTGATTTTTAACGTCTGAAATCCACGGCATTCCAACCAAGAAATGGTGATTCTGTGTTTTCCGAAACCTCGGCGTGGCGGGAAGTATGAAAAGTTTCAAATTTTCCCGCAATTATTTTGTTGCTTTACGGCGTTTAGAGGCCATGGCTGCAAAATTGGCGATAATTGCTGCAAACTCCTGGCTTCTCGCTTATTTCGTCATTCTTTGTCGACTTTTCGTGCTTCATCTCCGCTGCCACTATCAATTCATTGTTCAAATCACTCATTTTAGCTAGTGCCCCCATCTCTCTCTCTCTCTCTTTTTAATCACTATTCCGTATTTTTTCAGGCAATAAAGGTTGTTACTCTTGCCCAATGGTTCGCGTTTCATCATTGTTTGATAATGGCGTTATAATGCATCACAGACGGGTCAAAAGATGTTCAAGCGAAAAACCGTCGAGGGATCCAAATCACACGCAAAACCACAAATCCACTAAACATAGTAAAAATTCAAATTTTATTTTTGTTTTTGTCGATATTCTCATTCATTTTATTTCGTGCACTACCCGTACCCCACTATTTCGAGAGTTTCTAGAACCCCTCACACGTAGCAAAAAAGAGCGAAGCTTTACGAGGTGAGTTTACTGATTGTATCTCGATAAACTGTTTTCGATAACTCAAATTTTCTCATCCGTTTAGCTAGTTATTTTTAAATTATTTTTGCAAATCTAAGTTGATATCATGGAACGGGGTTGGCTAAGCTCTTCATCGCGTACAAAATCGTAAATTATCTCGCTAATTTGAAAACAGTACTGCAATATAATCATTCCATGATTACGCGATGCGAGGGTTTCGCGCGTCAGAGCCGTAAATTTCACATTCGCCGGTGATCCCTCCGTGGCATTTAATTTAGAACTGGTGATTTATTCGAATGGCAAGCACCAGTCGATCAGCTAGAAGCAGCTTGAGATGTGAGTGGCTCTTTGTCACTTGATTTGTTTATGTTTTCTTTCTAGCTGACGCGAGTACTCCGAGACGCATGGAGGTTGTATCGAAACAAGCGACGAATGTGACTGCCAATCAATCAATCAATTTATCATATCAGGCAATTAGGGTGCTCAGATGAGGATGAGTCGCTGGTAGTCATCACGGGTTGTATTCCACCAGTTTTTGCCAATAGCTCGCGTCAAGTCATCTCTCCAGCGCACTCTTGGCTTGCCCGAGGGGCGAGTCCAGTTGTAGGGCGTCCAGACAGTAGTCGCGCGGCTCCACTGATCCGTATCCAAGCTTCGCACTTTGAGTGCCCAGCGCGCCTTCCGTTTCAGTCCTTCTTGGTTCCAATCGCGCAGTTTCGTGATCCCTCGCACGCGTTCGTTTCTCCAGCGATCCCTTAGCGAAACTCCGACCATTTTCCGCTCCATCTTCCGTTGGGTCACACACAGCCTCTCCTTGTCGCTCGATCGCAAGGCCCATACTTCACATCCGTAGAGTACGGTAGAGGTGACGCAACTCTCAAAAAGTCTCCTCCTTGTCTTCATGGGAAGAAGTCGGGAAGAGAGGAGGTGGGACAGCTTACTCCATGCGTACCAACCGAGTCTGATCCTGTGCTCAATTTCGTCTGAGTGGTCAAGTGGAAGAGAGATTCTTCCTCCAAGATACGTGGCAGACTCGACGAATTCAAATCGCAGGTTCCCGATGACTATGGGTGCTCTGGTAGTGGTGCAGGAGGTGAGGAGATTGGTCTTGGAGGCGTTGATTTCGAGACCAACGCGGCTGCATGCCTCCATCAGCTTCTTCAACATCCGCTCCAGTTCCGGTCGAGACTTGGCGATCAGGGCGATGTCATCCGCGTACTCGAGGTGGCTCAAGTATCTTCCATCAATCCGAATCCCGTCGCTTCCCCAGTCGATGTCATCCATCGCCGATCGAAGGACCACGTTGAAGAGACGAGGGGACAGAGTGTCTCCTTGGCGGACTCCTCTTCGAACGGTGACGGGAACCATATCTTCGTTGACGCGGATGAGGGTTGAAGACGACTCGTAGATGCGACGAAGAAGGTGGATGAGGGTAGGATGGCATCCCGATGACCAGAGTGACTGCCAGACCGCGCTCCATTCCACGCAATCGAAGGCCTTGCGGAAGTCGACGAAGGCAAGGTAGATGGGGATACCGTATTCCGATGACCTTTCTGCGACCTGCTTGATGGCGTGCAGGTTGTCCAGGGTGCTGTGCCCGCACCGGAAACCGGTTTGGGTGGACGACTCAGTCTCTTCAAGCACTACCTCGAATCTTTTCAGAATGCAACGTGTCATGGTCTTCAGGGTTACGGTAAGGAGGGAGATTGGTCGAAAGTTTCCGATGTTGGTGCAGTCTCCTTTCTTGTACAGAAGAGAGACGATGGCTTCTGCCAAACCATCGGGAACTTGATCTCCGGCTACCATTGAGTAGGTCGGCTATCACGGGGGCGAGGTGGTCTTTCGCATGGTAGAGCATCTCGGGAAGGATTCCGTCCGAACCAGGGGAGTGGCCGCACTTGAGCAGGGACATCGCGTGCCGGGTCTCATCGGGAAGGAAGGGAGGGAGGGGATCGAGGGGGCGCGAAGGGACCGCGAGGGGAAGGTGCACTCCGGGGGTGTACAGTTCCTCAAAGAAGTGCTGGACCGTAGCAATAGTTGCCTCTTGAGACAGAGCACCAGTAGCAGGGTCAGGGACTTGAAGACGCTTCTTAGAGGATTGGAGGCTTAGCATCGCTTTCACTATGCTCCTTCCCATAGTCGCAGCTTGACGAGCTTGCGACTCCTTTCGTTTCCGGATGTCATCGGAGAGACTCAGTCGGGCTGCTTTGCATGCGGTAGAGTAGGCGACGGTTCCCTGGGGGTTGGATTGCATCTTGTGGCGCGCCGCTAGGAGGTTCCGGGTTGCAGGAGATATCCAGGGCGGGACTCTTCGCACTCTCCAACAGTCGCTTGCTACGGTCTCAGTGAATGCCCGGACCGTATCGTAGGCTTCGGCAGCAGAGGCGGGACGGGTGAGAGGCACTGACGCGAGGAGATTCGCGTTGGCAGTAAAAGAGACTCGGTCGAGATCAAACCTCTCCCTGCATCTTTTGTGCTTCACCTGGTCGGGGAGGGATAGACACATCCGGACAAGGCGATGGTCCGAGTTGAACTCGAAACGACCTACGACTCCACAATTGACAACTCTCGCCGTGGGAGGCGCTGCAACGAAGTCAATCTGGTTGAATGTGGAGCCGTTGGGAGATCGCCAAGTCCAGATCCGGCCATGTCTCTTTTTCGGGAACGTGTTCCAAATGCGCAGGCCGGTTCTCACGCAGACTTCTGTGAAAGTCCGTCCACGCGAGTTGGGGGTCGGAGAAGCGTAGTTACCGACAAGTCTTTCATTGCCAGGTTCACGCGCGACTCTACAGTTGAAATCCCCAACCAACACTGGCATACAGCCTCTTGGCGCTCTCCGCAAAGTGGCCTCAACCTGGTCCATGAAGGTATCGTACTCTTTGTCATCGTAGGACGACGTTGGAGCATACGCACAGACTAGAAAGAGGCGCTCGATGGGTAGAAGGAGAGTCGCTAGACGAGGGGAGAGGCCATGGAACACAGCTCGTCGCGCGAGGTGCGGTCGGAGCAGGAATGCCACGCCATGGGACGCAGTAGGACCGCCCGAGTGGTAGACTACAGTGCCTGAGGATGTAAGATTGAACGAGGCACAACCCACAATCCTTGCTTCCTGCACTGCTATCACGTCCCACTTGATCTTGTCGAGGGCGAGTTCCAACTCGATCTGCTTGTCCTTGGGGGCGAGCGTCCTGGCGTTGATGGTGCCGATGTAGAGATGGCGACTCATCAGGGTGGCGTACAACTCCCGCGTGCCAAACGCTTCTGGGAGAGGGAGACTAGATCCTGGGCAGAGGGAACCGGAGTCGGAGAGCGAAAATCGCGACTCAACCGCTCGCCACTCGCTTTTGGACCCAGAATGTGACTGCACTCTCCCCGAAGCTTGAATGGAAAATAGCCAAGGTTTTCATTCCTTTCCATTGTTATCAACAAATGTTTTATTGCCCGTTCACAAGTTCTATTATTTCAGTTCGAAAACTCGTGAAGCTCTTCTCTAAGTCGGTAGTTTGGCCGCACTCAAGCGAATTTGGTCAATTGGGAGTTGCACGTTTATCCCAATGGAAAGAGAGAAGAGGAAACTGGCAATGTATCTTTCTTCCTCCGACAAGTACGTTAATTCACGTTATTGTTCTTCTTTACGGCCTTCATCGTTTTAGGTGGGCTTGCAGTGAGGCGAAGAACCTATCATGACCGAATTCCAAATCTATGCTTCTGATGCATCAAATCAGCGGGATTCAGTGCAGAGATACGAAAGACTTCACCAATCAGAAAGGCAGAGGAAAGTTCCAGGTAAGCTTATAGCGAAGGCATTAATAATTTTTTTTAAATTGATGAATTCTAATGTTTGTGCATCATGTTGAAATCTCTAATGCTCTCCGTAACGTTGTATCGCTCCTTATTTGCGATTTTGCTTATTTTTCAATATAGAAATCAATGAGCATTGTTTAGGTTGAATATTTTCCTCCGGGATCGAAGATATCTATAGAAGCAGCTTATGATGATGAAACTATCGATGGAGAGGACACCGATGAGAAGGTGGGATTGAATAAAGTGACTGTCAAATACTCTATCTTGAGTTACAGGTAGAGATGAATCTCCGAGAGATGCTCGATTCCGAGTTGTTCAGTGATTGCATAATCAAGGTAAATCAACTATTTTATTATTGTTTAGTCAATTCATGAGGTTTCTTTCATACGATAAACTCAATATGTCATATCAAGTTACTGTATTCCCACTTCAGTAAGCCCGAGTGCTACGTTCCGCGAGAGGAACGGCGACGGCGATGGACCAGAATGGAAATGGGAATTGAAATAAGGTAAGTTGAGAAGTAACTATGCAATACGGATGAAATTTCGGCTTTGGTTATCACGCCTTTTACCTGTCATTTGACTGACTTGGCCCCGAGTTAAACGACTGGTAGATCAAAGATATCTCCAGGAAATCACGTCGCATTTCGTGTTTGAGGTGCGTTATTTTTTTCGAGATTATCTTTGTTTATAGATGAGCTATTGAGAAATGGTCAATGGAGGAAATGATGCCTTGTGCAAAGATAACACTCTCCCAGAGCTACTGACTCACCTTCTTCGGTGACTTTCGACTCGGTGGTTAATCTTCTTACTTGTTTGCTTCTCTTTCTCTACAGCAGGAATTGAAGCGAGCTGCAATTTCCAGGGGAATTTGAGCACCTTCGGTGGACCGTGGGTAAATACGATTCACGCAAAGCAACTGTTACTGGATCACTAGGGTGATCTCTGAACTACTCGCACACGGAGCACTAAGGTGCTCTCTTGTGCTACAGACCCGGAGCACGATGGTGCTCTCTGACAATAAAGTGTGATGAAATTACTAGAAGAAACTAAGAAAAGAAAGAGAAGAAGAAGACGGGAAAAGTATGATAAGATAGACGCAATAAAAGGATTCCCCAAATGGCACCAAACCCCGGGTACTACAACAAATAAAGCGAATAAATTAGTAGAATACTTTATAGAGGCGGTATGCCCGTAACGCTAGACAACGTGTGTGCGAAGAAACGGCCAACGAACAAAACGAACAACAAAAAATGATGTGCAAGAGGTCTTAAACGGGAAGCGCTCGAGCGCGCGTTTTGAAACGAGGATGATAACTCATTTGAACGAAAACTCTTACAGTATACTGGATTTGGCAAAATTTCAGTTAAAGGTTGATCGTGAAGTGGTTTAATTAAATAATTGAGGGAATTTGCAATAAATTAGCATTAAATCGATATTAATATACGAAAATTAATGAGGATAAGGCATATCCTCTTCATGCCTCCCTCCTCTGAAGCGAATGTCCTCATTCGGAAATTTTCTTCTTCTTCCGGCAGTTCTCTGTATTGTTACCGAGCTTTCTGCAATGACGACATCTGAGCCTCTCCTCTTGGGTGTCTCTAGTCTTCTTGATCGTTTTCTTCGGGCAGTCTGCCAATAGATGATACTCATCATTGCAGATGAAACAGGTTCTTCCATCCTTGTTCTTTTGTCTTCCAGACTCTTGGTCGATCTCCACAGCCACTTTCGTGTCTTCATATCCATACAATCTTGCGAGTTTCTTCGTCTCCTTTCCCGGCCACTCGGCAACTCTCTTCGGCGGGAATGTCTTCTCCTTCTCGATCTTCTCCTCCAATGGCTCTCCATCGACGATGTGCTTGATGGCCTCCACAAGTAGTATCTTCGATTCCTTGCGACAATGCTTGTAGAGATTGGCGAGGGGAAGATATCCCCATAGCACTGCTGAGATTGGCGTGATTAGTATCACGTTGGTCGCGCGACCACTCATCATCCACGTATGCAGGAAATTCTGCGTGTTTCTGATTCCTTGAGTCATGAAATCACTTGACTTCAGAGGGAATAGATCTGTACCGACGTATACCGTGACGTCGGTTCTCGAGGCCAGATCAACACAGTAACCCTTGATCGATGCCAATGTCTTGGACGAGAACGTGTAGTCCAATAGCAAAACTACTGACTTCGGAAGCTTTTCCACATCATCCTCCATTATCTTCAGAGAGAACTTCAGATCTTCCTCGTCTGAGTATATGGTAATCTCCAGCTCCTTCCATGATCCGTCTGTCTTCGCAGCAAGCGAATTTTCCGGAAGGAACATCTTGATGTTCTTCCTTGTTTTCATCTCTTCGATTCTCAACAGAACTTCAGAGACGGCATCAGACATGCTCTGCTCCTCGTCTGTGAACGTCACTCCTAACTTCTCCACCTCATCGACTTCAGTATCAGCATGATGACACAATGCCTTCTTGTACGCTATCTTGAGTGACTTGCTGGAGACATCCTTCTTCTCGGCCTTAGACTTGATCATCTGCCTTGCCTCCGTTCTGTCAATGGTTCCCCATTCATCCTTCAGATCATAGAGGGCGGCGAGCTGGCGTTTCGTGATGAACGTCACGTTCTCCACCTTCGTGCCTTGCAACTCTTCCACAACCGAGCCTGCCGTTCTCCACCCGCATTTCTTGCACTCATTGTCGGGATGAAGCCATGAGTTGACGTCACGAGAGTTCCTGGAAACAACATTGATTGATTTAATAACCCGATTCACTCGTCTCTTTCTTTGTCGTGAACTTTCTTTCTCAGTTTCCTCAATTTCTGCCTTATCTCTGGGTACCAAGCGTACTCTATCCCACTGAACTACTCGTCTATCTCTTCCTCGGTTTCCATCAAGTCCCGAGTCAATTCTCTCCACAGTTACAGTAGTATTAGATGTACTTTCCACTCGGAATGGACCTTCGAATTGAGTGACCATCTTGCCAATATCACCTGGTTTCGGTTCGATTCTGAGATACACTCTATCTCCTTTCTGAGGCTTCATCTTCATGTTGTGCACATTTTTGGAATCATAGAGTTCTTTCATCTTCTTTCTTTCAGCTTCCAATTTGTTCACCACAACAGTTCTTGTCTTTTCCGTCATCCAACTCAGTCTACGTTTGTAATCATCGACATCGATATCCACAGTGTATGCTGGATTCTCTCTTGGAATCTGACTGTTTGGTAGTCTCTCCTCACGACCATACATCAAGAACGATGGTGTTTCTCCCGTAGTTCCGTGAGGACTTGAGTTGTAAGCGTAAACCGCGAACGGTAGTGCTTCTTCCCACTGGTCGTCTCTCATCTTGATTCTTCTCATGATCTCAACGATGGTTCTGTTGAATCGCTCAGTCAGTCCGTTCGCACGACTGTGATACGGAAGAGTTAACTTCCTTTCTATTTCGAATCTCTTGGCGATCTCACTCATGATCTGATTCACCAGGTCAGTTCCATTATCGGATACCAGAATCCTCGGTGTTCTCCCTCCTTGCAATACCCATTTCGACATGAACACATCGGCTACTGTCTCTGCTCTTTTATCCTTCACTGAGTATGCACCAGCGAACTTCGTGAAATGATCGATAATGGTAACAATGTATTTGCCACCATTTACTCCTCTTCCTATTTCAATTAGATCCCCCCACCACGTCCATCGGACTGTTTGCAATCAATGGCTGTAACGGGGGAATCATTCTCTTCTGCGAATTCGCAAGTAGACACTTCTCACATTTCTTCAGTACTCTCTGCACGTCCTTCACCATGGATTCCCAACACCTCCTGCGACAACTTCTGCACCAGTTTCTTTGTACACAAGTGTCCTGTCAGAGGAGAATTGTGAATCTCCTCAATGAACCTGTCTCTCCTTACAGACGGAATGTACAACTTTCTCCCATGATCTGTACCCAACAGATAGAGGATTCCATTGTGAACCACCCAATCCGCGAGACATGTTCGTTTCGAATTGATTCCCAAAATGGATACTTCCTCTCCCACATCTCTCGTTCCTTCTGATACTTCCTTCAGTTTCTTCAACATCTGAAGCACCCACTCATCTTTCCTCTGATCGTTTCTCCATTGCTTGAGATTTTCAGATTCCTCGATCTCTACACGATCTTTCCTCCTTCTCTCATCCTCCGTTCTATCACCGACAGTCTTACTTCGGGTCACAACAGCATTGACAACTATACCAACATTGTCGCTGTGTCCATCATTTTCTCCAGGCAGCTCATCTCTCGGCTGTCTACTGAGAACATCGGCTACCACATTAGACTTGCCTTTGATGTGCCCAATCTCGAGATTGTATGCCTGTAGTTCAGCAGCCCATCTCAGCAATCGTGAAGCCACATGCTTTCTCTTCAACAACGTCACCAACGGTTGATGATCAGTTCTCACTATCGTCTTTGCACCGTACAGCATATGTTTCCACTTAATCACTGTCTCGTACACTGCCAATGCTTCTGTATCCACCACAGACAGACTTCTCTCCGAATCTCTCAATCCTCTTGAGAAGAATCCAAGTGGTCTCTCAACTTGATCCTTCCCTTTCTGACTCAGCACTCTTCCAATTCCACAGCCACTCGCATCCGTAGTCAGAATGAAAGGGTTCGTTCCTTCCATCGCACCATTATAATCAGGCTGAGTCAAAACAGGTGCCGAAGAGATGCTCTCCTTTAGTAAGTTGAATGACCTGTCAGCTTCATCTGTCCATAACAGCAGTGGTCACTACCAGTCGACTCAGAGGTTGCACGATCTTAGCATATCCCTCAACGAATATTCTGTAGTATCCAGTCAGTCCGAGGAACGACTGTAGCTGAGACATGGTCTCCGGTCGTTTGTACTCCTGGACAGCTTGCACCTTCTTCTTGTCCATATGGACACCGTTTCTGCTCAATCGATGACCCAAGTACTCGATCTCTTCTGCCATGATCTTGCACTTCTTCATATTCAAAAGCAGACCACTCTCCTTCAATCTCGTGAGCACCTTATCCAACACTTTCACATGTTGTTCTTCAGTCTCCGTTGCTATCAGCACATCATCGATGTAACAGTGAACTACTCGATCTCGTCCTTCCTTACTCAGTTCATCCTTAAGCACATATCCGATTGCTCGTTGGAAGATCGCTGGACTGATGTTCAATCCGAATGGAAGAACCGTGAACTCATAGAGTTCGCCCATCGTCGCAAACGCTGTCACCTCTGTACTCTTCCGATTCAATGGCAACTGCCAGAATCCAGATGACAAATCCATGACTGAGAAGACCCGCTTCCCTTGCAATGACTGCAGGATAGTCTCGATCATCGGTAGAGGGAAAGCATCTTCTCTCGTCACTTCATTCACTCGACGGAAATCAATGCAGATCCGAATGCTTCCGTCCTTCTTCTTCACCAGGACTACAGGAGATAACCACGGTGAGTTTGATCTCTTGATCACTTCCTGCGCCATCATCTTATCCAACAGTACTCTCAACGCCGGCTTCAACGAGAATGGAACAGGACGCTCTTTCTGTCGAATCGGTTTGCAATTCTCTCCGACCTGAATACCACACTCCATTTCATACAACCTTCCCAGATCTTCTTCTTGTGTTGCGAAGACTGTAGCATGTGCCTTCAGAATTTCTTCCACTTTTTTTGAAAGAGTTGATCCCCTAACCATCTCTAGATTCTCCTTAATCTTCTCCCAGTCTGAGCTTCTCTCAGCATTCGCACAGCGATTCACTCTGTGGTATTCATCTGTCAACTCTGTCAGTTGCGCATCTTCTCTATCTAATCCGTGGACCTTTCTCCACACTCCAATCACGGCATCCTTCTCAAAGACAATGTCAGACTCAGAATTATTCCATACTGGAACTCGAACTGTCACTTCATTCTCATTGGTTCCCTCGACTACTTCCTCTCTATCGGAAATCAGCACCTTTGGACCCTCACCTGATCTCCCACCACTGACCGGTATAGTTCTCATTTCTCCTGGAGCAACATACACCGTCCTCATCACGATTCCATTATCGGGATGCACCACAGTTTCCTCCTCTCGGGACTCTTCCTTCAGTCTCAGCTCCATGCCCATTGCTTCCAAAGCAACCGCTCCCAGAAGAATCGCATCACAGTGTTCCGCCACAACGAAACCGACTCTGCACTTCCTGCCCACATTCATCTCCACATCTAGCACCGTTCTTCCCACAGTCTTGATTGGATTTCCACTGGCATCCCTGATGCTGTACTTCTTACTCGTGTCCAACACTACTCCAGTTATCCGATCAAATGTACTCTTATCGATGAGATTCACATCTGCTCCTGTGTCTAGGCAAGCTTCTACTTCCAAGCCTCCTATCACACCCTTCACCAATCGGAACTCCTTCACGAAGATGTCCTCCAAGTAGGGATCAGACAAGACGACAGGATCCTCGCCCTTTGCCTCTTTCACTACGGTCCTCTGCACCGTTTCTTCCTCATCCTCACTGCACTTCAACGCGTACAGCTTCTTATCCTCATCCCCCTTTCCACTGTTTCCACCATACTTTTTCTCTCCCAAAGGAGTGGCATTTCCTCCACTTCCTTTCCACGACAACTTCTTCAGATTAGAACCTGGCGAGGAATACTCTTTCTTCCCACCACCGGATCCCTCATAATCCTTGTTCCATGACTGCTTCAGATTATTCGGACAAGTCCCCGACTTGTGCCTTAATCCGCCACATGTGAAACACTTCACTTCTCCATGGCCTCCACCATGAGCAGCATAATTTTGCGATCTCACACCGCTGAAACCACTCCGTTTTTCAGTCGGTCGTTCCCTTTTGTCCATATAATCTGACAGTTGCAGATGCTTCTTCTTCTCTGTGTAGTTCTTGCCCTCATCCACCATCTCGAGTAATCTCCTGTACTCTTTGGTTCCCTCATAGAGCATCACCAATTGTGTTCTCTTCGCCTCTTCCTGCTTTTCAGTACTTGAGTGTAGCTTGGAGATCCATCGCTCCATCTCCTCACATACAGTGTCCACCTTCCTATCCCTCACTTTCTGATTGCGAAGACTTCTCTCCGTCTCAATCGTGGTAAACATCTTGCTTCCCAGGCACCGATCCTTCAACCATGCGAGACAATCTCTCACCGACTTCTCCTCATAGTCCTCAGGCAGAGACTTATACTCTAGCTTCGCCTTTCCTTCCAGTAACTCTCTCAGGACAGTCTTAGCTGTAGTGTCACCCATAGCCTCGTATCGCAGGATGAAACCATCTTTGAATACTTTCCATCTCTCCTTAGAGCCATCGAACTTTCCCAAAAGAGGCAATTCACTAGGATTCACTCTCACCGGTACTGTCACTATCGACTCATTTCTCACTCCCATCTCAGCCATGCCCTGCTCACCTCGGGGTATTCTGAATCTTCCTGAAGAATCTCATCGTGACTACTATTATCAGTCAGAATTGGTCTATTGAGACTAGCAGTATTAGACTCACTCATATCTCGCTCGTTCCATCTCTTCTGCCACTGATTGTTCTCAGCGTTCGCTTCTTTCGCCTCACTCTCATACTTGTCTCTCGCATCTTCAGCAATTGCCAGCTTCGTCTCGAGTTGATCGATCTTCTGCTCCAACTGCTTTCTATCCATCGCGGATAACTGAATGAGTTCAATTATTGCACTTTCATTTCTTGCATCAGTCACTTCCATGATCTCTTCAATCAGACCGGATTGACTTGCATTTCTAGCGCGCAGCATGCCCACTTCGTCCTCCAAATCGACTAGGTCCTCAAAGCCTAATCTCTCCAGCACACTCGAGACCATGTCTACCACTCTCTCCTCATACTGGTTTCTCTTCACACTGCTATCTTGGAGACACTGGACTACCTCATCGATGTTGTCCATCTATGGAATGCCCAGTTTTTCCAGTATATCAGTCTCTTTCTCACTCTGAGATCGGATTTGAGCAATCAAATTATCGAATTCGGCTCGTAATTCTAGCACAGTCACGAATTCAGTGTCATTGATCGCTTCATTCGCCTTTTTATTCAGCTCATCAGCTCGCTTTTTCTCATTTGCGCACTGCTTTTCCAGATCCTTGAGCAGTCCCTTGTGCTCCGATTTCATCACTACCAACAATGCCGTCAACGTCGAAAGATCCTTCTCAATCTCACTGCACTCAGTATCATAAATGCACTCAAACTCAGCAATGCTTAGCTGCCGATGATGCCTTATCTGTCTCTCGTTTCAGCAGCTTCAGCCTTTGTTCACCCAGTCTCAACTTCACGCGCTTCACCACATCACTTGGGAGATTGCTAGACTCCAACGATGCCTTTCTCCTACGAGTAAGCGGACCTACCTGCTGAGCAGCTGCCGATGCTCCCTCCACAATTCCTGGCGACTTGGGCATGATCGGCCAGAGCGGAGTCTTGTCTCCCTTGCCAGTTGCAGGAATAATGACTGAAGAGATCCCTTGAGAAGTGTCAGCGGAGTTGGCCTGAATAGCGTCATTCTTGTTAGTTTGGTCGCCTCCAGTCTCATTGCCCTCTGGCAGTTGCCCATTTCCATTCGCCTTCTCCTCAGTATCACCCTTAGTCACCTGCTTCTTGAGGCGATTCTTTTTCTCAACCTCCTCTTCCCTCACCTCGACCTCCTCCTCATCACTGTTGAGGAGTTCTTCTTCACTCTGATGTTCCATTTCAACATCGACTATTCCTTTCATCAGGTCCTCTTCGGTCGGATCTCTGTGATCACCCATTCTGAAGTCGATTCTGATCACTTGTTGTCTCGATGGTATTCGAATTTCGTCACTTTGCGAAATTTCCACTTATTCGAACCAAGGCTTGGCCCCCATGCAAAGATAACACTCTCCCAGAGCTACTGACTCACCTTTTTCGGTGACTTTCGACTCGGTGGTTAATCTTCTTACTTGTTTGCTTCTCTTTCTCTACAGCAGGAATTGAAGCGAGCTGCAATTTCCAGGGGAATTTGAGCAGCACCTTCGGTGGACCGTGGGTAAATACGATTCACGCAAAGCAACTGTTACTGGATCACTAGGGTGATCTCTGAACTACTCGCACACGGAGCACTAAGGTGCTCTCTAGTGCTGCAGACCCGGAACACGATGGTGCTCTCTGACAATAAAGTGTGATGAAATTACTAGAAGAAACTAAGAAAAGAAAGAGAAGAAGAAGACGGGAAAAGTATGATAAGATAGACGCAATAAAAGGATTCCCCAAATGGCACCAAACCCCGGGTACTACAACAAATAAAGCGAATAAATTAGTAGAATACTTTATAGAGGCGGTATGCCCGTAACGCTAGACAACGTGTGTGTGAAGAAAGGGCCAACGAACAAAACGAACAACAAAAAATGATGTGCAAGAGGTCTTAAACGGGAAGCGCTCGAGCGCTCGATTTGAAACGAGGATGATAACTCATTTGAACGAAAACTCTTACAGTATACTGGATTTGGCAAAATTCCAGTTAAAAGTTGATCGTGAAGTGGTTTAATTAAATAATTGAGGGAATTTGCAATAAATTAGCATTAAATCGATATTAATATACGAAAATTAATGAGGATAAGGCATATCCTCTTCACTTGGCCGGAATCAAAAACGACAATTAAACCTCTCTTCCGAGTCACGGATGTTTCCGAATGCACTATTTGCTGTTTTTTTTCGGGCGTTTTCATCCAATGCTTCTTCGATTTTGACGTTCTATAGCTTGTTCGAAAGCTCTCGACGAGCCTGGTCTAGCAAGCCAACTTGTTCTTGTTCCCCATGTCTGTGAAATGAGATCTTCACCAGAGCTCACGAAAATGGGAAATACCGATTGAACAATATTTCCCTTGAAGATTCCGGCAAAATCAACATTTAATCAATTGACCATTTCTCATTTGCTAATCTCTGAACCGAGATAATCTCGAAAAAAAACGCCCTTAAATTCTAAATGCGACGTGATCTCCAGGAGAGATCTTTGATCTATCAGCCGTCTAACTCGGGGTCAAGCGAGGTCATCGAAAACAATGGAAAAATAAGGGGCCATCTCAAGAGTTCCGATTTCAGTGTAATATTTGATAAAAGGAGTGTTATTTTCTTTCTGAACAATCTTTCACTGGTCAGAAAAATGCAAGAATGTACAGAATGTTGAGAACAGCAAAAACGACAGTCCTACTATGACTTTCGTTTAACTCTCTACATTTCTTCCCTCATGCAATGGAGTTTTGAAAGTCGAATCTTGAAAGTGATTACAAAAGTCGATTTTTATCGAAAATTTCTCAGAAGCCCAAAAGTTTTTATTTCTTGGGTGACTCCCCAGATATCCCCTAGAATGACTACATAGTTCATTTCGCGTATTTCTGTCCCTTCAATATCGATTTACTAAAGGGTCCTTGACGCTTCAAAGTGGTCGAATCGAGCACTTTAAAAAATCAAAAAAAATCTATAGCTCTAGGTGAGCAGAAAAGAAAAGGTTATGATGAGGTAATCGAAACGAGTGACCGTTAATTAGATATTCCACGAAATTTCTAAAACCTTAAAATATCGATTGCAAAAAGTGATCAGATCTCGAAAGTTTCTCAGAAACACAATGGGTTTTATTGCTCCGACAGACTCCCCAAACATCTTTCAGGATGGTCACATAGAGCATATTTTGTATCTCTGTCCTCTTGCTATAGTTTTACTGGGGCAGCCTGGACATTAGGGACGGCAGCGGTGTAAATAGATGAACGAAACAACTCACAAATTGGTGCGCAAATGGAAGCTTACCTTACTCCATTCCGACTTTTCAATTTAGTTTTTGCAAAATTATGGCGAAATATTAAGTAAAATGATAAAGAAAATAGGTGGAGGGTGCGACGCTTTGAGTCCAACTGGAGCGCATCGCATGTCAGTCTACTGATCATGCTATCGTGAACTGAAATCAAAAGAATATTTTTCAAACGCTTCAATAAATTACAATATCCTCGTCTCGTGCTACCAGAGTTACGAGGTATCATGGAAAAACAAAGTAAAATTTTTAATAAGTTCAATTTAACACTAGAAGCGGAATCACGGTTCTGACTACAGTGGTTCGTTGGGTCACAATGTTGTCCTGAAAGTTTAAATCATTTGCTAAAAATGGGCAGTTTGTTCACGCCTTATTTTTTCTCTAAAAATCGATGATCCGCTTCTTAATAACATACTAAAAAAGATCGCATGAACAAACTTGCCCATTTTTAGATATTGGCAGAAAACCGAATTCTTGCCGCGAAAATGGGCGATTCTCGCGGCTGGTATTTCGCGAAATATTTTTCTAGCATTATTCTCATTTTGATAACTATTTTTTGTGCTGCAAAATCTATCGATGGTTTGAAAAGCTAGATCAGTCAATAAATTCTAAAAACACGTCATTTATTCGTAGCCTAGTGTGACTTCAATGTTGCGTATTACCTCTTCATGCCATGCTTTATATGCTTTCACTTTGTCCTTTTATTCATTCCAATCAACGAAACAACTTGAAAAAGTATAGAAATATTTTTAAAATGCTTCAGAAAAATATTAAAGGATTTGAAAGACAAACTACGGTAGTTTGACGGGAAAGCGTCGGAGGGTGTAGCCAAATATTCCGGACTCATATTCCGGCTGCGGTCCCTACTGGACATAGTAGTTTTTTCCCCGCTGAATACGAATTCAAAAAATTTATCGTTCCGACGTGGTTTGAAGGAACATTTATAATTGAAATTGATAGATATCGACGAGATGTAAAATAGATCTAATAAAGAATTGATACGAGTTACGTACATTGAGCTATTCTAGGAAACGTACGGAGAAAGTATTTAGCGGAAAAAAACTACTACAGTATCGTCCATAAGTCATGGGTCACTTTTTCATTCTTTCATAACTTTTGACTCGTATGAGATTTCTTGCTCATACTTGGTCATGTCACAGCACACCCTCCGAGTGTTAGTGATATGCCATTGGGATATCACAGAACTCCCTGGTTATTGCGTAGTGATGACGCAATCAAACAATACTTTTTCAAACAATCAAAATTCTTACTTGGATTTTTCCTCAGCCTTCCTACTAGGCGTGATAATAGAAGGCCTCAATACCTTTTCGATGAAAATATGCACTCATGGGAGGATACAGTGGCTTTAGACTGTCTCAAATTAGAGTTCCGAAAAAAATGGGCTTTGGTTCATAGACACGCTAGAGACTCGTTTAAAAGCTCAAAATGATCCTTATTACAATTCCTGATGATTCCCAAAGTTTGGTAACGATAGCTCTTAATTTGACCGCAGGGCACAAAAAAGACAAATTTTCACTTTAAAACATAATCCTATTTTGGATGTTTACAGTTCTGAGGGTGATTTTCGTTAAACGGTCATTCCAAGACACGATGGTAGCACATCCATGGAATATACGATTCCCAACTTTTTAGAGCATTTGGATACCTTTACCGCCCGCGGCAACCTAAAATCTGAGGTCAATCGATTTTCAACCGAAAAAATTACCATGATACCCCCATCATTAGTCGAAAAAAATTGTCTCTCAGAACTTCCTGACTAAATTTTTTTCTGGAATATCTTTGTGTGCTGAATCCGAATTTCGATATGAAAGCCCATGATATGATTAATGAAAAAAGTTAACATTCATTATGTCGAAAAATAGCCGATTTTGAAATTCGATTGACCTCGGATTTTAGGTTGCCGCGGTCGGGAAAGGTATCCTTATGCTCTAAAAAGGTGGGAATCGTATATTCCATGGATTTGCTACCATTGTGTCTTGGAATGACCTTTGAACGAAAATCACCCTCAGAACTGTAAACATCCAAAATAGGGTTATGTGATAACGTGAAAAATTCGTTATTTTCGTGCCCTCAGGGCAAATTAAGAGCTATCGTTACCAAACTTTGGGGATCATCAGGAATTGTGATGAGGATCATTTTTAGCTTTTAAACGAGTCTCTAGCATGTCTATGAACCGAAACCCATTTTTTCGGAAACCTAATTTGAGACAGTCTAAAGCCACTGTACGTCATCCTCCCATGAGTGCATATTTTCATCGAAAAGGTATTGAATCCTTCTATTATCACGCCTAGTAGGAAGGCTGAGGAAAAATCCTTGTGAGAATTTTCATTGTTTGAAAAAGTATTGCTTAATTGCTTCATCACTACGCAACAACCAGGGCGTTCTGTGATATCCCAATCTCATAACCCTAACACTCGGTGGGTGTGCTGTGTCATGACCAAGTATGAGCAAGAAATCTCATACGAGTCAAAAGTTATGAAAGAATGAAAAAGTGACCCATGACTTATGGACGATACTGTAAGTCCAGGCTGC
This sequence comes from Pristionchus entomophagus, assembly GCA_036245825.1. Classification (NCBI taxonomy): domain Eukaryota; kingdom Metazoa; phylum Nematoda; class Chromadorea; order Rhabditida; family Neodiplogasteridae; genus Pristionchus; species Pristionchus entomophagus. The sequence continues at coordinate 20,643,932 of BTSX01000005.1, forward strand.
CCTAGTAAAACGATAGCAAGAGGACAGAGATTCAAAATATGCTCTATGTGAGCATCGTGAAAGATTTTTGGGGAGTCTGTCGGAGCAATAAAACCCATTGTGTTTCTGAGAAACTTTCGAGATCTGATCACTTTTTGCAATCGATATTTTTAGGTTTTCGAAATTTCGTGGAATATCTAATTAACGGTCACTCGTTTCGATTACCTCATCATAACCTTTTCTTTTCTGCTCACCTAGAGCTATAGATTTTTTTTGATTTTTTAAAGTGCTCAATTCGACCACTTTGAAGCGTCAAGGACCCTTTAGTAAATCGATATTGAAGGGACAGAAATACGCGAAATGAACTATGTAGTCATTCTAGGGGATATCTGGGGAGTCACCCAAGAAATAAAAACTTTTGGGCTTCTGAGAAATTTTCGATAAAAATCGACTTTTGTAAACAAAAATCGATTTTTCGAGAAAACACCTCGAAGACGGCATCGCCGGCATTGGAAGTCATCAACTATTTTGTAGAACTCATAGAGACGAGTAGAATGAGTTTTTTTTTGTTCGCTGTACGATGAACATTCATCGAGTTATGGTAATTGGAAGGGTAGATCACAAAAAATCGATAATGAGTGAAATTGACCAAATCAAGTGGATGGACCTACTTCAGACCCCCAAGAGTGCACCTGAACCAACTTACATCAAAATCGGTTACACAAAGTTATTCCTAGTGGAAAAATCGGTCCTGTTTCCTGCAAAATAACAGAAGATCCGTGACATACCTATTCTAAAGATAAATATTTTGATATGCTCATAGTAATCGTATTTCTGCGCAGGTGTTCGAGTGCCCCGTCTGAATGACGGCGACGGCGAGAGGATGATGAAATGAGAAGAATAAAGTGCTAGGACAAGAAGCACTCGAATCAAAGCGAAGATTTCCCCTTCCCCTCTTCATTCTTCCACCATTGTTACCCCATAGTCACGGTATTTTCTCCGATGTGCTATAAATAGTAATATATGCAGTATTAATTCATATCATTCGGTTTATGTGATAAATCACTTTTCAAAGATAAATCGGAGATAAGTCTACCACTGGTGTAGGCTTATCTGCACGCTCAGGGTAATGTCTCATTCTGATTGTCCCTATTTTTTGCTCTGAGATAATTTTTTCCCTGAATCTGTGTCACATTTTGAACATTGTGGTCAGTCAAATGGCGTGTTCTAACGTGTTTCATCAGCTGGCAAAAAAAATTGCCAAATTTTGATTTCGCGCGCTTTGGGTTACTGTATGGTGTGTCTAGCGAATTGCTCGGTTTGCGTGGACGCGGAATGCCGTGAAATCGTTTGAAATCAGAACAGCACGGATGTTAAAAATCACAGTAAATCAATCGTGCGTCGGATCTCTTAGCTCTTGTCATACGAATTGAAGAGATTCAGATTCTGCTCTTTCGCATACAATTATGAATGAGGCTCTCCGACAAAAACTAACTTTGTTATCGCCAAAGAACGGATTTTTATAATGCATTTTGAAAAAAGTTAGTTCCGATAGCGGGATTACGGTAGTTTGGGTTACGGTAGAATGTCGAGTTACTGTAGTGCACTTTTTTATAGTACTTGGGGTCGAGCCAACATGATTCCTAACACTTTTTCGACCATGACCCCGGGTCATGGTATGCAGGTGGGCAAGATATTTATGCCCACCTGCGTGCAGACACAGCACTCGCCGCCGGCGTGGACACAGCACTCGCCGCCGGCGTGGATGCACCTGCGTGCAGACACAGTACTCGCCGCCGGCGTGGATGCCCGGACCGCATGGCTAATAGTAAAAATGACGAACAGCGAAAACTGAGTATAATTATACTCAGTTTAGCACCTACAAAAGGTGCGCGATTCAAACAATAGAAAAATCAGGTTTCTTTGACAGGACCATCCATTATATCAGGATCACCTTTTTTGAATTCCTTGAGAAACACGGGAAATTTTTGAATACTTGAACTTATGATGTGCAAGTTACTCGAAATCTTCGCAGGACGAGGAACTCTTTCTGTATTTAGTGGTTGGAGGTGGAGACTGTCTTTGAACCTACTATATTTAGTGGAATTTGGAGGCGGGGCCTCGTTACAAATTCTAGCCACGGTTTTCACCTCGGGTAGGATTTCAGTCCGCCGCACGACACCCTGGCCGCCGACATACAGTATCGTCCATAAGTCATGGGTCACTTTTTCATTCTTTCATAACTTTTGACTCGTATGAGATTTCTTGCTCATACTTGGTCATGACACAGCACACCCACCGAGTGTTAGGGTTATGAGATTGGGATATCACAGAACGCCCTGGTTGTTGCGTAAGTTTGGTAACGATAGCTCTTAATTTGCCCTGAGGGCACGAAAATAACGAATTTTTCACTGTATCACATAACCCTATTTTGGATGTTTACAGTTCTGAAGGTGATTTTCGTTCAAAGGTCATTCCAAGACATAATGGTAGCAAATCCATGGAATATACGATTCCCACCTTTTTAGAGCATAAGGATACCTTTCCCGACCGCGGCAACCTAAAATCCGAGGTCAATCGAATTTCAAAATCGGCTATTTTTCGACATAATGAATGTTAACTTTTTTCATTAATCATATCATGGGCTCTCATATCGAAATTCGGATTCAGCACACAAAGATATTCCAGAAAAAAATTTAGTCAGGAAGTTCTGAGAGACAATTTTTTTCGACTAATGATGGTAATTTTTTCATGGTAATTTTTTCGGTTGAAAATCGATTTACCTCAGATTTTAGGTTGCCGCGGGCGGTAAAGGTATCCAAATGCTCTAAAAAGTTGGGAATCGTTTATTCCATGGATGTGCTACCATCGTGTCTTGGAATGACCGTTTAACGAAAATCACCCTCAGAACTGTAAACATCCAAAATAGGATTATGTTTTAAAGTGAAAAATTCGTCTTTTTTGTGCCCTGCGGTCAAATTAAGAGCTATCGTTACCAAACTTTGGGGATCATCAGGAATTGTAATAAGGATCATTTTGAGCTTTTAAACGAGTCTCTAGCGTGTCTATGAACCAAAGCCCATTTTTTTCGGAACCCTAATTTGAGACAGTCTAAAGCCACTGTACGTCATCCTCCCATGAGTGCATTTTTTAATCGAAAAGGTATTGAGGCCTTCTATTATCACGCCTAGTAGGAAGGCTGAGGAAAAATCCAAGTAAGAATTTTGATTGTTTGAAAAAGTATTGTTTGATTGCGTCATCACTACGCAATAACCAGGGAGTTCTGTGATATCCCAATGGCATATCACTAACACTCGGAGGGTGTGCTGTGACATGACCAAGTATGAGCAAGAAATCTCATACGAGTCAAAAGTTATGAAAGAATGAAAAAGTGACCCATGACTTATGGACGATACTGTAGGCCAAGCGGAAAGCGTACCCTCAAATCAGGGTGAAATCAGGAAACGCCCGCGAATGTGAAATCCTACAGTAAGAAGTTGATCCTGAATCAAGTCAAATCAGTTCGCAATCACCTTTTTTGAATGGTCTCATAGCGATGACCCTGATTTTAGGGTTAAGTTAGTTTGCGATTCGCAGTCTTTCTATGTTTAGCAGACATCGCTGTAGGACCATTATGCCCAGAGTGAAAATCAGGAAACGTGAAACCGTTACGGCGGAGCTTTATAGTTTGTAGCTCTAGTTTATAGTCGCACGTTTTCTTTCTCCCTATGTCGGCGTTCCGGGTGCCGTGCCGCCGTGACATATAGCGATTTATCCAAATCTTAGATTTTGACTGCCCATCTACCGTAATCGAATCTGTCGAGTTATCGCGAATTTATTACTGAAAATGTTTCATTCTAATTTAATAATATTTAAACAATATTTTTATTCATTTTTATATGCCACTTTGAGAACTAATGAATGTGAGTAGAGCATGGGCGAAATAAAGAGCAAACGCTTGTGTGCGAACGAAAATTTCGATGATATTCGAAAGCAATGATGTGCTGTCTTCGAGGCCGACATACGATGCTTCCGACTAATAGTAGCTAATTGGTTTCACTATTAATAGTCGATAGCACCCATAGAACAAATTGTGAAAGGCTAATAGGAACGGGGAAGAAAGGCAATGATGCTATAGGGAATAAATTGGAGAAAAGAGCAAAAATGTGTGTTTTTGAGCTTTAAAGTTACTGTAACAGGAAAAAATTCGACCCCTTTTATATTTTATGATTGTACAGAGGGCGTCGCCCTGAGTACAGAAACCAACATAAAAATGTTTGAAAATAAAAGAAAAAGCCAGAAACGATTTTTGAAAGTCGGGACTGACCTCAGGGAATTTTTGGATTACTGTAGCTTCGTGTGTATTGATTGAATTCGCCCATTTTGCGCACGCTCGCTTTGACAACTTTTTCACCATTGATTCGCTAGTTTTCGTTATTCCTCTTGCTTCATATGATTATTACGGTTCACATGGGACCTTATTTGAGCACCTATCAACATCCTTGTGTTTTGCTCTAATTATTTAACGCTTGATAAGAGAATAGGACTCAGTTTTTGCCTCGAGCTGTTCACGTTTGAGCTGAAAACTTCTCATTGATGTGTTCTGTATGGAATTGAAGCTGGAGTTAGTTTTTTTAATTAGAGAACCACTGGCCTGGCGACTTTCACCGGTAATCAGCATTCGCGTAGTTCTCCCGGCGTCTCTCTGAGCTTGATAAATCATTTAAAATCATTTGAAAAGGAGCAAGAACACAAACAAAGGAGGTAACAACGAATTTGCGATTGAGCAAAACACGAGACTGTTGATAGGTGCTCAAATAAGGTGTGAACCGTAATAATCATATGAAGCAAGAGGAATAACGAAAACTAGCGAATCAATGGTGAAAAAGTGGTAAAGCGAGCGTGCGCAAAATGGGCGAATTCAATCAATACACACGAAGCTACAGTAATCCAAAAATTCCCTGAGGTCAGTCCCGACTTTCAAAAATCGTTTCAGGCTTTTTCTTTTATTTTCAAACATTTTTATGTTGGTTTCCGTACTCAGGGCGACGCCCTCTGTACAATCATAAAATAAAAAAGGGGTCTAATTTTTTCCTGTTACAGTAACTTTAAAGCTGCAACACGATAGTTCCGACTGCATGCTGAGACATGTCCGTGTGATAGAAAGGTAGCATATTTCCTCAAGAATGTTTCATGAAAGTGTTACTAGACGGGGAGCGCATTCATGGAAGGAGTAGGTCACGGAAGAATTCCAAAAAAGTGCAACGTTTGCAAGCATAATTACGCTTATTTTCGAATAATCTGAGTAAACCCTGTGAACAATAGTGCGCATGGACATATGAGGCACCTCAATTCATAAAATAAATCGATAATTGAATGCAATTAAAGACGGAATAAATTTTCAAAGAGAAGATACTGAAAAATCAGTTATCGATACTCGCGAAAGCTTTGAAGAGCATTTCTGTAAGCAAGTTCGTCTTGGAACACACGATGTCCTCCCTATCTTTAAGTTCAATCTTCTCGGTCTTCCGAATGAACTCCTCTCTATGGTCCTCTCTTGCCTTCCTGTCAAAGATCGAATGAGAGTGAGAGTCAACAAGAGATTGAACAAGATTGTATCGGAGTCCAAGTATCATGTGGAGAGATTGTATAAGTAGGGACCACCAGCCTGTGAGCCGACTTTGCTGAATCTGGTCGAAAGTATGCTCAACATGACCGTCAGGGTTGCAATTTGAGGCCGTTTGCCTTATTTTCGAGCAAATCCTCAAAACTGTCAATTCTCTGAAACTCTGTGTTTTGGGGTTTTCGAGTGCGGTGAAGACGATGGGCATATCCATTTTACCCTCAGACCCCTCGTTGGCTCCAGAAGGCGTCACGTCGAAATCACATTTATACGAGATACTAGCTTTCCGTTAGTGCTAATTTTAGGTGAAAATGTTTTCTGGGATAGAATTGCATGGCGAACACGCCTGTCTAGTTCATTTTTCATGATTCTCAAAAATAATTTTTTTTAATGGAAATCTTGACAGAGTCGTTTCCGGGCTTGCCACTCTGCAGACATCGATCGAGCGCAACGAGAGGATTCTGAATATATAATTTCATCCAATTCTAGGGTCAGAACTCTGAGATAACCATTTTATAGTGTTAGAAACTGTAAGGAAAAGGGGCTCCCTCGCCCCTTCCTCTCCCTCCTCTCTCGTGCGCTCTCTCAATTCCCCACACTCTCTCGTCGGGCGGGGTCAGGGAAGCGAGAGAGGGGGAGAGGAAGAGGCGGCCTCATATTCCCTCCTCTCCCTTGCCATTCCCCCCTCTCCCAAGGAAGGTGACCCCTTCCTTTCTCTCTCTCTTCGCTTGTTGTTTTCAAGGTCATAGTTACTTTTAACACAATTACTCATTATTCAATGATGATCGTTCAGCGGTCATATTTATTTTACAATCAATGAAAGGGAGAACAATTTCTTAGTTGTCTGCTTTCGAGATCAGTCAATCGGCTGTAATGTTTATTCAGTCGATTCTACAATGTATGTCAATTGGGGATATCTTGAGTGAATCTTCAATCTTATCCTCCTATAAATCAGTCGCATCCTCGTCCAACACGACATAGTTTCTCTTGGGTCGAGTTGATCTGGAAAGGATCACTTTTGATTGATCTTCTACAAATTCCTAAGCAAGTCCAAATAAGTTTCAGACCAGAGGGATGCGAGAATAATTCACACCTGTCAGGCAAACTGTCCGTAAGCTGCAGTCGGGTTGTGAGCGGGGCCTTCTTCAGTAAACTTCTTGAATCGGCCCTTCCATTCGGGATGCAGTCTCAGAATCCTGCAAGTATTCCAAGGTGCGTGGTATGAATAATAAACATACTCTCGAAACATCGGAGCGGTGTCGAAGGATTGGTTATTTAGCATAGAGAAGTAATGAGCGATTCCGAAATAACCTCAAACTTTATTTATTAGATATTATAAAGTATCCTTCACCATTTCCGAGTAGAGGTTCGAATATCGATCCATTAGATACGGCATCTCTCTAGACTGAAACGAATGTTTGAATATCATTCTAGATAGTTCATAAACGTACAGGACTCAGTGATAAACATCTGAGTCGTTCTTGTCGCAGTGGGGTCATATGGGCGGCGAATTCCTTCAGCGACTCGAAGAATTATTGATTCGCACTGTAATGAATATTTCCGAGTGATTATTTCCTTCTCACCGTTAGCCTGCCCGGAAATACATTCTATCGGAAAAAAGAGTTAAGGTTTCTATTATACATTATCTCACATTTGCAACGTAATGGATATATTCCGGTTTTTCCATCATTACATTCAGCCAATACGGATCCAAGTTCATCTGAGAATTATTGTGATAAAGATATTTATCGATTGCATAATGATGATAACTCTCACCATAAGCGTATCCAATCGAGTGCCGTATCGAATGTTCGATCCGCAGTTTCAGGGTAAACGAACAATGTATGGAGCACTTTGGAGGCCGATCTGGATGGAGATCAAAGATCAAACTTCTAAGATCAAACATCAATCTCAAGAAGTCTACAATAGTTCAAGTATCTGAGCCTCTTGGAATATAAAAAAAACTTTCAAAATGTAATTAGAGATGATAGATAAAACGAACCCGCGAAGAGGATTCTTATCAGTGAGACAATTGAATAAGTAGGAAAAAGCCAGTTCGTCATTGATGACCAGAGACTAAACAACATAATTAAAATTAGGGGTACGGTAGGTCTGAACTAAGAGAAAAAACTCACAAATGCCTGTTCTGCATTCATGTACATGTACTTCAACGTTTCCTCCATCTCAAGATCTGATAAAAGCACGGGAATTTAAATTTCACCTCTCAATCCGCTCATGCCATCGCTTACCGGTCATTCCATTAGTTGTGACTTGTTCATGTATCATATTGAGACAAATTCGCATCGCTCGGTGGGTATACTGCAACAATCAAAACTCGAATAGCACACAATACTCTAGGAGAGGAAGCAGATTTGAGAGCGTTCAGCTTACTTTGTCATATTCTTCTGCATTCATCTGTCCACTCATTCCCATTCCTTGTTCAATCTCTGTGAGGAGCATAATGGCCGATTCTTTCTGTTTACTAGTCAGATATCCCTGAATCACATTTGTGATCTATCAGTATGAGAAGGAATATACAGAAAGAGTTCATTCGATTCTGAATGAGATAATCTCAAATCCAATCCTGCATACCATATCGAGGAGAATCGTCTGCATTGCATCCATCCCCGTTATATAATTTCCCTCTCTTCTGTACCAGTAAATTGCACTCGTTAACTTGAGACAGATATGAAGGAGTGCACTTATCACTCTGAAAGAGAAATAATCGTGCTGGCAACGGTAGTGTGAGATAATTTTTCGAAATCATTTATATCATCGTCTTTCAAATCGGCCCACGCTTGTAGCAAAACACACTATTTAATTATGCCAAGATCAGATTATAGTCGTTATTTACTCACGAAGGATTGGATTCCTTTGGCGATCCCATCACCACTCGATCAGCGATAAAATCGATGGCCTGAAATGAGAAATGAGGATATCAATCGAAGTGACGAAGAGACTCACTTTACTAGAGAAGTCCATTTTATCACCTTCATAGTACTCATTTCTCCATTGATTGCTATTGGTGAATGCTTTCATGAGAGTCGATCTGAAGTAAGAGCAATGAGTAAAAGTATTCGACAGCGGAGACATATGTACGAACCTAATTGTCTCCGCCAGAGTCATCTCAAAGACTAGATGGATTCTCGTTAGGATGGACATCTGAGAGATCAAAGTTCAGAGATTAAAGATCAACATCCCATGACTGTACTTACTTGAGGGATTATCGAAGGCTTCCGTAGCTTCTCTCTTCTTCTCGGGAATTTCATCCTGTCGGTTTTTCTGAGATAGGATACCTTACATTTGACTAACGTAATCAATCATCAATTATCAATTGACAACGGATTACAGTAATATCCAGATAATAGAGAAGAAACGATCTTTAAAAAGTCATTTCGTATTTACATTCGTAGTTATTTCGCTAAAATATGATTTAGATACCTCTGATCAGCGAATCCGCGAGTAACTTGTTTCTTCCTCCGAGAGAATTCCAGAAAATACATCTGCCATTTGTTATTCATACTTGAGGATTCACTCTCAAACTCACATGTCCCTTGTGTCTCCCTCGTTTATTCGTCCGTTTTCGAACCATTGACAGACCATGAATATGCCTAAACCAGGATAATAGATTTTGATTGTCTATTCGTCGAGAAATGGAACCTGCGAAGGGTGGAAGAAGGCGTGATCGGGGCGTGCGAAGGAAGAGGATGAAGAAGGATCTATATGAGAAGGATGGAGATGAGAAAAATCACAACTGAATCATTCGTTCAACTTAGGAATCTTGATTGTTAATACCCTGCCAAATCAACATCGCATTCATGAAAGAATGTTTCTCTTCTACGGTACACTGTTCAGAATGACACTGTAATGCGAAATTAAATGTATCCGAGACCAAAGATCAACTTACCGTAATCTTGGCGGTGTGTTCATGTTTGTCGCTCTTGGCATTGAATGGAGAGGAGAAGATGTGGGAGGAGATAAGAAGGAATAGAAAGAACACGATGAAGTGTCTCTTCTGAAGGCAGATCACGATTGAACCGGTATTTCGTTCTGTATCCCCTATATCCAGCACCTACAGTATGCCCTGCACCAATTAGCCTTCTACAGTAGCCACGATATCAGTGGTTACGGTATCAGAATCAAGGTACGACCCGTGAAGACATACCTTCATCGCTGTAAAGGCGAGTAGACCGCTCCGAGAGGGAGAAACGAGTGGAGGAGAGGAGGGAAGAGATGAGAAATGAATTGAGAAGAGGAGAAGAGGACAAAAAACAAACAAAAAGGACAATAGATAATTAAATTTAATTACCATTCCTTTCTTCATTTCTCCTGTTATCCTCTTCTCCTCTTCTCAATTCATTTCTCATCTCTTCCCTCCTCTCCTCCACTCGTTTCTCCCTCTCGGAGCGGTCTACTCGCCTTTACAGCGATGAATGTATGTCTTCACGGGTCTTACCTTGATTCTGATACCGTAACCACTGATATCGTGGCTACTGTAGAAGGCCAATTGTTGCTGGGCATACTGTAGGTGCTGAATATAGGGGATACAGAACGAAATACTGGTTCAATCGTGATCTGCCTTCAGAAGAGACACTTCATCGTATTCTTTCTCTTCCTTCTTATCTCCTCCCACATCTTCTCCTCTCCATTCAATGCCAAGAGCGACAAACATGAACACACCGCCAAGATTACGGTAGGTTGATCTTTGGTCTAGGATTCATTTAATTTCGCATTACAGTGTCATTCTGATGCGGAACAGTGTACCGTAGAAGAGAAACATTCTTTCATGAATGCGATGTTGATTTGGCAGGGTATTAACAATCAAGATTCCTAAGTTGAACGAATGATTCAGTTGTTATTTTTCTCATCTCCATCCTTCTCATATAGATCCTTCTTCATCCTCTTCCTTCGCACGCCCCGATCACGCTTTCTTCCACCCTTCGCAGGTTCCATTTCTCGACGAATAGACAATCAAAATCTATTATCCTGGTTTAGGCATATTCATGGTCTGTCAATGGTTCGAAAACGGACGAATAAACGAGGGAGACACAAGGGACATGTGAGTTTGAGAGTGAATCCTGGAGCCCGGATGCAGCCTCGCTCAACCGATCGAGATGGTGAAAAATGAAACATACCACGATGATCAGCACCCCAGGGAACCTATCTCCACAGATTTTTGAAAAATCACTGTTCCACACCTTGTTCGACTATTACGCAAACGGCCTCCTATATTCAAACTAAAATTAAAACCGTGAATTCGGTCCAGAAGAAAGTTCTCGTGTTAAAGATTCCTCTCCATGGTTTGTCTCCGTCACGGCCATATATACAGACCTGAGAATCCATAGAGTTTCAAGAGATACAAGTGATTAATGCGCCTCCGAAAAAAGGAAGTGCATAGAAATGAATATTACCTCTCGATCATTCAACTGATGGCGTCGGGAATGTTTAATGGAGGAAGGGTAGCCAGGAGGAAGTTCGATATCTTGCACATAGAATTTTCCACACCTGCAATAGTGCTTCATCATTGTCTCTTTACTTCAGATTGAGACGAAAAGGCCAAAAGGCTCTTAGGAGAGTATGATAATTATCCTCTAGGGCACGCTCAAATGGATGGCTAATAATGGTTAATCCCTCAATCAAGACTATCGGAATTGTGTCAACTCACGTTACATCCAATACAAGAACTCTCGTCAGATCGAGAAGGCAATTCGCGCCAAAGAAGTATCCAACGGCCTTAAATCATTATCTCTGTCACTGGGCCAAAGCGAAAACGAAAGTGATAAAGTTAAAGAGCAGGCGAGTGATTTAAATGAAACATAGATAGTTTATGTAGCTCATTACTCGAGAAAGCAGCCAAAAAGGAATTGGAAGGGGAGTTAGATGAAACTTTAGATGATAATGTATGATAGCAGAAATGATATTGCAAAAGGCATTGGGAACTAACATTATGTGTGCTGATGAATGGTTCTACGTAAATAATAATTTGCTCCTCTGAATGCATCTAAATGAACTCATTATTTTGCGTTAACTTTCAATGAATTTCGAAAGTGCGTGCATGACGAGAAAAGCAATTTTGAGTGCCTATGATAACATACCTGGTTGCGTGTATTTGTGTTGTCCCGCACAGGAGTCGGCATGAGAGGATCGACGGGCAAGTGAAATTCTCAAAGGAGTTGTTGTTGTAAAAATGGATAATACATAAATTCTGACGTTGAAAATGAATGTCATTTCTCCCTATCTAACATGCGGAGAAAAGACAATCATATTCTAGTGGAATTTCTTTTCCTTTCTAAGTCTGGGAAGAAGAGACCTCACATACCGGAATAATCCTCAAAGTAGACACTGAGTATCTGAAACGACTGTTGTTCGCTCATCTCTGCTATTACCCACCTCTCCAACATCGCACTTTGTCCTTCTCATATCGTAACCGAGCATCTCATAGTTACGGTAGAAGAGGCATTGTGCCTGAAAGCAAGCGTATTTCCTTGTGATGATGCCACGACTGACCGTGATCGTCGCCAACCACTAGTCTCCGTCAAACGTTTTAATGGGCATGGTGTCTGACTGGCATGCCGACGCAGGCAGGTTCGACTCCCGCCCGCAGGTGATGCTTTGCAAGAGGTAGAGAAAGGCGCGCGCCCCAACCACTAGTCTCCGTCAAGCGTTCCCGGCGGTAGGCCGCCCTGGCCTAATGGGCATGGTGTCTGAGTGTCTGAATGCTTGCCCAAAAGCTTGATCGGCAGCTATTGACCTTCTCCATGCATTGAGTAACCCGCATGCAAGATCAAACTAGTTTTAATCGGTCTAAAATCAATAAATTGGTCGAGAAATGGCGATTTATGTGCTTTCCAATAAAGTCACGATGTTTGCGGGAAGATTTTCCGATCAGTTAGTATTTTAGAGGAATTTTAAGCACAAAATTGCATTTTTAATAATTTCCCTGAATTTGTGCTCGAATTAAATATGAGCGCGATAGGAGAGCGTCGAGAGAGCGGGAGGAGGGAGAGAGACACGTTCGAGAGAGGCTCCCCTTTCTCTCTCGCCTCGCCTCTCTCCCCTCGCGGGTATGCTGTTCCAAGTTGCCCCCAAGCTTGATGGCTAGTTGGGAATCTGCTTGATTCCAACTTGGAAACAGCGATTTGCTTAATTCCAACTTGGAATTCTGCTTGATTCTAACTTGGAAATTTCGGAAGCATACTGTAAAAACAATCGTCAACCTTTTTTTTAGTCCCAAGGTGGAATCATGCAGAATTCCCAGTTGGAATCAAGCAGATTTCCAACTAGCCATCAAGCTTGGGGGCAACTTGGAAACCCTTGGATCTGCTTGTTTCCAACTTGGAGCCGCATACCAGAGCTCTCTGATTGGAGGAGTCGCGCTCGCTTCCCACGCTCTCACGGGCTTCAGAGAAAAGCTATCGACATACGTTCAAAAGCAAAAATGCTATTGAGACCCTGACGGTCACATTGGGCCTACTTTAGACCAGATTCCGCAAAGTCGGAAACCCACGTTGTGGCCCCTACCTATGCTAGTGACGTATATCAGAAAGGACACTTTCATTCTCATATTATCTCTCTCCCTCTCTTTTTTCCTTATCACCAGCTGATATCATGTACTCGAACACTATTGTCACAGTAAAAAAAATCCGTCTAATGGCTTTTTAAAATTGATACATTAAAACAGCTTATTGTTGGATTATTAGAACCATTATAAAAAAAAGGTAAATAAGTTATGAAATGTAAATCCGTTCGGGAATGTTTTGAAAGGACGATAGAACGATTTCAAATTTTTATTTCTCACATTGAACATCATTTAATCGCCTAACACAACAAAATGTTATTGACAATGGAGATGAGAAGAGGAATAATGGTGCAAAATCCTGAAAATGGATATTATTCGGTATATTTTGTGCGTTCTCACCGAAAGCGGAGGAAGTGGTGGAATCGATTCCTCCTACTGTGGTGGCCTTGTCTGTCGACTGAATCTGAAATGTTCTTTGAAGTCATCGATCCAAATAGCTCACACCTTCACCGTAGTCGTCGATTGGATTGGTTTCAGAGAAGTTGTCACTTCATAATCACAATTCTTATCATTGTAGTAATAGTAAACGAGGGCGAATGAATTGACCGTAGTCTCATTGAATAAGATCTCGAGCTTCTGAAAAAAATCATTGTATCATCATTAATCTTCAGATTGTGCATTGTACCGAAGCGCTTCTAAAGTGTTTATCTACAATAGTTCCATCGGATCGAATAGCACTTCTAACCATTCACACTTAATTGTCTGTCCTAGTGACCTGCTGTGAGATCTACTATTTATTTGATCCAATGAAGATCCGTACATAGTCTACAGTAATGTTGTTGCCGTTAGATCGAAAACTTATTTTCAAAGATGTTCATTCTGATCTCTAACTTACACGCGTTTCTTTGCAATCGTCCTGTGGTGTGAGCAGACTATCACCAATGAAGCTGAAATATAAACCACTAAAATAAATATAAATTCTTGTAGTCTCACTTATGGAGTCCGTTATCAGTCTGGACACTGACTGGTCTCTCTTCATCCGTGCTCACATAGACGGCTTGATGCACGAAATGACTCCTACAATTGAAATATTACACTACGCAACCAGATTTTCATTTGAGAATTTGAAATTTCAAAGTTCAAATATAATTAATGTACGTTGAACACCTCACTTATCAGTGAACAGATTGTAATGGATAACATCTTTGTAGAGACTGGATGAGTAGATCTGAACAAAGAGATTTACTTGGTTCCAACAATTTTCCCCAATTTCCGTCTTACTATCATCATAGAACTAAATTAAGACTAAAGTGTTTCAGATAACCTGTTTTGAATCGCATCCAATGTATCCCTGCGATGTAACGAATCCACGAGGGTATAGCTCAAGATTATCACAAGCTGGAAAACTCCTTCTCATAATCGCGACATGAAGAGATCCACTCACAAAACTGTAGGGAAGCCTTGATGTTGTTCTTAGTGTCACTCAGTTTTCCTGAGAAATTTGTTGGATTGCTGAAGAACTAACGTGATTCAGACCTTGGAAATCACTGAAGTAGATGCTTGCGATGGGTCCATTGATTTGGAATGTGACTACCCCCAGGCCAGGTCTAGAATTGATCCATTTCAATCTACTGGAACTCATTAATTTCACCTCATCGACATGACATGTCTGCACTTATCGGGGTTGTCATCGTTAGGGTCGGCATTGTCGAACCCTGTTGCGAAGACCGTTCCCAATGTGTTCTCAAGATTTCAAGAGGTCGAATGCAAATTTAGTTTTTGTGGCAATGTCATACTTGCTCATTCCTGAACTTGACATTAAATACATTCCTCCTATTAAACATCGAAGGACCGTACCGCGTCTGCAGCAATGGTCGCAGTGAATGGATGGGCATTCAGAATGGTCACAATCTTTCCCTTCTCGAATCCCTCCCCAATACTCCCTGCATCATAAACTGCTGCATTCGCGTTGTTCGGCTCTACAAACAAAATAATGTTGCTTGAACTTTGTTGCTGTATTTGCCAAGCAACTGTGTTACTCTCTTGTTCGAAACAGATTGGAACTACTTTTTGCGAGTTTATTGAGCCAACACTTCTCAGGATTGACAATTGTGTTTGTCGGATTTTCGTACACCCCAAAATAATCATAATTTTAGAACTCAAATGTTTCCATTTCGGAAGGTAAATGGATGCAAATTTTCTGACCATTGTCTAGATTGACAGCATAGATCACTAGCGGCGCAGCAATCTGTTTATCGTTGTGGTTGAAGAAATACGTCGTGCCGGAAGGCTAAATTCAAGATTTATTCATTCAGTTCGTCGTCTATTCGAAATGTATCTTCATGCGAATTATCGGGCCTACGTTTCCGAGACAAGCAAGAAGGCATAAGTGGCCAGACAGTAAATGTTTCCCATCCTC
Source organism: Pristionchus entomophagus (assembly GCA_036245825.1). NCBI lineage: Eukaryota > Metazoa > Nematoda > Chromadorea > Rhabditida > Neodiplogasteridae > Pristionchus > Pristionchus entomophagus. The sequence goes on from BTSX01000005.1 coordinate 20,659,472, forward strand.
TCTAACAATATACCTCGTCTTCACCGTTTACGATGAAATACGGATCGATCTCCTTCGTCGTCTTATTTCTCATTGCATTCAATTGAATCAGACTGAAAACAGGTTATTATCACTCAAATCCATTCAATTCTTACGTCATATTCCACTGTCGAAATTCTGATGACATTTGAAGGTTGCTGTAGACGTCATGCAAATTCTGATCGCTCAGAATGGAAACGTAAATCACACATAGTGCTACATTTGAGCACTCTTCAATCTCGATCTGAAATTGCGCACATCACTTAAAAGTGGAAAAGACGGAGACAAACTCTGGTCTTTCCAACAAAATCATTTTCATCGTAGAGCGAGGAATGGGTGAATTTCACTCGACCATCTGAAGCCAACTTAACAGATTGTGAAAGAAGAACTAGATAACTCCCCGGAAAAGTTAAGAATCGCAAGCAAAATAGGAATGAAAGCCAGACGGATTGAGGGGAGAGACATGCTCGAGAGAGAAGAGAGAATTGAAGGGTCTTATCGCTTTTATCATTGCATCTTTTTATCACCATCGCTGAGTAAGAAGAGTCAGGACATCAAACTAGTGAAAAGAGGAGGGGCAGATTAAACGTCCTCTCTCTCATATGTCGATCCCTCACTCTACATGATAAGAAGAATCATTATGAGAGCGATAAATCTCTATTATTCAGTCTGCAATAGTCGCCACTTCAATCGAATTCTTCTATATTTTGTGCATCATATAACATTTACATGACCTATCTTTTGAAGGTTTGAACCTGAGAATGAGCAACAGCTACTCATGACGCAGAGAAGACCAAACAACCGGGAGAGACGGAGGGGAGGGAGATGGAGGGAGAGGGAGAGGGAGGGAGAGGGAGAGGGAGGGAGAGGGAGGGGGAGAGAGGGGGAGGGAGGAGGAAGGGGGTGGGGGGGGGTTGAAGTCCAGTGGACAATGTTTCATTCATCGCTTCTCCTTAGTGACGAGGGATTCAATGACTGGGAAATTACCTTCGGAACAACAATTCATCGAATCAAGAGATGATGAATGACAATGAAACAGGATGGTATAAGCTTGATTCTGAAGAGTCTGATTCTTTTAACAAAAGATGTTGCCTCAATGGACAATCGAAATCCTGGCAGGACAAGTCAGCCATCAGCAGTAATGATCATCAGATTGACTTTTAGATCCATTTCATTCTTGTGCTCATTATCATTTTCGTTTTGACTGTGATGAGACGTGACTCTAGTAGTCGAGTGACTCGTTTATTATCGCTTCGTTCGGGTAGCGTAAATTTTGGAATGAATTTTCGGACTATTTTTGAGACAAACTCAAACTCCCGACAACACGCATTCGCCATATCACAGAAGCAACAATCACACCCGAAAGAACGGACCCTTATTCAACTAAGCAATTATCAATTAAATATCTAATATCCTAAAAAAAACGAAGCATTTCTACTGCGAGATAGTCGATAGTCGGCTCTGTTCAGTTGTTGATCTTCGCTCTTTTTGTACTGTCGTTGGTCGTTGTGTCGTAATTTTATTTCGATCCGCATTGCACACAAATTTAGCCGGTTCGAATCCGGGCTGTCGAAGCTCACGTTGAAAGCGAGCCTGATAAGCAATGCTTTTGGTGCGATCGAAGACTCTCTCCATTCACACACTCTCTAGCTAGTCAGACAGTGCAAGAGAGTATGAGAAATGGAGAGACTTTCTCTGACACAAAAATAGCGCCTAAACCCACGTAATCTCCATTGGCGAAAGTGTCGATAACATCGTACGACGGTTCTATTCCGAGACTTCTTTTCAATAGTAGCTCATTGTAGCATTGAATGGCCCCGTTATCGAAGGAAGGAAGCATCTACAACATTTTTGAAGAATTGTTTGTCAGTTTCGCTCAGGGTTCGAGATCCCTTTTGAGTATGTCAATGGCCCATCCCATGCAGAATGTATATGAGCTCATCAGTTCCTCGGCCTTGGAGATCGTCCTTTGAATACCTTATTGATGAGAAATTGTGGTATTGTTTTGAGTGTTGGAAGATCCTCCAATCCAAAGACACAAACTCCGTGTCGCATATTTCGTGAAGCGCACTTGCTCATTTTGAACCAGATCACGTGTCTGGAAAGGGGAGATTCTCTATTCATAGCTCTTTCGCTGCCAGTCTGCAGGCATCTATCATAGTTATGCTGTCCAACCTCTTACATCCTCAACTTTAATTGTTGTTCTCTAGTTTTTAAACTGTAGATGGTATCTTCAAATTGACAGTGAATGGAGGATGAGCCTTACCGTAGATGTTTAGGGTATCCACACGTGGCCGAGTATCGACCGGGAATCTTCAATGCCTCAGTAGAGGTTAGTGAGGGAAAGAACTGCTCGTCACCAGCAAACTGAAGAAACGGGGATAAACAATATGTTTAGAAGATTGTAGCATTCTCTTCATTCTCGGAGCCAAGCGATTGGGTATTACAAATTTACAAAAAGTTGTTCCGGGGAATAAACTGTTCCGGTAATGACGAATTTACAAATTATTTGTTTACGCAATCCGTTAATTATATTTCCTTAGTGCGCTGGGCGTGGGACCTCTTTAGAAGCAATTTAGCAAAAGAATAAATAAGCAAAATATATTCAAATATGCGAAAAGCCGATTCCAGTACGCAAAACCGAATAATAGTTAAGCGTGAAACGTGCGCGGTCTCATCCTTTGGTTACTATTATGATCGTATTCGCCCTATATAACAATTTCCCTGTTTGAAAATAGGCCGGTCAAAGAAAAATACATGGGCAGAACGGGGGGATGTTGGGAAGATTTGGCAACAATATAGGTTTTGTTCTCCGCGTCGAGGCGCATCGAACTGGTCTGGTGGCGAGGGGCTCAGATGACGTCGGGTAGGTCAAAGATGACGTCAAATTCGGGACACTCGATTTTCCATTTTTCGACCACTCAACTGACTGTACCGCGTTCCCCCCTGGATGGAAACCTGTATACTTGGATGTTTTCTGAAAGCTCTTGGCGAGATCTATACGAAAAAGGCCTAGGACCTTTTTAAATTACCATAAAACGAACGATAAATGGACGTGAGTTTACTCTGGCCACTTTTTCACCATGTGGTCTACCTCTTGCAAAACATCACCTGCGGGCGGGAGTCGAACCTGCTTGCGTCGGCATGCCGGTCAGACACCATGCCCAATGGGCATGGTGTCTGACTGGCATGCCGACGCAGGCAGGTTGGGCATGGTGTCTGACTGGCATGCCGACGCAGGCAGGTTCGACTCCCGCCCGCAGGTGATGTTTTGCAAGAGGTAGAGAAAGGCGCGCGCCCCAACCAGATCGTGAATCCTGCAACTGCATTGATAATATAAGTGATAATTGATAATATAACACCATTGATAATGCCGACGCAGGCAGGTTCGACTCCCGCCCGGTGATGTTTTGCACCCCGAAAATTGATAATTCATCGGCCAATCTGATTCCGAACTGGGTACGAGGAGCGAAACCTCCATCCAGAGTTGGTTATGGTGTCTGACCGAAGCCCGCCGGCTAATGGGCATGGTGTCTGACTGGCATGCCGACGCAGGCAGGTTCGACTCCCGCCCGCAGGTGATGTTTTGCAAGACGTAGAGAAAGGCGCGCGCCCCAACCACTAGTCTCCGTCGAGCGTTCCCTGAGGTAGGCCGCCCAGGCCCAATGGGCATGGTGTCTGACCGGCATGCCGACGCAGGCAGGGTCGACTCCTGCCCGCAGGTGATGTTTTGCAAGAGGTAGAGAAAGGCGCGCGCCACAACCACTAGTTTCAAAGGCCTAGGACCACTTTGAAGCGAGATATGGCCGGGCAAACTTTCCGAGTTTGGCGAAATCGCTATTTGGGCAGTTGGAAACTATATAACCGGTGGTGGCAAATACAAACGGTTAGCAGTGTGAGGTGCGGAAAACATCGGGGAATCGGTGGGTTCTTTGGATGAATCGATAAGTGCAAAGGCGGCTGAGCAGCATCTGTTTCCGTGAGGTGCTATCGGGCGGAAAACGGCGTTTTTAGCTGAAATTCTTCGAGTTTGGTGAAAGTGCTCGGATGGCCGCCGTGATAGGGCCTAATGGTGATGACAGTCGGATAGAGGGACCCATGACGGTTCGAACCGTGTTTTAGTTGAAGCTTTTTATTAAGTTTGACGCTTGGTGTTGTGGTTACAAGATGATGCTTCAGATACTCACCACTAACAATTTCCCTGTCCGAAATTTGACTGGTCGAAGAAAAATACATGGGCAGAACGGGGGGTTGTTAGCAAGATTTGGCAACAATATTGGTTTTGTTCTCTGCGTCGAGGCGCATCGAACTAGCCTGGTGGCGAGGGGCTCAGATGACGTCGGGTAGGTCAAAGATCACGTCAAAATCGGGACACTCGCGATTTTCCAAAAATCGACCCTTCAACTGGCTGTCCCACATTCTCCCCTAGGTGGAAACCTGCACCTATGGGTTGTTTCTGAAAGCTCTCGGCGAGATCTATACGAAAAATAGTTAGCAATGCAAAAAGTTTCAAAGGCCTAGGACCGCTCTGAAGCGAGATATGGCCGGGTGAAGTTTTCGCGTTTGGCGAAATCGCTATTCGGACGGATGGCAACTATATAAACCGAGGTGGCATGTACTGGCGGGTGCAAGTGCAAGGTGGGGAAAACGCTGAGGAATCGATGGCTGCTTTAGTTGAGTCGATTACTTCAAAGGCGGCTGAGCAGCATCTGTTTCCGTGAGGTACTAGCCGGCGGAAAACGGCGTTTTTTGGTGAAATTCTCCGAGTTCGGTGAAAGTGCTCGGATCTCAGCGGAGATAGTGCCTAATATATATCATAGACGTGTAGAGTGACCCGTGACGGTTCGAACCGTGTTTTAGTTTAAGCTTTTCATTAAGTTTAAAGCTTGGTGTAGTGGTTACAAGATGGGGCTTCAAATCCTCACCACGCGGGTTCGAATCCCCACCGGTGCAAAAGTGTTTGCAATAATTTTCGCGAACTCGGATCGTGTTCGGCAGTGGTGGGGAGGTATCCTGGCTCCCGTCAACGTCGAACCCGACCCACCCACGACCCTCAAACTTGGAATGTCAACCCGGATCGTGTTCACTGTTGCTCGCCCGGTCTTCGTCCAAGACGGCCGATAGCGCTTCCATTCGATGTGCAGCTATGGCGCAGGTGGTAGGGCGTCCGTCTGGCGTTCATCAACACCTGGGTTCGACTCCCGGCCGGTGCACAACGTTTTTCAAACTTTTTTCGGGCTAGAAAAATAAATTTTCGCTCTTTTTCATGAAGAGTCAAAATGTGTCCGGAGCCTTTTGAATAGGCGAAACACGGCTCTGAAAAGCCGGATGTGGTGTTTGGAGGGTTTAACGTGGAGTCAGCGCTACGGTTCCTGAAGAAACTTTTTTCCTCTCGTCATTTTAGCTTTAGTCCCCAGCAAACACTATTAACGGAAAGTTACTAGGAAAGCCGGGAGAGCGTGCCGAAAATGATACAGTCCGTCAAAATAGCTCCAAAATCGTCCAAATCGCTATTCCGGCAGATGGGAAATATATAAAACGGCGTGGGAAATACTAACGGACTGAAACTAACGGACCGGTATGCATAAAACACTGGCGCATCGATCTAAACTTGGTAGATCCTGGTCGCACCAAAAGCCGCTTTTTGGTGATTACTTTTCGGAAGCACACTTTCCGGATTTCGAGGTTTTCTACATTTATCGAGCGGGGAAATAGTCGTGGTAGCGCTCGCTGAGACGTATCGATCGGTGCCGGAAATGAAGCGTTTCCATGCGTTTGAAGCCGAACACGGCCGAGTAAAGACGGAATTTGAAGGTTTAGCAATTCTTAATTTGGCCAATTTTCAAATCTGCAACTTGAGAACCGAACGAAACCAAATCTTTTGCTCGGATTCGGCATCACTCGGAAAGTATTTGAAGTGTTCGGGAGTGAACGTAATCATGGCGCAGGTGGTTAGCTGTTAGCTTAGTGCCCACCACCCCCGGGTTCGAACCCCGCGCAGAACAACAACTTTTGCTCGGCCTCGCAAGTATCCAGAACGTGTCCGGGGTGGTCGGAAGCGTGCGTAATCATGGCGCAGGTGGTAAGAGCCTAGACTGGCGTTCATGACCCCCCGGGTTCGATGCCCGACCACTGCTAACCTTTTGCAAAGTGTCAGACCATGTGCGGGAAGGGTGCCTGACACTCAGACACCCCCTGGTTCGACTCCCCGCCGGTGCACAATGTTTTGCAAAATTTTTTTCGGCTAGAAAAATAAATTTTCTGGATTAAAAAATCACAAAAAGTATAAATAAACCTACGGCTTACCCGTAGCGAGCGCAGCTCGGCTAGTTTGCCTCTACATAAAAGAACGACTGATGACAAATTGACCAAGCCTTGCAAAAGTTCTTCAACCTTTTGGCAAGATTTAGCAAATTGGGGGGTCCTATGCAACTTTCGACGGCGCATCTTTTTCATGAAGAGTCAAAATTTGTCCAGAGCCGTTGAATAGGCGAAACCCGGCTCTGAAACTTTTTGACCATTCAACTGACTGTCCAGCGTTCCCCCTGGACCAAACCCCTTACATATGGTTATTTTCTGAAAGCTCTCGACGAGATCTACAAGAAAAAAATTTTCCGGGCAAGAAAAATAGAATTTAGTGAATAAAATAATTTTTTATATACCAAAACATCGGTTTACCCGTAGCGAGCGCAGCTCGGCTAGTTCGCCCTATATAAACAAAAGCCTGATTGGAAATTTACTGGTCAACTTGCAAATGGTTTTAGACCTAAAAGACCGCTGGATATTTATGGGGAGATAGTGGATCCGGACCCAAAATGTCTTTGCGCGTTGAATGAGCTATTCGGTTTTTGGCCTGGCCTTTGTCGGGTAGGTCAAAATCAAGTCCAATGAGACCATACTTTGCGTTTTGTCGATTATCGAAAAAAGTACTGATCCAATCGACTCGGGAGTAGTGCAAACTCGATGCAACTTTTCGAGATGCACATATGTTCTATTGCCGCGCATTATCTGCTCTTTGAAACCGACTTTTATCGGGTTTTTGACTCAAAAAGTGCACTTTTTGAGGTCGAAATCGGCCAAATAGCTATTGCAGCGGATGGAAAATATATAAGCCGGCATGGAAAATATCTTTTGCTAACTTTTTTTCGGGCTAGAAAAATAAATTTTTAGGTTCAAAAAATTACATTTTCCCAACAAAAACTCACGGTTTACCCGTAGCGAGCGCAGCTCGGCTAGTTCGCCTATACATAAAAGAACGACCTATGACAAATTCACAAAGCGGCGGAAAAAGTTTTCGGCGTGGGATAAGATTGGTTTAATATGAGGGTCATATGTAACTTTCGATGGCGAATCTTTTTCATGAAATGTCAAAATTGGTCCGGAGCCGTTGAATAGGCGAAACCCGGCTCTGAAACTTTTTCGACCCTTCAACTGACTGTCCCGCGTTCCCCTTGAACCAAACCCCTTACTTATGGTTATTTTCTGAAAGCTCTCAACGAGATCTACAAGAATAAAAAGTCAGCATAGCTGAGTATGGAAGCTGGGGGAGCGCGCTGAAGCCGCTGATATCACCGGGCAAACTTTTGGCTTTTGGCGAAATCGCTATTCGGGCGGATGGGAAATATGAGTTAAATATGTGGAAATATCGGGAAATCGATGGCTGCTTTGGTTGAGTCTAATACTGCAAAAGCGGCTGAGCAGCATCTGTTTCCGTGAGGCACTATTGAATGAAAAACGGCGTTTTTAGCCGAAATTCTCCGAGTTCGGTGAAATTGCTCGGATCTCCGCGGTGACAGGGCCTAGTGGTAATGACAGTCAGATTGAAGGACTCATTACGGTTCGAACCGTGCATTGGTTGAAGGGTTTTATTGAGTTTAAAGCTTGGTATAGTGGAACGGCGAACGCCGACCCGACCTCGGTCGGGTCTGGCGTTCGCCTCTACATAAAAGAATCCCGATTGCAAATTCACAAGGCCGAGTAAAAGTACTTCAGGTGTGGGATAAGATTTAGCAAATTAGGTATCATATGCAACTTTCGACGGCGCATCTTTTTCCTGAAGAGCCAAAATTGACCGGGAGCCGTTGAATAGGCGAAACACGGCTCTGAAAAGCCGGATGTGGGGTTTTGGGTCTTTATCGCGTAGTTGGCGCTACGGTTCCTGCAGAAACTTTTATCCTCTCGTCATTTCAGTGGCACCTTCCAGCAAGCACTATTCCGGAAAAGTAACTTTGAACGCCGGGAGCGCGCGCCGAATATGGGACACAAGGTGAAAAATGGGTGAACATCGTCCAAATCATTAAAAACGCGATGGTTTAATATGGGTTAAATATGGTTGAATACTAACGAACAGTTGTGCGATGTTCAGAAAACGCTGGCGCATCTTTCTAAACTTGGTAGATACTGGTAGCTCCAAAATCCGCATAATGGCAGTTAGTTTTCGGAGGTACACTTTCCGGATTTCAAGGTTTTCAATGTTTCGCTCGCGGATGAATAGTTGTGGTGCTTCGTGTTAAAAATAAAGTTGTAGAGCTTGCTGAGACGCATCGATCAATACCAGAGATGAATCGTTCTCTTGCGTTTGAAGCATAATACGGCCGGGTGAAATCGTAATTTTGAGTTTACAGATACTCACTTTTACCGATTTTCGTCTACACGCACTATTTATCCATACTCAAGTGGAATAAAAACTTTTGCTCGGCTTTTTCCATTACTCGGAAAGATTCTGGGGTGTTCGGGAGTGAACGTAATCATGGCGCAGGTGGTTAGCGGTTAGACTAGCGCCCATAACCCCCGGGTTCGAATCCCACTTTGAACAAAAACTTTTGCTCGGCCTCACGATCACTCAGAAACGGTCCGGAGTGGTCGGGAGCGTGCGCAAACATGGCGCAGGAGAGAGCCTAAGAGCCTAGACTGGCGTTCATGACCCCCCGGGTTCGATGCCCGACCACTGCTAACCTTTTGCAAAGTGTCAGACCATGTGCGGGAAGGGTGCCTGACACTCAGACACCCCCTGGTTCGACTCCCCGCCGGTGCACAATGTTTTGCAAAATTTTTTTCGGCTAGAAAAATAAATTTTCTGGATTAAAAAATCACAAAAAGTATAAATAAACCTACGGCTTACCCGTAGCGAGCGCAGCTCGGCTAGTTTGCCTCTACATAAAAGAACGACTGATGACAAATTGACCAAGCCTTGCAAAAGTGCTTCAACCTTTTGGCAAGATTTAGCAAATTGGGGGGTCCTATGCAACTTTCGACGGCGCATCTTTTTCATGAAGAGTCAAAATTTGTCCAGAGCCGTTGAATAGGCGAAACCCGGCTCTGAAACTTTTTTGACCATTCAACTGACTGTCCCGCGTTCCACACTGAACCAAACCCCTTACATGTGGTTATTTTCTGAAAGCTCTCGTCGAGATCTACAAGAAAAAAAGTTAGTTGTACTAAACATTTCGATTCACTAGGACAACTCTGAAGCGAGATATCGCCGGGCAAAGTTTTCGATTTTAGAGAAATCGCTATTCAGGCGGGTCGGAAATATATACTCGGGTGTGGTAAATACTAGCCGATGGAAGTGCAGAGTGGGGAAAACGGAGGGGCATCGATGGATGCTTTGTTTGAGTCGATTAGATGAAAAGCCGCTGAGCAGCATCTGTTTCGGTGAGGTACTATCAGGCGCGAAACAGCGGTTTTTGCCGAAATTCTCCGAGTTCGGTCAAAGTGCTCGGATCTCAGCGGGGATAGCGCCTAATGGAGTTGACAGTCGTATAGAGTGACCCGAGACGGTTCGAACGCTGTTTTAGTACAAGCTTTTTATTAAGTTTAAAGCTTGGTGTAGTGGTTACAAGATGGGGCTTCAGATCCTCACCACGCGGGTTCGAATCCCCGCCGGTGCAAAAGTGTTTGCAATAATTTTCGCGAGATCGGATCGTGCTCGGCAGAGGTGGGGAAGGTATCCTGGCACTCGTCAACATCGAACCCGACCCACCCACGACCCCCAAACCTCGAATGTCAACCCGCATCGCGCCAGATCGTGTGCGTTTTTGCAATAATTTTCGCGTGCTCGGGTCATGCCGGGGAGTAGTCGGAGAATGGCAATCCCGGCTGTGTTTCAGATTGAAAGTTTATCAGAACTAGGGCGTATTGCGCCGTTCTGCCTGGGCATCGATGGGACCTCTAGCCGTGGAACAGAGGGGTAACATTCCGCTCTGTCGTATTTTTTGTCAGAAAAATTACCACCCTGGTGACTGTCAGAAAAATTACCACAGAGGTGACTGTGTCAGAAAATTTACCGCACAGGTGACTGTGTCAGAAAATTTACCACAGATCGTGGTATGGTAATATTTCTGACAGTCTTGTGACATACAGCGAGGCTAGACAACTCAAACTAATTTTCTTTTAACCTTACGGCGTACCACTAGCGAGCGTAACTCGGCTAGTCATTATAAAAATGTAATATCGCTTGTTCGGGAAATCTCATACATTTTTAGTGTACATATCGATGAATGTTGTCGAATTGATCTCATTCACGATAAAATCACTGGCTGGTTTGGGCAGAAGCGCCTGAACTTATTTTTCGCTTTCCTTGCCGGATAGAAAAGAGCAAACGAACCTGCATTCCTCCTTTCATGTATGTAATGTTCGCTGCCTTGCAAGAGGATACTGTAATTGGATATTTATTGATTTGTTGTTGAAATACGGTCACGAAAAACAATTATTCTCACCCTTCTTATCTTACTTTTGAGTGGAAATTGAAGCATACATCAACAAAACCCACATTCGTTGCCCTTGAAACTCTTCGGACACATTCCTAGTTTGTCCAGGCTTCTGGGATAACTCTTCAGACATCGATTAGATGGACAAGGAAACTTGTCCACTACTGTAGAACCTGCACTTTCGAGGGTTTGATCTTCAAATATGAATAAAATACCTTCTAAAGCGGTGAGAATTTGAGCAAACTCTTGATGAGTGCGCGTTAGAATGTCATGATTCTGTCAAAATATTTCATTTAATAGATAATTTGGAGAAATCTGACCTGAAGCAGAAAAACGTACTCGAACTTCTTTGATTCGAGTGTTCTCATACAGTCGAGATGAGCATAGTTTTGATTGACTCCATTAGAACCAACCTTACGAGAGATACTGCAATGCTTTCCATCACTTATTCATATCGATTTTCCTTAAGAATATTTCGAGGGAATAAATTTAGAAAAAAAATAATAAAAAAAGAAATCAAAATGGAAGAACGCAATATCTGTCCTTCTTTTCGTTCCCCAACTGCCACCCGTTTAATCTATCAGAATCTCGCGAGAAAAGCTCGTCAGTTTCTGTCCACCTTTTCTCTCTTTCATTTTCACGTTTTACTGACTTTCATTTATTAGTTTGTTTTTATATGTTCGAGCAATCGAATAAACTATTGTTACAAAATTTAAAGCAAAAATAAAACTCGTTAATAATACGAGAAAACAGTTTTGAAACAAGAGAGTTGACAAAATTTTGCATGAAAACTCGCGAGAAAGTGCGAGAGAGCATGCAAAAATGAGAGAATTCAAAATAACTAGGATTTCCTATGAAAACAACACCTCGCAAGAATGTCTTATTCTCACACACACTCTCGCCCTTTCTCGCGAGCTTTTATGCAAAATCTTGCCAACTTTTCTCGCGAGTTTTTCACGCGACTATTATTTCAAAACTGTTTTCTCGTATTATTTACGAGTTTGATTTTTGTTTTAAATTTTCTACAAATAGGTTATCCGGTTGCTCGATCATATATTCACAAACTAATAAAAGAAAGTCAGTAAAACGTGAAAATGAAAGCGAGAAAAGGTGGACAGAAACTGACGAACTTTTCTCGCGAGATTCTGATAGATTAAACAGGTGGCTGGGATCTGAGACTCACTTTGCGATCAATACATTCGGCAGGCACGTTGCTAGTTGATTGAACCGCCATCGGAAATCATCTGTCACCTCAAATTGGATTGATACAGTCTTGGCTAAGTAACGGCTGTCAGAATAAAGAAGCTGTGTCTTCATTCTAATCACTGGGACGAGTAACATACGCGTGTGGGATGAAGAAATTGCATTTTCATTTCTTTGTGATGGTCTATTCTGGTGAGAATGGGATGGGTTTCATACAAGTCACGCGAGGAAATTTACTACAGCTAACTCTGACACTGAGATAAGTATGATTCCTTCTAAACACACAAAGTTTTTTGATAGCTCGACAGTAGACTGATGGATAATAATAGAGAAGAAAGATGTACAATCCAACCGATCAGTTTGTTTTAGTATGATGAACTAACCTTCAAATCGACGGAAAAGCAGTACCAGTTCTCTTTCGTGTACGTATTCCACATCTGTTGCTCGAGAAATTGATAGTCCTAATGATGGAAGCTGGTAATGATGAATGTAATGAATGATGGTAATGATGAAATTGATAGTCCTAATGATGAAGCATTCGAGTGCGACGCTCGCTCAAAGGTCGGTCGGTTCGCATAAACGCGCCGCTCTCGTTTCTCCTCCCAAGCCGGATTGGTCACCGTGGGAGGGTATGACCAAATCATGGCAAGCCTTATCATCGCTACGCTCAACTGCCTATCTCTGTGCCATGACTCAAGGATCACTGAACTGGAGAACGCACTCAGCAATATCAACTTCCACGTTCTGGGTCTGTCCGAAGTAAGAAGACCAGATGAAGCCTCAATTGATCTACTCAAGTCGGGAAGCGTACTCTATCACACGCAACGGCAGCAGAATCGTATGGCCGGAGTGGGGTTTGTCGTGAGTGGGGAAGCTAAGCGGATGGTAGTGAGATTTGGCGGCTTAACTCCTAGGGTCTGCTTTCTTGACGTGGAGGTACCGAACAACGAGCTTATTCGCATTTTCCAGGTCTACGCGCCTGCCAGTTCGAGAGATGACTCGGAGTTCAGTGATTTTCTCGATCAGCTCGAAGCAGCGTACAACGCGCCTGTGTCTGGAAGCCACCGGTACCGATTCGTGCATAAGGTCATGATGGGTGATCTCAATGGGAAAATTGGTTGTCGTCAGTTGGGGGAAAACTCTGTGGGGGCATTCGGGTATGGGGATAGGAACAACAAAGGGCAAATGGTTGTGGATTTGTGTGAGAGGCTTCATCTCAAGGTGGGTAACTCCTTCTTTCGGAAAAGGACAATCCGCAAGTTCACTTGGGTTTCACCAAATGGGTTATCAGCAAATGAGATCGATTTCATCTTGTATCCTAGGGGAATGGCAGTGAGGGATGTCGGAGTGATAAATCGATTCGATTTTACCACTGATCACCGACTCGTTAGAGCTTCCATCTCGTTCCCTCGCCGTTTCCCTTGGAGAAAGGAAACGACCGGTCAGGGTGATTCGCACCTCGAAAATGGACTGTTTAAACTCAGTCTACGATTAGAGTTACAAAGTAGAGGAGCGGATCTTAGGTACGGTAACATTGTGGATGCGATTAGAGGGGCGGGGAAAATTGCAACGGTTTATACACCTAGGGATGGAGGAATATCACAAGCTACAAAGGATCTACTAGCGGGACGAAAGGATTATAAGATGCAGTCAGCCGGTTTGCCTCGCTTACAGTGGCTGCTTCTAAACAGATCGATCCGTCAATCTTTCAGAAATGATAGAGAACGGTCGTATCTAAGTTACGTCAATGCAGCCATTGCGAGCGGGAAAAGCTATAAGAAGGCTGCTGCAAGAATTGCTGTAGGGAAAGGTAGAATTCACAAAATTAGGGATGGGTCGGGTAATTGGGAATGCACACAATTGGGTATAGAGAGGGTCTTCCAAGCATTTTATAACGATTTGTATGAAGGGGACGGAGGAATAGGATATAGAACACTAAGAGTAAGGGACCCATTCATTCCCTTGTGCGTTGCTGAAGTGGAACAAGCACTTCGACATTTCAAGTCAGGTAAAGCACCGGGAAGGGATGGGATCACTGGTGAGATGTTGAGGGCGGGATCTGACTACTTAGCTCCATTACTAACAGAGGTATTTAACAACATACTAACCGGAAGTGTCCCAAAGGGGTTTGGTGACTCGCGCACTATTCTGCTGCCTAAGACAGGTGATAGTTCTCTCGTTAAAAATTACCGGCCAATCAGTCTGCTGCCTGCTTTGCAGAAAGCCCTCACCGGTCTTTTGAATACGAGACTCGCACCTATCCTGGATAGCAGTAGGAGTTGGGAACAAATGGGATTTAGACAGGGACATTCTACGGTAGATGCTATTCACACTCTCAAAACGGTAGTCACAAACTGCATTGATCATCGCTTGCCCATTTATCTACTTTTCGTGGATATTTCTAAGGCTTTTGATTCGGTTTATGTTGATGCTGTCTATAAGGCTCTGGAGGTGGAAGGTGTTCCGTCGGAAGTGGTTTCATTCCTAAGTTCCCTCTCTCGGTGTAGCAAAAGTGCAGTCTTAGTGAATGGAAAGGAAGTGGAAATCAATGTTGGAAGAGGGGTTAGACAAGGAGACTGTTTGTCACCCAGACTGTTTACAGCAGTCTTGGATATGGCATTCCGTCAATTAGACTGGGCGGGAAAAGGGATTAACATCAATGGGCGATTCCTCTCTCATATTCTCTTTGCCGATGACGCAGTGCTCATTTCTCACGATGAGCGACAAATTCAATCGATGGCAATAGAGTTGGAGAGGGAATTAAAAAGGGTGGGGCTTCATCTTAACGGTGATAAAACTGTGGGAATGTCTTCGAAGGGTAATCCCAGGGATGTCAGAGTTGCGGGGAAGATTGTGGGTATCAGAAAAGAGGTGGTCTATTTGGGAAGCATCATTACTATCAATGGGAAGGAGGAGAGGGAGATTGGCCGGCGAATTCAGGCCGCATATGGGACTTTCCACAAGCATAGATCATTCCTAGTGAATAGATCTGTCCCAATGGTTCATAAGCGCCGTCTTTTCAATGGTTGTATCATTCCCGCCTTCCTATACGCATGTGAAACATGGGCCTTGACCAAAGCACAAAGTGAAAGATTATCGGTGGCCCAAAGACGCATGGAGCGTTGGATGGTCGGTTGCACTGTCTTGGATCATGTCTCGAACGAAAGGCTGCGTGGACTCACTCAGGTCAGAGACGTTGTTCGTACCGCCTTGAAAAGAAAGTGGCTCTGGGTGCATAAAGTTGCTAATGATCATGACTTGAAGTGGAGCAGAACTGTGATCGATTGGACTCCACGAGGGCCTAAGCGAGGACGCGGAAGACCGCCCACAAGATGGAACGATCTCTTCATGCGAACTATCGGACCTACATTCCTGAGACAAGCAAGAAATCATGAATGGCCCGCCATGCACATCAGAGCCTACTCTTGATAAATGTGTTAAAATCCAAAAAATGATGGAAGGAGATCAAAGATCAACTCTAGATCAGATACTAACTTTATATACGATCTTCCCATAGGCTATCGAAAAGGATTCATAGTAAGAAGGAGCGGCGGAGAATCGATTCTGAATCGAGTGTTGATCATTATTGGTTGAATCGTCAACTGACTTGAATTCCTTCACAACTCATGTCCAAACTATCATTGTCGAGCTTCGGACGGTGAAGAGCTACACTCTGGAATGATTCACGGACTCACCGGAAACGACTATCTTTATTGGTTTTGAATGGTGACTTTTGGTCAACACGATAATATCCTTCTCTACTCACAGACTATCCCGTGAACAAGCAAAGCTCGGAATCAAAGAAGTTAATAATCTTACCTGCGTGTAGTCTTTATCCCCCACGAATACTCGATCGCAGTCAATCTGGTGAGGGAAGTAAGCGAAGAGTTGAGAGGAAGAGTCATTGGTAGAGAAGAAAGTGAGATAATTGATGGATGATAGAGAGAGATCTGGAAACTGAGGCTAATCAATACCAGATGCAAAGTTGAATCTGCTAAGTTCATATTCAAGTTTCCCTACTGAAAATTTCTTAGCTCTCTCTCTCTCTCTCTCTCTCTCTCTCTCTCTCTCTCTCTCTCTCTCTCTCTCTCTCTCTCTCTCTCTCTCTCTCTCTCTCTCTCTCTCTCTCTCTCTCTCTCTCTCTCTCTCTCTCTCTCTCTCTCTCTCTCTCAATTATAGTATGATGAATGTTACGTGCCAATACGTGCAATTTAGAATGAGAAGAACAGGTATATTCTTAGAGCATGAAATAAAATAAAATAATGACTGACACTCGAAATAGTAGCACATAAGGTATAGTGCGGAGAGGGCAGTGAGGAGGAAGAGAGAGCGACGGCCTGAGAGGGGCATGGAATAGAATGGAGAGAGGAATATCAATGGCTTCTTATCAATCGACGTGTGTTAGCACTTGAGGTGTGGCTGGATATTCAAGAGAAGAGCATAATGGAGATTGGAAGAGGGAGGAAACTGCCTTGATGGACTGATGGACTGTTTCCGGATTGATGGAATTATTGAGAATTGGAAACCTACCCGTTTTGAATGCTCGATCGGAAAAGAGTAGGGCGGGGCATGACAAAAATGTCTATATGAGCTTTACAAATCATAGAAAAGTACATTAGGATTTTCGTCATTTATTCCTTTGATTGAACTTTGCAAAAGTGGAGAAAAGAACCTAGAGGAAATTGTAGATAAATCTCACTTGAAATTTTCCGTGCGAGTCTTCTCATCTGGTGGGGATTGTTTATACTAAAGGGGCGAATGGACAGAGGGATCAGAATAGCAGATACAAAAGAGACACCGATGCTTCCTAGTGACAGACTAATGAAAAGGATCTGTTGAATCTATGGAGACGCCCCCCCCCCCCCCTTCTGGATTAGATCCGTTAGTCGAGATTCAATAGTCCCACGATCGAAACAACTCGCTACGCTTCGATGATCCATTCGGTTTTCTTCCTGTCATCCAAAGCCTGGAAAAAAACACGCGCTGTCGGAGATAGACCGAATAAATGCAGATGAAATATTTAATGTACAGCAAATGAGATTCACATTTAAATCTAAGTTAAAAATCACTTTTTTTCATTAAATTTGCTAGAAATATTTTCTGATATTATTTTAGTGGCAGTATTTGTTAAATTAAATTGATAAGAATAAAATTATAGAAATCAGAAGTCTGCTCAAAATATGCTCCAACTCCTAAACTTGAAGCCCTTACGGTATGCACAATCGTCAACCTGTTCTCTCGCTTTCGCTTTCGCAATTATTCAGATTTATGTATGTTTCGCTTATTCGGAAAGGATATGCCCTTCTTAAAATGAGTCTATGCTTGCTCAGTCATCTTTTCATAATCCGTGAGGAGTTCCCCGAAGTGTGTTTGGCGTAATTGCTCCGTTTCACTGTTTCGTTCGTGCTAGCTTCAAATTATGTCTATCGTTCTCTCTTATTTATGTGTATAAGTTCTAAATATTCAGCACTTGATAAATGCGAGATATTATCCTTCCTCCAGAGGCTTCAAATTCCCCGATGGAGGAAGAAACACCCACACCTGGTACGTTGCTCCGCTCGAATTCTATAAATGAGTTGCCTTTTGTCAAATGGCCTCTTGTTTGTTTTCTATGGACTATTTCAAGATACCCCTCTTAGCTGAAGTTGGAATGAGATGTATACAAAGTCGGCAATAATTTTGTTATTTAAATGTTTCATTATAGAAGATGAGGACGTTATCGGTTGTCTCCCTCGTCTCTTCGCCTCTGCTCACAAGGATGAAGTACGTATTTTTATTTTTTATTTATTAGAAAATATAAAATATTCAAACAAAATCGCTTACAATGAATCATGGGAGATTCCCGATACATTAATGATTGATTGTAGAATGCGTTTCGATCTCTAGGTACACTGATGCTTCGAGTTTGTATGAGGTGTTTTGACAGGGTAGTACCATTTGTTCATATCACTCTCCGCAAAAGAGTAATCTAGAGCCTCTATAGTCATTCTATTTTGTTCTCAGGTGGAGGGTATTCTGGCTCAACTGCCTCCTCTGTGTGTCCCTGGCAAGGAACACGATCTAGAGAAGGCATTCGAGAGATACCAGAAGCTGCTCGATCTATATCAGGTCCAGTTCGATTTCAAATTCGTTTAGGAGGAGATCTGACAGGGTAGTCGTAGTTGCAGTGGATTGTAGTACGAATTTATCCATTCAATATTGCGTAAAAATAAGTTAACTAATATCGAAAAAAATTTTTGCAATCAGATATCTGTTTTAGCACCACACTATCGCATATAATATTGTATTACCAGCCGATCGCACGCGCCAAGGCGCGTGCTCCGGCTGGCGTACGCCGGGTTGTGTGCTAGGGCTCTGTTTATTGTGCTTTTTGTGTGCACAATATCCACCGAGGCATTCCCCCGCCTACGGCGGGGGAAGCCATTGGCAGACTGCGCGCGTCGTCTGTCTTTCTTTTTCTCCTGCTTCACACACTCTCCGACTCTCTCTTCTCTCTGGAAGGTTGCAAAATTTCGGGGAGGTTCTGGAAGGTTCGATGACGAAATCTCTCTCCACCTCAATTCCCCCTCTCTCGAATGTTCTGGAGGTTTCGATGACGAAATCTCCCCCCCCCCTCCCTCCCCCCTTTCTGGACGGTTCTGGAAGTTTCTATGACGACATCTCTCTTCCCTCCCTTCCCCTCTTTTGGGAAGGTTCTGGAAGTTTCGATGACGAAATCTCTCTCCCCCTCCCTCCCCGTCTCGTTGGAAGGTTCTGGAAGTTTCTATGATGAAATCTCTCTCCCCCTCCCTCCCACCTATTTCTAGAAGTTTCTGGAAGGTTCGATGACGAAATCTCTCTCTCCCTCCCTTCCCCTCTATCTGGAAGGTTCTGGAAGTTTCTATGATGCAATCTCTCTTCCCTCCCCCCTCTCTCTTTCTGAAAGGTTCGATGACGAAATCTCTCTCCCCCTCCCTCCCCCTCTTTCTGGAACGTTCTGGAAGGTTCGATGACGAAATCTCTCTCTGTCTCCCTTCCCCTCTATCTGGAAGGTTCTGGAAGGTTCGATGACGAAATCTCTCTCCCCCTCCGTCCCCCTCTCTTTCTGGAAGGTTCGATGATGAAATCTCTCTTCCCCTCCCTCCCTCCTCTTTCTGGAAGATTCTGAAAGGTTCGATGACGAAATCTCTCTCCCCCTCCCTCCCCCTATTTCTGGAAGGTTTTGGAAGGTTCGATGAAGAAATCTCTCTCCCCCTCCCTCCCCGTCTCGTTGGAAGGTTCTGGAAGTTTCTATGATGAAATCTCTCTCCCCCTCCCTCCCCCCTATTTCTGGAAGGTTCGATGACGAAATCTCTCTCCCCCTCCCTCCCCGTCTCGTTGGAAGGTTCTGGAAGTTTCTATGATGAAATCTCTCTCCCCCTCCCTCCCCCCTATTTCTAGAAGTTTCTGGAAGGTTCGATGACGAAATCTCTCTCTCCCTCCCTTCCCCTCTATCTGGAAGGTTCTGGAAGTTTCTATGATGCAATCTCTCTTCCCTCCCCCCTCTCTCTTTCTGGAAGTTTCTATGATGAAATCTCTCTCCCCCTCCCTTCCCCTCTATCTGGAAGGTTCTGGAAGTTTCTATGATGCAATCTCTCTTCCCTCCCCCCTCTCTCTTTCTGGAAGGTTCGATGACGAAATCTCTCTCCCCCTCCCTCCCCGTCTCGTTGGAAGGTTCTGGAAGTTTCTATGATGAAATCTCTCTCCCCCTCCCTCCCACCTATTTCTAGAAGTTTCTGGAAGGTTCGATGACGAAATCTCTCTCTCCCTCCCTTCCCCTCTATCTGGAAGGTTCTGGAAGTTTCTATGATGCAATCTCTCTTCCCTCCCCCCTCTCTCTTTCTGAAAGGTTCGATGACGAAATCTCTCTCCCCCTCCCTCCCCCTCTTTCTGGAACGTTCTGGAAGGTTCGATGACGAAATCTCTCTCTGTCTCCCTTCCCCTCTATCTGGAAGGTTCTGGAAGTTTCTATGACGCAATCTCTCTTCCCTCCCCCCTCTCTCTTTCTGGAAGGTTCGATGACGAAATCTCTCTCCCCCTCCCTCCCCGTCTCGTTGGAAGGTTCTGGAAGTTTCTATGATGAAATCTCTCTCCCCCTCCCTCCCACCTATTTCTAGAAGTTTCTGGAAGGTTCGATGACGAAATCTCTCTCTCCCTCCCTTCCTCTCTATCTGGAAGGTTCTGGAAGTTTCTATGATGCAATCTCTCTTCCCTCCCCCCTCTCTCTTTCTGAAAGGTTCGATGACGAAATCTCTCTCCCCCTCCCCCCCCCCTCTTTCTGGAACGTTCTGGAAGGTTCGATGACGAAATCTCTCTCTGTCTCCCTTCCCCTCTATCTGGAAGGTTCTGGAAGTTTCTATGACGCAATCTCTCTTCCCTCCCCCCTCTCTCTTTCTGAAAGGTTCGATGACGAAATCTCTCTCCCCCTCCCTCCCCCTCTTTCTGGAACATTCTGGAAGGTTCGATGACGAAATCTCTCTCTCCCTCCCTTCCCCTCTATCTGGAAGGTTCTGGAAGTTTCTATGATGAAATCTCTCTCCCCTCCCTCCCCCTCTCTCTTTCTGGAAGGTTCGATGACGAAATCTCTCTCCCTCCCTTCCCCTCTATCTGGAAGGTTCTGGAAGGTTCGATGACGAAATCTCTCTCCCCCTCCGTCCCCCTCTCTTTCTGGAAGGTTCGATGACGAAATCTCTCTTCCCCTCCCTCCCTCCTCTTTCTGGAAGATTCTGAAAGGTTCGATGACGAAATCTCTCTCCCCCTCCCTCCCCCTCTTTCTGGAACATTCTGGAAGGTTCGATGACGAAATCTCTCTCCCCCTCCCTCCCCCTCTTTCTGGAACATTCTGGAAGTTTCTATGATGAAATCTCTCTCCCCCTCCCTTCCCCTCTATCTGGAAGGTTCTGGAAGTTTCTATGATGCAATCTCTCTTCCCTCCCCCCTCTCTCTTTCTGGAAGGTTCGATGACCAAATCTCTCTCCCCCTCCCTCCCCGTCTCGTTGGAAGGTTCTGGAAGTTTCTATGATGAAATCTCTCTCCCCCTCCCTCCCACCTATTTCTAGAAGTTTCTGGAAGGTTCGATGACGAAATCTCTCTCTCCCTCCCTTCCCCTCTATCTGGAAGGTTCTGGAAGTTTCTATGATGCAATCTCTCTTCCCTCCCCCCTCTCTCTTTCTGAAAGGTTCGATGACGAAATCTCTCTCCCCCTCCCTCCCCCTCTTTCTGGAACGTTCTGGAAGGTTCGATGACGAAATCTCTCTGTCTCCCTTCCCCTCTATCTGGAAGGTTCTGGAAGTTTCTATGACGCAATCTCTCTTCCCTCCCCCCTCTCTCTTTCTGAAAGGTTCGATGACGAAATCTCTCCCCCTCCCTCCCCCTCTTTCTGGAACATTCTGGAAGGTTCGATGACGAAATCTCTCTCTCCCTCCCTTCCCCTCTATCTGGAAGGTTCTGGAAGTTTCTATGATGAAATCTCTCTCCCCTCCCTCCCCCTCTCTCTTTCTGGAAGGTTCGATGACGAAATCTCTCTCCCTCCCTTCCCCTCTATCTGGAAGGTTCTGGAAGGTTCGATGACGAAATCTCTCTCCCCCTCCGTCCCCCTCTCTTTCTGGAAGGTTCGATGACGAAATCTCTCTTCCCCTCCCCTCCTCTTTCTGGAAGATTCTGAAAGGTTCGATGACGAAATCTCTCTCCCCCTCCCTCCCCCTCTTTCTGGAACATTCTGGAAGGTTCGATGACGAAATCTCTCTCCCTCCCTTCCCCTCTATCTGGAAGGTTCTGGAAGGTTCGATGACGAAATCTCTCTCCCCCTCCGTCCCCCTCTCTTTCTGGAAGGTTCGATGACGAAATCTCTCTTCCCCTCCCTCCCTCCTCTTTCTGGAAGATTCTGGAAGGTTCGATGACGAAATCTCTCTCCCTCCCTTCCCCTCTATCTGGAAGGTTCTGGAAGGTTCGATGACGAAATCTCTCTCCCCCTCCGTCCCCCTCTCTTTCTGGAAGGTTCGATGACGAAATCTCTCTTCCCCTCCCTCCCTCCTCTTTCTGGAAGATTCTGGAAGGTTCGATGAGGAAATCTCTCTCTCCCCCCTCTTTCTAGTTTGTAGTTTGGTCTTTGATCTTTGTAGTTTGGTCTTTGATCTTTACCCAAGGATCGGGGACTCTGAGGACCGAGGAGGGGCGAAAAGTGGGCGGAGTCTGGACAAACAGAGACTCGCGCTTTATATAGGAGTATGATAGCCCAGGGTATTGAGCACGCGAGAGAAAGTTCCAGAACATTCTAGCCGACCCCTCCCCTTCTTCGCCGCAATTACCGTAATCATACCGTATCCCGCTATGGAAGGTTCTGGAACTTTAGGACTTTTGCGAACTTTCGAAGCATCTGGAACTTTCTTTAAGTAGTCATGCGTTTTGGAAGTTTCTGGAAGTTTCTGGGAGATTCTGGAAAGTTTCGAAGGTTCTAGAACATTCGGGAAGATTCTGGAAAGTTTCGAAGGTTCTAGAACATTCGGGAAGATTCTGGAAAGTTTCGAAGATTCTAGAACATTCGGGAAGATTCTGGAAAGTTTCGAACGTTCTAGAACATTCGGGAAGATTCTGGAAAGTTTCGAATGTTCTTGAACATTCGGGAAGATTCTGGAAAGTATCGAAGGTTCTCGAATATTCGGGAAGATTCTGGAAAGTTTCGAAGGTTCTACGGTAGGATTACTGTAGGTCGGGTTACGGTAGGATTACTGTAGGTTGGGTTACGGTAGGATTACTGTAGTTTGGGTTACGGTAAAATTACTGTATGTTGGGTAACGGTAGGATTACTGTATGTTGGGTTACTGTAGGATTACTGTAGCTTGGGTTACGGTCGGATTACTTTAGGTTCTGTTGCTTAGCCTGTGACGTCATCCGTCTATGACGTCACCGGACACACGGAATAAGCGCTTTATATAGGAGTATGATATTATTCTCTATTACAGGAGCAGCCTTCTCTCCTCGATCGATCAATTCCCTCCCTTCTATCGACTCTCCTCTCCTATGTTGACCTACCCAAGACTGAGAGAACAAGGTCTGATTCATTGCACGCACTGTTTTGGTGATTTGTTCTCTTTTAAAAGTTCACATCTGTCTTCCAATTTCAATCCACACTGCATTCCACGATGTTCAATAGGTGGATATCACCATTTTCTCTTCCAGACTCGATCGACAATCCTCTGTGGCCATGAACTTTGCGTATCATCTAACAAAAGTGAGTACTTTCGCTTGCATTTCGATTCACAATTTCATGTTTCTTCCTAATAAAAGGCATACTGCAACTGTTGCATTCACCGTAATCCTCTAGATACCGTATCCCTTCTCAGGTTCGTGGTCACAAGGTAATGGCGAGACAACTGCCTCACTCCGTACAGTACCTCGCTCCACTCATCTCATGCCTAGAGGCATACGATAAGGTGAGGGGAAGTTATTAATTTATTTTATGATTGCACATCCTTGATTGCCGATAGGCGATGCCTTCCATAGTTATGAGCAGATCCTCGGCCAGAAGTTGATGAGAAACACGGATGCACCTTCTCATTTGTATTTTTCCCAGAGGTCGTGTGCATTAATGCTCACGATTCGGCCATTGACTAGATGCGAGTGTTAACCCCCCCCCCCCCCCCCACTCCCCCTCTCTCTCCGCCGTGATCTTTTCCAGTCTGAATCTGCTCGTCCAGAGAAGTCAATGCTCCTTCTGTGGTTGACCATCGTTGCCAAGAATCCATTCGACCTCAGAAAGTGAGTTACTTCATAATAAAATTATTAATTTAGATATGTTTCTAGTTTCTGTGCTTGAAAGTGTAATAAAAATGAGCGTGAGTAAAGTTTATTTTAAAAAAAGTTTTATTAGTAATTTAAGATAGGCTATTAACTCTTCAGATTCGACGGTGCTGCATCAGAAGGCGCGACGCTCCGTCGTATTTTCGATCTTGCAATGCCCTACCTCGAAGCAGCCTGGAATAGGACACATGTGGGTTATTATTGACACGATTTAGAGCTGACGAGTCTGATTTAATGAATTGTAGCTAGATATAACCGATCACAGACGCACGGAGACAGAAATATTTTCGATTAATACTGAATGTTCTGTAAATAGAAAATCGCCAATTTGGTTAGGTTTCTGAATACGCCTGTCACATGCTGACACTCACGCCACAATGGTTCGAGATGAAAAAGTCAGTGATCGATCGTTGTATTACAGTACTACGCCTCTCTGTTGCTGGCGGAGTGTCTGGCCAGACAGGACGGTCACATTCTACTGCCAACCACGATCGATCGAGTGATCAAGGTCATCGAAGATACGGTAGCCGATGTGGAGAAGGAAGGTACGGTAGAGAGAGAATATTGAAAGGAGAATCGTCACTAGTTGGGCAGGTGGCTGCTGCTTTCGTGATTTGAAATTCGACCTGTGACAATCAAGTTTCATCGCCCGTTGAACAACTCTTGTTTCCTGTGAATCGCTGATTTGTTCACACTGCGGAGAACCGATAATACTTATTTCTGGTGTCATGACAATAATTTGCAGCAAGTGCGAAGGGAGCAGCAGCTGCAGCTCCAGGTTCCTCTTCAATCCGAGTGTCCATGCAGATGGCAGATAGAATCATCGGACCCATCATCCTTCTCCTGGCAATTATGAAGAAGGTATACGGTAGTAGTTTTTACAGTGCGGAAGAGAGGAATGTTTTATTTATTGTAACAAGTATTGGTGGATAGGTGCATTTCTGGCAGTTAGTATCGAAATGAAACTTAGAAAAAGAAAGAAGACCAACCTTGGGACTTCATTTCGGTTGAGAAGCATTTCTTTTTTCTGGGTAGAATGTTACGGTATCTAGCTGTGGTCGATCAGAAGAATCAATCGATAATCTCATAGGTGGATCGATGTCATCTCCAACAGTACGTGACGAGAATTGAGCAGACTGTCAAGAGGTGAATATTGATTCTTTAGTGGATAATAACTGATTTCCCGAAGCAATGCAATTGTTATTCAGATTCTTTCCTCTTCATCCCTCTGATCAATCTCTCGGGAAGAAGTGTCTAGTGAAGACTATACAGAGACTGGCTCTCATCACCCTCAGACCAAAACTCGCCAAGTGGAGGTAAGCATTTTTTTTTTAAATTAGCCATTTGAAAATAGTCAGTTTGCAATTCGCTTACGATATACTGAAACGAACCGTTGAACCTTGCGAACTTTTCCAGTATACTTTCATAGTTCAGTTTCCGACTAATCAGTACATCAGTTTCAGAATGTTGATCTTTTGAAAGATGAATGCTCTTTTAGATACACACGTGGTAAGAGACGAATTGAGGAGAATCTTCGAGCTGTGACGGGAGAAGAGAATGGTGAGGAGGAGGAATCACAACGTATTTGGTTCCAGAAGATCACCTTCATTGCTATTAGGAGATATTTGTAATGAGTAGGTGATACGTGAAATGATTTCTATAATTCAATCTAAAACCTAATTTCTCCCTCAATTCAAGGTTTTGACAACAAAATTTCTCGATCCATTACAGGCGATTCACCTCGCAATGGATCTTCTCGAATAGGAAAGAAACGAAAGGCAAAGCAAGAAGAGGAGGAAGATAAGGAAGATGAGGAAGTGGAGCATATAGAGATGGTAAGGGGGGAGTGGGTGGGATTGAATTGTCTTGTAGATTACGCAGTAGGGATGTCGTTTCGGTTTCGGTATTACCGAAAAATTTTCCACAGGCACGTGCAAAATTTCGGTTTTCGGAAAATTCCTGTAAACATTTTTCGGTAATACCGAAAATTTCGGTTTTGGTTCGGTAATGGGCTTATATCTCGCTTCAAACTCAACGGGGGACCTTGGGAGAAGTGTCAGTCTACCTCTCATGCAAAGTTTTACAAACTTTGAGATTTCATAATTACTATGAAATCATCACGTTTTCGCTCATAACTCGCTTCAAAATCATCGGAGAGACTTGGGAAAGGTACACAACGACTCCCCATGCAAAGATTTTTAAAAATTGAGATTTCGTCATCATTACGTAATTTTCATATTCTCGCTCATAACATGCTTCAACATGATCGCCTGAGGCCGAGTTCAGTATAATTTTTTAAAGCTCGTCGAGGGGGTTCGAATGGTACTGAAATTGGCCTCATACGATCATTTTGAAGCGCGTTATGAGCCAAAATGTGAAAAGGTGAAAAATTACGAAATTATGACGAAATTTCAAATATGTTAATCTTTGCATAAGAAGTCGTTGTGTACCTTTCCCAAGTCTCTCCGATGATTTTGAAGCGAGTTATGAGCGAAAAGTGACGATTTCATAGTGATGACGAAGTCTCAAAATTTGTAAATCTTTGCATGGGAGGTGGAATGACACTTCGCCCAAGGTCCCCCGTTGAGTTTGAAGCGAGATATGAGCCCATTACCGAAACAAAACCGAAATTTTCGGTATTACCGAAAATTTGTACAGAAACCGAAAACTTAGAAAAAAATTGGCGAAATTTCGGTAATACCGAAACCGAAACGACATCCCTATTACGCAGTGTTCCAACTGTTATTAATGTGTGTTCAAGCCCATAAATTCCAGGGCGATGTTCTAGAAAAATAATTTTATTTACAGATACAATGGGTTATCGATAAACTGCTGCGAGCCCTCTCGGATCCCGACACGGAAGTGAGGTACGGTAACTGTCAATTGATTGAAGACTCGTACAGTCATGCTTTGCTGAATGTGAATTCGAACGCGGATATCGTCAGTTCAAAAGTTTGAAGAAACATTATATTATACAACCAATGATGTGAGATTGCGACTTGTCTAGTTCCGATTTTTTTATATTTTGTCAGAGGGAAGAGAGAGTCTGGCAAAGCAACTTGCCTAATGATGATTCAATGTCATTCAGATGGTCGGCTGCGAAGGGATTGGGTCGCATCGCTGCACGGCTGCCCGAAGACTTCGCTGCTGTTGTGGGTTGCCGTTTAAAGTAGCTTCATCATCTACTTTTGAGAATTTCGTGAAATATGGATGTGGCTTTCGGAAAATTATATTTCTCTGTAGGTAGTGAATGCCCTTCTGACGAATAACTTCCATCGACTACAGGGAAATAGCTCGTGGCATGGAGGTAAGCTATCGTTTTTGAATGAAAGACAATCTGGGAGAAAAATTACGTGGTTGTATGTTCAGCGTAACTTCCACACTAATAATATCATAATAGTATCATTAGTGCCTTCCTCCCTCTCAACTCTTTTCCATCTCAGGTTGTCTTTGTCTGGCGGAGTTATCTCGTCGTGGCTGTCTCCTTCCTTCTCTCCTTCCACGTGCTTTCACCATCGTCAAACAGGCTCTCTTCTTCCAAGAACCAACGGGAAGGTGGGAAGCAGTTTCTGTTTCATGTTTACCTACTGTTATTCAGCATAGGATTTGATGTTGGCCCCGTTTATTATGTACGACTACCAAAACCCCTCATTTGCGAGAAGGAAAATATTCAGTGTACAAAGGGTGTTCAACCTATTCTTAATTTGAACATAATTTAATTGAATTCCCTTTCTCAGATTCGCTCTTGGAGTGAACGTGCGAGACGCCGCTTGCTACGTGGTCTGGGCATGGGCGAGGGCCTATGAAGCGAGTGAATTGGCCAGCCATGTTGAGGAGATCGCCGCCAGTTTGGTGAGTACGGTAGGAGGAGAGATACTGTAGACAGTAGAATGTTCTAGCTGTTAAATCGAAGATGTCAGATAAAAAGAGTTGGTGAATATACCTGTGAACATGGATAGAGATCGATTGGTGGACATCTTCTCCCTTTTCTCTTGTCTTATCCATGAATCTCAGATGTGCGTGGCTCTCTTCGACCGAGAAGTGAGGATTAGAAGAGCAGCCAGTGCAGCATTCCAGGTGAGACAATTAATATCATACTCTTATTGTTGTAAATTGTCCATATGAAAGGTTTGTTTTGATAATACGGAACGCTTGAGTATGATTCAGCTTTAGGAAAATGCCATCAAGCAAGTATTGCTTCTATACATGCATCTTAATAGTAGATTGAAACATTGATGAGCGCGTGCCATACCATCTGAGATTCCTTTCCCTCCCTCCCTCTCATTCTATTCTAGATGTTCACTTCCAGGAGAACGTTGGTCGTCAACGTACCTTCCCTGATGGCATCGCTCTCATCACTCTCGCTGATTATTTCGCTGTCGGGAACAGAAAGAGGTGAGGGATACGGTAGTCAATAGGGATGAATTTGTCAAAAAGTTTCTCCATTCTTCACGGCTTTTCGCCGATTGGATCTGTGAGCAACTGTGGAAATAGTCATTTCTTGCGAAAACATCTAGCATCAATGGAGTAGCTATTTTCTCTCCTAAACAGGCGGTACGGGTTAGCATAAGAATGGCATACGATAGTCTTCAATAGGTGTTACATTTATAGCTTTCTAAAACTGCGAACCAATTCAGATGTTTCTCTCAACTTGCCTACGAAGTCTCTGCTTTCTCCAAGTACACGAGGCATCTCATCGATCATCTTATTGTCGATAAGGTACGGTAGGAGCGACTAGTTGAGACTATATAACTCTATAGCATTGGTGCGAAAAAGTCTCTATTCCGAAAAAATGAAAGACGATTGAAACCGTGAACCGTTTTGTTGGTTTGTTCAGTGAAACAGGCAGTCAATTGAATGTCCTCTCAATGTATTGCTGACTGTTACCATAGGATACTGTAACGAATGATCTCAATCAATCGATAATTCCTCTTCCTCCCTCTCAGATGCGTCACTGGGACGAGATGATACGTGAGCAAGCTGCCTCTTCTCTGGGTCGATTGGCCCATCGAGATGGAGATTATATGAGGGAGAGGATGGAGGATACCATTCTACCCGGGATGGATGCAAAGAATGTCGTCAGTCATTCAAATATTAAACATGCAGCTCATTTGGAATATTATTCATTGGTGGATATTAGGAAAGTAGCTGCAATTGCTTCTCCTTTTCTATTCTGTTTGAGCGGAATACGGGAGAATGTTATACCACTCGGAATATGGTGAATATCTCACGGTTATAGTACTTTGATTTCACCTGGTTTGAAAAAGGTCTTCAAGCGAATTAAATTTTTCATTATACATTATAATAAAATAAATAATTTAAAATGTTTGTTCAGATGGATCGACACGGGTTCATTCTGAGTGCGGCCGAAGTATATGCGGGACTGAAGGAAACGGGGGTGGTAGGGATGGAGAGAGAAGAAGAGAGGGTGAGGAGAAGACTTGAAGGGATTGAGGATAGATGGGTTAGGGGAGTAGGCTATTAGTGAATAAAGTGTCCATTGATTGTCCTTGGTTTTGAATATGAAGTGCGTGTGTAAATTATTTAATAGTGATCAGTTGTCACTTGGTCAATTTATAATTGTGAATCGTCGAATGAGTTAGTTTCTCATGCAGCTCTCATCCCTTCCCTCTTCCCTTATCTCGTCCTGTTCGAGTGCTGGAAAGGGAGTGGAAGTACTCAAGAGAGCTGCAGCCATCTCTATGGGGAGACTCGCCAGTGTGGGAATACCATTAGACGAGAGACAGGTACGAACTGAGATAGTGTATTTTATTCATTTAAATCATTTAAATCATTAATTGCTGGATAAGTTTTCAATTGTGAATAACTGATTGTAGATTGGTGAGTGGCTCTCCCTTCTGGAAGTTCTCACGGCCGACGATCGAGAGACTACGGTAGCTGTCGCTGCTGGTGAGAGTGACAATATCGATTGAAAACATCATTATTAATCCCATTTTGATGGTTCAAGCCTTAGTATATCTCGTTTACGGGGGTATTTATTAGGCGCAACAAAGGAATCTTTTCAATTTATATATAAAATAGTAATAATTCTTGAGACTCTGCCCGTCCTTTCTTCTCTCGCTACATCGATTCCTCTCCCAAATGGAGTGCAGAAGCAGGAGAAAGAGCGAGGAATAAGGTACGGTTGGGAGAGGAATCTGGAAAGGGATTACGGGGTTTCGCATTAAAAATGAGAGAGGATCAAGGGTTTCAAATAAACTGATCCAGAAGCGAGTAATTGACTAGTGAATTCCATCTCCTTGAGATGTTAACAACTCGTCGAGAGGGAGAACGAACGGGCGCGTGTATTCTGGCTGCACTCCTACGGCCAGAATCAATCGATGACAAGCTGTTCGAGACTCTCGCCACGATTATCGGCAGGTATACTGTAGCGACTAGTGGATACAGTAGTCAAGTACTCTGAAATGAGTCACAATGTGATACGATAGTTTCCTTTCAGTCGGTCGGAGACGGACAAACTGTGGGCTGCAGCTCGACAAGCTTCTGCGAAGGCTGCGACCACTGCAGGAAAGAAGTGAGAAGACAGGGATACGGTAGATGGAAGTTACGGTAGTGGTTGATGGCAACCGTGTAGATTGGGGATAATAGACGGATATGTCGTTTCTGGGCGAATGCTGCGAGTATGCTCGGCTGTGTGAAAATATTTAAACTATATTTTTACTTATGAAAGTTGAATAAATATTCTCAGTGAGTCTCGGACACGAGCTACAGTGCGACTATTGGCAGCTGGGACTGAAGATTACACTACAGATCGGAGAGGAGACATTGGAAGAATGGTGAGATAGGAAGGAATGGAGTATGGTGGGGAGTACTTCGGATTATGTGGTTTGTGAGATGACACAAGTCTATCAAAGTTAACAATATTGTTCCAAATCGCCTGGCAACACGGATTTTTTTATGAGAAATGAGTTCTTTCGCATTTTTCTTACTTTTTAATAAATATTTTTTTCATTCG
Source organism: Pristionchus entomophagus (assembly GCA_036245825.1). Lineage (NCBI taxonomy): Eukaryota > Metazoa > Nematoda > Chromadorea > Rhabditida > Neodiplogasteridae > Pristionchus > Pristionchus entomophagus. The sequence continues at coordinate 20,690,195 of BTSX01000005.1, forward strand.
GGATCGCCTATATTCTCTTCGTATCTTTGAGGTTCGTGAAGAATCGATGCGTGGACTGGCTTCATTGGCGTGTGAGGGACTGATGAATGGAAAGGAATTGGAAGATGCACTACAGAGAATGATACAACAATCGGCAGAGAAGATTGGAAACACGAGACAGGTCAGAGAAGGGCTGCTTCATTATGGTACAATATCGGGAAATTTTAATGAAGGTGAAGAAACTGAGATGCGCGTTATTTTTCATTGCCCATATGGAGTTAATGAGTTCAGAGAGAATTATCACTATGGAGTGAGGTGCGAGGTACATGGCCCGGTTAGCTCAGTCGGTAGAGCACCAGACTCTTAATCTGGCTGTCGCGGGTTCGAGCCCCGCATCGGGCTGGTCACTTTTTGCTGCTTTTTTGATAAATCAAAATGAGAAACTGCAAAAAGATTCTGCGTTCGGGGGGAATCGAACCCCCGTCGAATGCTTGGAAGGCATCCATGCTGACCATTACACCACGAACGCGGTTGTTGATTCTGTGAATAAGCATGCTCTCATGGCCTCTCTCTATCATTCCTTGACAATCCCTTTGCTCGACCGGTTTCTTCTTTCGGGGCAAGACAACTTTCCTTTCGTGAGGGATGATCTCTTTTTTTCTCAACGAGTGAAACGATCTCACCTAGACATTTGAAGGTCAGGGATGAGGGGCGAGCTTTTGATTGCGATCTAACAAAGTGCCGATATCAAATTGTAAATACATTCCACTATTGTGAACTAGCTTTTTTTAAATAAAAAAAATAAGAAATGATCTTTACAGGTAGCATGCGAGTGCATCATCTCCATTCTGAACTCTTTGGGAGACGCCGTCCCTGATTGCGAGATCCTCCGAGAGGTCTATCGAGACTCCGCATTATTCAAGGTAATCAGAGAGAACGGAGCTTATCCCATCACTCCATAATTCCAGTCTGATTCTGTATTGCTGACCCTCTCTCCGCTCCTTCGATCTACCCTATTCCGTCCCCATCTACTGGCTGCGTTAGTACTGTCGGCTGGAGGTACGGTAGTTGGGAATGGATTGATCATTATTTGGCTAGTAATCATATTATTTTTTGAATTTTTTTTGAGAATTCACACGTATTTTTACAATAGCTGAGATTTGATTCACTGATTTTAGCAGTATGATGCAATGATGATGTTGTTGAGGTATCTCCGAGGTCACGACTCGTGCAGCAACCCAGACCATCACGACCTACCTCAAGGCTGCTAGCGAGCAGGTAGGGAGCCATTAGGATTATTTGATGCGAATTCTCAGAGGCAGTGAACAAGTAAGAAACCCCCCGCACACAATATATCAACTTGAACGTTTGATTTGTTGTGTGGGAATAGTCATTTCTGCTGACTACCATAATCCGAACATTATTTTCAGGACCAAGAATTGTTCGTGTCTCTTCTGGCCGAGATGGTATCGTGTCCCATGGCAAGGAAGAGTCAGGCAGCATTGAGGGTCCTCCCTCGATTACTATTGGAGTGCGAGTGTGTGGAGAGAAGAGCTGAGAAGTGAGTGGAGAAGGAGAGAGAGAGAGAGAGAGAGGGAGGGTACGGTAGGTCAGATAGGACAGATGTGTGATCGATGCAAGATTAGAAGATTATTGGTATATTTTTTGTGGGTGACAGTGGAAGAAAAAAAACTGTTGCCTGATCAAGTGGATGATAAAATTATCTTTGCGAAATATATCTTATACGAAAGAATTGATGGTATAATTCCTTGCAGATGCGCCCCTCTCCAGAATATAATGAGCACTCTAGTGAGAATCACCCTCAAATCAGCCAATCCATCGAGGTGAGAGAGAAAATAATTGAGAAGTGGGAGGATATTTGGTGAAACTGAAAACGAACATTTGTGTTCCACATCCATGTTGTCGGATCAGTTTATGGCTATCGCGTCTTGGAACTTATCTCTCATTCATCCATCCTATCATTGTTTCAGAAGTCGAATTGCATATTTGGTGTTAAATTAGAGAAATCATTAATATTTTCTCATCCCTTCTTGTATTGATCTTTCAAAACAAAATGTTCCATCAGATGTCGCATGGCTCTGGAGACTCTATCAGTGCTTCTCTCTCTTCCAGAGGGAACGAAAGTGTGGAGAACCGCCGCCGATTGTGTGAGTATCACAGCCCGGATCTGGACCAAATCTCCGGTTACTCTTTCCGGCTTTCGATTTTACGGAAATATCTAACAATCGAATCAGAACGCTGTAAATAAGAATAGGATATACAGTATTTCCTACTGTATCAACGGATTACGGTATCTCTGTATTGCAGTGCCTCCGTTCCCTTCGCTCTCCTCTTCCAGCCATTCGTCGATCGGCGGCCGAATGTCTCTACGAGGGACTGTGTGTTAGCGAAACTGTAGATGAAGAGGCACTTGTGGTGAGTACGGTAGTTCAGTGGGTCAGATAGATGATTTTGACTGATTGGAAGTGTTGATAATGAGGATATTGCAGATGTTATCAGAGACGACTTGGCAGGATACAGACGATATGCCAGGACTGGAGAGAACGAGTCGATTGATCACTGAAAGAATACTCAGAGAGGATACTGTATGAGGATAGGTCCTGTCAAATAACGGTATCTTCATGGTTCGTTCATTTTGGCCTATCCCCGTTTGTTGTATGCTGAACTGTTGTATGTTGTTAGTCTAAAGTATCGCCCCTGAACAGAGTAAGATCGTTGATAATAATAATGGTTACTCTTTTACCCCACTTTTGTTTGTGATCTCTCATTCATTTTTGCGTGTTCCTAGTCAGTTTTGTTGTTTTCTGTCGTTGTGATTTGACTGTATTCGACCTTTTGTTGGTTTCTCCATTTGATTGTGTCCATTGCTAATGATCGGGTAGCTTGCATCAACTTTGCCAATAAAAACTGAGATAAAGTATCGTTGACGGATGTTGATTAGTAGGGTGTAAGAAGGAACTCAAGATGAGGCGCATTTCGATGCCGAGTCTGGATAGGAAATGCTGAAATCAATAAGATTGCGAAATCAGAAGTCCGAACGATGAAACGGAAAAGTGGAGAGAAGGATTGGGGAAAAAATAGTGCTTATGGTGTCTGACTGAAGTCCGCTACATCATCGGTTCGAGCCCCACGATCGACCATGTTTTGCTTTGTGTATCTCATACATCTACACGCCTGCTCTCCAGTGTACATAGCACTGATCCTTTCGTCTTCTCCAATGAAACATGAGACAAAACACAACAAAGACGAATAGTCTTCAAGTGAGATAATGAGTAATCAAAGTGGAGCAGAGCGAGATCTCAATGTCTGTATAGATAGTTTCTCATTTGGGACTCTATGGAAAGGAACTGTCACTTCATTGAACCTCAGAGAATAATCAACTATGAGAAAAGGAAGGAACTGTTGATGTTGATATGATTCACTGTGAATTGAACACACGACCATTTGGATATACAACTTTACTCCATATCTAGGGGTTGTACTCGATGGGGAGGTTCTTTCTGCGGACCATGCCGTCTCCCTGGAACCTCTCGCGGCGGAACTGCTTGGCGGCTCCATTGGGGGTGTTGGTCCACTTGATCGTGATGCGGTCGTTGTTGGTGTCCTGAAGAGATAATGAATTAGAAGATCAACAAATTGGTTGAATCAAGAGATACCGATGTACTACTGTATCCATCACAGCTATCGTATCTACTCGTCTTCCGTTCCTGATTGCCATCAGTAGTTTGAAATTGCATCAGTGCACAGCAGGAATGTATGAATGAAGCGACCGGTGTCAGTGTGGGTAATTGGTTTAGAGTAGCATCACTTGCGGTGAATAAGATCACTCACGCGTAAGAAGTTCATCAAAAGGCCCGGTTAGCTCAGTCGGTAGAGCACCAGACTCTTAATCTGGCTGTCGCGGGTTCGAGCCCCGCATCGGGCTGGTCACTTTTTGCTGCTTTTTTGATCAATCAAAATGAGAAACTGCAAAAAGATTCTGCGTTCGGGGGGAATCGAACCCCCGTCGAATGCTTGGAAGGCATCCATGCTGACCATTACACCACGAACGCGGTTGTTGATTCTGTGAATAAGCATGCTCTCATGGCCTCTCTCTATCATTCCTTGACAATCCCTTTGCTCGACCGGTTTCTTCTTTCGGGGCAAGACAACTTTCCTTTCGTGACGGATGATCTCTTTTTTTCTCAACGAGTGAAACGATCTCACCTAGACATTTGAAGGTCAGGGATGAGGGGCGAGCTTTTGATTGCGATCTAACAAAGTGCCGATATCAAATTGTAAATACATTCCACTATTGTGAACTAGCTTTTTTTAAATGAAAAAAATAAGAAATGATCTTTACAGGTAGCATGCGAGTGCATCATCTCCATTCTGAACTCTTTGGGAGACGCCGTCCCTGATTGCGAGATCCTCCGAGAGGTCTATCGAGACTCCGCATTATTCAAGGTAATCAGAGAGAACGGAGCTTATCCCATCACTCCATAATTCCAGTCTGATTCTGTATTGCTGACCCTCTCTCCGCTCCTTCGATCTACCCTATTCCGTCCCCATCTACTGGCTGCGTTAGTACTGTCGGCTGGAGGTACGGTAGTTGGGAATGGATTGATCATTATTTGGCTAGTAATCATATTATTTTTTGAATTTTTTTTGAGAATTCACACGTATTTTTACAATAGCTGAGATTTGATTCACTGATTTTAGCAGTATGATGCAATGATGATGTTGTTGAGGTATCTCCGAGGTCACGACTCGTGCAGCAACCCAGACCATCACGACCTACCTCAAGGCTGCTAGCGAGCAAGTAGGGAGCCATTAGGATTATTTGATGCGAATTCTCAGAGGCAGTGAACAAGTAAGAAACCCCCCGCACACAATATATCAACTTGAACGTTTGATTTGTTGTGTGGGAATAGTCATTTCTGCTGACTACCATAATCCGAACATTATTTTCAGGACCAAGAATTGTTCGTGTCTCTTCTGGCCGAGATGGTATCGTGTCCCATGGCAAGGAAGAGTCGGGCAGCATTGAGGGTCCTCCCTCGATTACTATTGGAGTGCGAGTGTGTGGAGAGAAGAGCTGAGAAGTGAGTGGAGAAGGAGAGAGAGAGAGAGAGAGAGAGAGAGAGAGGGAGGGTACGGTAGGTCAGATAGGACAGATGTGTGATCGATGCAAGATTAGAAGATTATTGGTATATTTTTTGTGGGTGACAGTGGAAGAAAAAAAACTGTTGCCTGATCAAGTGGATGATAAAATTATCTTTGCGAAATATATCTTATACGAAAGAATTGATGGTATAATTCCTTGCAGATGCGCCCCTCTCCAGAATATAATGAGCACTCTAGTGAGAATCACCCTCAAATCAGCCAATCCATCGAGGTGAGAGAGAAAATAATTGAGAAGTGGGAGGATATTTGGTGAAACTGAAAACGAACATTTGTGTTCCACATCCATGTTGTCGGATCAGTTTATGGCTATCGCGTCTTGGAACTTATCTCTCATTCATCCATCCTATCATTGTTTCAGAAGTCGAATTGCATATTTGGTGTTAAATTAGAGAAATCATTAATATTTTCTCATCCCTTCTTGTATTGATCTTTCAAAACAAAATGTTCCATCAGATGTCGCATGGCTCTGGAGACTCTATCAGTGCTTCTCTCTCTTCCAGAGGGAACGAAAGTGTGGAGAACCGCCGCCGATTGTGTGAGTATCACAGCCCGGATCTGGACCAAATCTCCGGTTACTCTTTCCGGCTTTCGATTTTACGGAAATATCTAACAATCGAATCAGAACGCTGTAAATAAGAATAGGATATACAGTATTTCCTACTGTATCAACGGATTACGGTATCTCTGTATTGCAGTGCCTCCGTTCCCTTCGCTCTCCTCTTCCAGCCATTCGTCGATCGGCGGCCGAATGTCTCTACGAGGGACTGTGTGTTAGCGAAACTGTAGATGAAGAGGCACTTGTGGTGAGTACGGTAGTTCAGTGGGTCAGATAGATGATTTTGACTGATTGGAAGTGTTGATAATGAGGATATTGCAGATGTTATCAGAGACGACTTGGCAGGATACAGACGATATGCCAGGACTGGAGAGAACGAGTCGATTGATCACTGAAAGAATACTCAGAGAGGATACTGTATGAGGATAGGTCCTGTCAAATAACGGTATCTTCATGGTTCGTTCATTTTGGCCTATCCCCGTTTGTTGTATGCTGAACTGTTGTATGTTGTTAGTCTAAAGTATCGCCCCTGAACAGAGTAAGATCGTTGATAATAATAATGGTTACTCTTTTACCCCACTTTTGTTTGTGATCTCTCATTCATTTTTGCGTGTTCCTAGTCAGTTTTGTTGTTTTCTGTCGTTGTGATTTGACTGTATTCGACCTTTTGTTGGTTTCTCCATTTGATTGTGTCCATTGCTAATGATCGGGTAGCTTGCATCAACTTTGCCAATAAAAACTGAGATAAAGTATCGTTGACGGATGTTGATTAGTAGGGTGTAAGAAGGAACTCAAGATGAGGCGCATTTCGATGCCGAGTCTGGATAGGAAATGCTGAAATCAATAAGATTGCGAAATCAGAAGTCCGAACGATGAAACGGAAAAGTGGAGAGAAGGATTGGGGAAAAAATAGTGCTTATGGTGTCTGACTGAAGTCCGCTACATCATCGGTTCGAGCCCCACGATCGACCATGTTTTGCTTTGTGTATCTCATACATCTACACGCCTGCTCTCCAGTGTACATAGCACTGATCCTTTCGTCTTCTCCAATGAAACATGAGACAAAACACAACAAAGACGAATAGTCTTCAAGTGAGATAATGAGTAATCAAAGTGGAGCAGAGCGAGATCTCAATGTCTGTATAGATAGTTTCTCATTTGGGACTCTATGGAAAGGAACTGTCACTTCATTGAACCTCAGAGAATAATCAACTATGAGAAAAGGAAGGAACTGTTGATGTTGATATGATTCACTGTGAATTGAACACACGACCATTTGGATATACAACTTTACTCCATATCTAGGGGTTGTACTCGATGGGGAGGTTCTTTCTGCGGACCATGCCGTCTCCCTGGAACCTCTCGCGGCGGAACTGCTTGGCGGCTCCATCGGGGGTGTTGGTCCACTTGATCGTGATGCGGTCGTTGTTGGTGTCCTGAAGAGATAATGAATTAGAAGATCAACAAATTGGTTGAATCAAGAGATACCGATGTACTACTGTATCCATCACAGCTATCGTATCTACTCGTCTTCCGTTCCTGATTGCCATCAGTAGTTTGAAATTGCATCAGTGCACAGCAGGAATGTATGAATGAAGCGACCGGTGTCAGTGTGGGTAATTGGTTTAGAGTAGCATCACTTGCGGTGAATAAGATCACTCACGCGTAAGAAGTTCATCAAAAGGCCCGGTTAGCTCAGTCGGTAGAGCACCAGACTCTTAATCTGGCTGTCGCGGGTTCGAGCCCCGCATCGGGCTGGTCACTTTTTGCTGCTTTTTTGATCAATCAAAATGAGAAACTGCAAAAAGATTCTGCGTTCGGGGGGAATCGAACCCCCGTCGAATGCTTGGAAGGCATCCATGCTGACCATTACACCACGAACGCGGTTGTTGATTCTGTGAATAAGCATGCTCTCATGGCCTCTCTCTATCATTCCTTGACAATCCCTTTGCTCGACCGGTTTCTTCTTTCGGGGCAAGACAACTTTCCTTTCGTGACGGATGATCTCTTTTTTTCTCAACGAGTGAAACGATCTCACCTAGACATTTGAAGGTCAGGGATGAGGGGCGAGCTTTTGATTGCGATCTAACAAAGTGCCGATATCAAATTGTAAATACATTCCACTATTGTGAACTAGCTTTTTTTAAATGAAAAAAATAAGAAATGATCTTTACAGGTAGCATGCGAGTGCATCATCTCCATTCTGAACTCTTTGGGAGACGCCGTCCCTGATTGCGAGATCCTCCGAGAGGTCTATCGAGACTCCGCATTATTCAAGGTAATCAGAGAGAACGGAGCTTATCCCATCACTCCATAATTCCAGTCTGATTCTGTATTGCTGACCCTCTCTCCGCTCCTTCGATCTACCCTATTCCGTCCCCATCTACTGGCTGCGTTAGTACTGTCGGCTGGAGGTACGGTAGTTGGGAATGGATTGATCATTATTTGGCTAGTAATCATATTATTTTTTGAATTTTTTTTGAGAATTCACACGTATTTTTACAATAGCTGAGATTTGATTCACTGATTTTAGCAGTATGATGCAATGATGATGTTGTTGAGGTATCTCCGAGGTCACGGCTCGTGCAGCAACCCAGACCATCACGACCTACCTCAAGGCTGCTAGCGAGCAAGTAGGGAGCCATTAGGATTATTTGATGCGAATTCTCAGAGGCAGTGAACAAGTAAGAAACCCCCCGCACACAATATATCAACTTGAACGTTTGATTTGTTGTGTGGGAATAGTCATTTCTGCTGACTACCATAATCCGAACATTATTTTCAGGACCAAGAATTGTTCGTGTCTCTTCTGGCCGAGATGGTATCGTGTCCCATGGCAAGGAAGAGTCGGGCAGCATTGAGGGTCCTCCCTCGATTACTATTGGAGTGCGAGTGTGTGGAGAGAAGAGCTGAGAAGTGAGTGGAGAAGGAGAGAGAGAGAGAGAGAGAGAGAGAGAGAGGGAGGGTACGGTAGGTCAGATAGGACAGATGTGTGATCGATGCAAGATTAGAAGATTATTGGTATATTTTTTGTGGGTGACAGTGGAAGAAAAAAAACTGTTGCCTGATCAAGTGGATGATAAAATTATCTTTGCGAAATATATCTTATACGAAAGAATTGATGGTATAATTCCTTGCAGATGCGCCCCTCTCCAGAATATAATGAGCACTCTAGTGAGAATCACCCTCAAATCAGCCAATCCATCGAGGTGAGAGAGAAAATAATTGAGAAGTGGGAGGATATTTGGTGAAACTGAAAACGAACATTTGTGTTCCACATCCATGTTGTCGGATCAGTTTATGGCTATCGCGTCTTGGAACTTATCTCTCATTCATCCATCCTATCATTGTTTCAGAAGTCGAATTGCATATTTGGTGTTAAATTAGAGAAATCATTAATATTTTCTCATCCCTTCTTGTATTGATCTTTCAAAACAAAATGTTCCATCAGATGTCGCATGGCTCTGGAGACTCTATCAGTGCTTCTCTCTCTTCCAGAGGGAACGAAAGTGTGGAGAACCGCCGCCGATTGTGTGAGTATCACAGCCCGGATCTGGACCAAATCTCCGGTTACTCTTTCCGGCTTTCGATTTTACGGAAATATCTAACAATCGAATCAGAACGCTGTAAATAAGAATAGGATATACAGTATTTCCTACTGTATCAACGGATTACGGTATCTCTGTATTGCAGTGCCTCCGTTCCCTTCGCTCTCCTCTTCCAGCCATTCGTCGATCGGCGGCCGAATGTCTCTACGAGGGACTGTGTGTTAGCGAAACTGTAGATGAAGAGGCACTTGTGGTGAGTACGGTAGTTCAGTGGGTCAGATAGATGATTTTGACTGATTGGAAGTGTTGATAATGAGGATATTGCAGATGTTATCAGAGACGACTTGGCAGGATACAGACGATATGCCAGGACTGGAGAGAACGAGTCGATTGATCACTGAAAGAATACTCAGAGAGGATACTGTATGAGGATAGGTCCTGTCAAATAACGGTATCTTCATGGTTCGTTCATTTTGGCCTATCCCCGTTTGTTGTATGCTGAACTGTTGTATGTTGTTAGTCTAAAGTATCGCCCCTGAACAGAGTAAGATCGTTGATAATAATAATGGTTACTCTTTTACCCCACTTTTGTTTGTGATCTCTCATTCATTTTTGCGTGTTCCTAGTCAGTTTTGTTGTTTTCTGTCGTTGTGATTTGACTGTATTCGACCTTTTGTTGGTTTCTCCATTTGATTGTGTCCATTGCTAATGATCGGGTAGCTTGCATCAACTTTGCCAATAAAAACTGAGATAAAGTATCGTTGACGGATGTTGATTAGTAGGGTGTAAGAAGGAACTCAAGATGAGGCGCATTTCGATGCCGAGTCTGGATAGGAAATGCTGAAATCAATAAGATTGCGAAATCAGAAGTCCGAACGATGAAACGGAAAAGTGGAGAGAAGGATTGGGGAAAAAATAGTGCTTATGGTGTCTGACTGAAGTCCGCTACATCATCGGTTCGAGCCCCACGATCGACCATGTTTTGCTTTGTGGTTTTTTTAAAAATTGGTTTAGAGTAGCATCACTTGCGGTGAATAAGATCACTCACGCATAAGAAGTTCATCACATGGTTACTTTTTGCCGCTTTTATGACGGTTGATATCAAATTAGAAACTGCAAAAAATTCTGCGTTCGGGGGGAATCGAACCCCCGTCGAATGCTTGGAAGGCATCCATGCTGACCATTACACCACGAACGCGGATGGAAGGGAAGTGAAGAAGCTGGATCATATCTTCTTTCCTCTCGCTCCCCCCCCCCGGTTAGCTCAGTCGGTAGAGCAGCAGACTCTTAATCTGGCTGTCGCGGGTTCGAGCCCCGCGTAGGGCTGGTTACTTTTTGCCGCTTTTATGACGGTTGATATCAAATTAGAAACTGCAAAAAATTCTGCGTTCGGGGGGAATCGAACCCCCGTCGAATGCTTGGAAGGCATCCATGCTGACCATTACACCACGAACGCGGATGGAAGGGAAGTGAAGAAGCTGGATCATATCTTCTTTCCTCTCGCTCCCCCCCCCCCCCCCGGTTAGCTCAGTCGGTAGAGCAGCAGACTCTTAATCTGGCTGTCGCGGGTTCGAGCCCCGCGTCGGGCTGGTTTCTTTTTGCCGCTTTTATGACGGTTGATATCAAATTAGAAACTGCAAAAAATTCTGCGTTCGGGGGGAATCGAACCCCCGTCGAATGCTTGGAAGGCATCCATGCTGACCATTACACCACGAACGCGGATGGAAGGGAAGTGAAGAAGCTGGATCATATTTTCTTTCCTCTCGCTCTCCCCCGGTTAGCTCAGTCGGTAGAGCAGCAGACTCCTAATCTGGCTGTCGCGGGTTCGAGCCCCGCGTCGGGCTGGTTACTTTTTGCCGCTTTTATGACGGTTGATATCAAATTAGAAACTGCAAAAAATTCTGCGTTCGGGGGGAATCGAACCCCCGTCGAATGCTTGGAAGGCATCCATGCTGACCATTACACCACGAACGCGGATGGAAGGGATGTGAAGAAGCTGGATCATATCTTCTTTCCTCTCGCTCCCTCATTCCCTTTCAGCTCACTTTGCTCGACCTTTTTCGTCCCTTGGGATAAGTCAACTTTCCCCTGTTTTCTCCGCGTATAAAATAATCACTTTTAGTCATTTTGAGGTAATTGGTTTGCAGAAAGATACATTTGAGACTGAGTGGATAACATCTTCATACGTTGATCATTTCCATTCTCAAGTCTCTCTGTGAGACACATTCCTTTAATCCTAGATCATGATATTGGTTCTTCGGGTGAGCGCAACCGTAAAACAACACATTTTGGATTCATTCGTTTAGCGATACTTGGATCTCATCTAAAGGGGTGTGAATTCACTCCGACACAGTTATCATTTATGAGAGGAATAAATTCAATAAAATAAGTTTATTTTATATATATAAAAACGACATATCCAGAAAGAACCCTTGAACATAAAATTCAAATTTACGTGTGCATTTGAACGTCGGAATTTTTATAATGGATCTCCATTCCCCTCTCCTTCTCTCACTTCTCATCGTCTTCCTCCTTCCATTCGGTCGTCTCCTCTTTTTTTTATCTTCACAATGTGATGTCATTGTGATCGTTGGAGATGAGAAGATGAGTGGACACAAGGCGACTGGAAGAGAACAATTACTCCCCATTCTGATCCCTTGCCTACAGTACCCCTCATCTACCGTATTCAAGGCACTTCTTAGCACTCGAATTCCCTTCATGCGAGCTCTATTCGATTCGAATATGAGTGAAGGAAGCAGTGGAGTGATCACTCTTTCATCGTCCGTCTATGGTGTGTTACAGTATCCCTCTGCTTACTCTACCTCGCCTTCGTTCAGATCCCACGACGGTACTCAACTTGCTCCATTACGCCTACAATGGATCTCTCTGAATCTCGGAGACGAACGTTATGAGTATGATGATGGGCGCAGACTTTATCCTAATGGTGCGAACCTTCCCCTGAACGACTCCTTTCACATAAGGGACGTTTTTTCTCAATGGATAATCTTCTTCATATAGGAACCAGTATTGAAAAAATTTCGATTCGTTGAAAGACGTCTCTCAATCTATAATGCCCTTCCTCTTCTCTCATTCTGCAAGATATTTTCGGACAAGAGACTCTACTATTTCGTACGTCGATTCGTCGACGTGAGTTGAAAGGAGTGAGAAGGAGGAATTGAAACATTTGCTCAGGCAAACATCGTCCCTATCTCCTTCACTACTTCACTTCATCTCACTGCCAATGGATGATATCATTGATATCCTTGATAGAGATTCTCTCAACATTGATAATGAAATGCAGGTGGAAATTGAGATGTTAACACAACGATGCAATGGAAAGAATCCATCACTCTATCAGTATTAGCCCCATAAACAATCATATCAGGTATTCGATGCACTCAATCGCTGGATCAGCCATCATCCCGAATCGACGCATCATACTTCCAGGTTAGTTTATCATATCAGAATTCAAATGAATCACCTTTGTTACAGTCTTCTCTCGATCGTTCGCATTACTCTTCTCTCCTCTTCTTTCCTCACTGAGATGCTCGAGAATACTGAATGGATAAGGGAGAACCAAGAGTGCATCGATAAGTCAAGGTATTTCCATCACTTTCACTCGTGCTATTTATTACGTTTTTTGCTGCTTGAGCAAACAAAAAGGATTGAGGAGAGTGGTTGTTGACATCCCTAGCAAGGCTAAAATTTCTTGAGGCATACAAACGGAGCGACGAGAATCGAAATGAAATCGTCTCTTTCAAAACAACTGAAAGAACGTGTAATGATACCCATCGACTGCTCTTCTCTGTTGGTAAGACGAAATATGTTGAGCATCTCACAACGATACACCTTCATTCCGCTGTAATCATTGATATGCAAAATGATTCGTATGGTATGGACACACCTTCGACTATCGATCTCTACGACCCTATCACTGACTCCTGGCATCGTCAGTTCGTTTCATCCAGTTTTTGCAATTTACTTTTCTCAGGGAGCGAGAGTTCGAGCTGCCCTCCTTGGCACAGGAATGTTGCTGTCGATAGGAAGGTATCATGGTGTTTGGTATATTTATTACAAAATTTACATATTCGTTTTTTGTCGATAGTCCATTTGAATTTAGTTTTATCAGGAAGCTGGCCATTAGTTTATGAATATGTGTGAGATGAGCTTCAGATCTACTTTGTTGGCGGTGATGTTGAAGATGATGATTACATACTTCGGGATTTCGAAGTATACGATACATAGACGGCAGAATGGAAACAGGTTTGTTTGTAGATGTATATATACACTAAAAAATGATGAAAACATAGATATTTGGTGATGTATTCACTCTCAGATACAGACCCCAACGGCCCACGCAAGCTATCATTGTGCAGCTGGTGTCATCAACGGAAGAATGTAAGGAAGTGTATGGGAACGAATAAATCGTATCTTATCCCATTGATATAGTCTAGTCTAAATAACACTAACATTTTATGGAGATCAGCATTTCTGGCTCGCAGATTTTATTAACAATATTCGCAACCTTGAGTGTCAAATTGCAGCTATGTGGGGGGAGGCGTAGACTACAATGGGAATGGAACGAAGAATATACTGTCTCTTGATCCATCTGCTGAGAACCCCCGTAAACTGAAGTGAAAAGAAGGATCGATGAAGGGTAATACTCGCAGATTGGTCTCCACGTGCATCGATGTTGAAGGAGCGAATTTTTCCGGCATCGTGTGTCTTGGACGGAAAACTATACGGTATGTCACCGTGTACGGTAGATTCATCGATTGTTTTGAGTGATCGGTGGCTGCAATCCGGATAAACGCCTACACAGTCCATTCTGGTATGATGGAGAGTACTACGATGCCCAGAAGGACAGGTAAACCACAATAAAAAATAGAATATGCCTCAAGATGTGATCTTTTCTCCATCAACAGATGGACTTTGATTGCTCCGATGAAGAAAGGAAGAAGATGCGCAGAGGCGGTGGCATTCAATGGATTGATATACGTCGTTGGCGTGTCAGTTTGGTGTTGAAAACACCACGATATTTGATGTGTTTCTTTCAATTTTCAGATACAATTCAACTCATAACCCGATGCACCGCCTCAAAGACGTTGAACGATATGATCCATCCACTGATTCGTGGACTATTCTGAGCAGCATGAACACCACAAGGTACGGTAGTGGGACAATCGAGAACTGACTATGATCTAATTACAGAGGAATTTGCACTCTGACAGTCTCCTGCGGGAAATTGATTGCCATGGGAGGAAACTATTGGGATGATTCCATCCCAGTGGAGATGTACCATCTGGAGTCGGATCGATGGGAGATATTGACGACTATCCTGTATGTTTTGCCCCAAAGCATCCGCGACTTGCGTGTCCTAGAAAGATCCATCAGGAAAACGTCTTTCTCGAGATATTGCAGAGGTCGAAAGTTCGAAATCTACACGTGTGTTCTGCCCATTCACGCCACTTTCCAGACTCGAAGTGAGTTGGACTGATTGGATAAGCATAACGACGATTCGATGACAAGCCGAAACCTTTATTCCTTTCGCTTCTTTAAGTTAACGAATTTGTTTTCATTAAACATATTTAAAAAAACCTAATCAATTTACTACCATGGCATTCCTTCATTATCATACATTCAGGAGACCGCTAGCATGGCTAGCAGTGGTTTCAAACATCTGCAACTGAAATCGGATCTCCTCAGAGCAATCATCGATCTCCGATTCGACTATCCATCCAAAGGTTCGATCACCCATCAACTTGAGTCGATATCTCTTCTCTTCCAGTGCAAGAGGAGTGTTTGCCTCAATTGATGCTCGGAAAGAATTTGATCTGCCAGTCTGAATTGGGCAGTGGCAAGACGAGTCTCTATGTCATGGCCACTCTCAATCAACTGGAGGGAGATGGAGGACAAGTGATAGTATTGAGTCCATCTCGTGAAATGGCGGAAGGAATCAACAAGCAATACGAGATATTCTCCAAGTATCTTGAAATCAAGGTCGGTTTTCAAAAATATTTTTCAATTTAAATAATATAAATCATACCTGTATCTATCTCAAGATAGCAGGGGACTAAATGTAATGGATCTCGTATTCAGACTGGGTTCTTCTGTGATGACTCTCTAAGCAATCTCAATGGGAGTTCACTCAAATCAGTCTCTCGTCAAATCATCATTGGAACTCCCGGACGGATCCTCTCTCTAATCCAATCTGGCATCATCAATAGTGGAAATATCAAGCTACTAATCATCGATGAATTCGATCTCAGTGAGTACAGAAAAAAGTTTAATCATTATATTGTCCATTCTCTCTCAGATATACACAATGACGTTGAGAAGATCATCGAATTGACTCCTGAGAAGAAACAAATCATGATCTTCTCATCTAATCTTCACGACAAGTTAAGCAAAGTCTGCAAAGAACTCATCCCCGATAGACACCATCCATTCATATTCCCCCTCTAAGTAGATTCCTCGTCTCAAGAGAATGGCCTCATTTAGCCTATTGACTAATGACCTCAGATCAGTTTATTCATGCCATTACTGATAAAAGTGCAATTTCGATCCGTTTTCTCTCATTTCCAACATGATTCTGTGCACAAAATCAGTTCGCAAAAATGGAGAGATGGATTCAATATTAGAGAACGTGTTCTAACCGTATTTCTACATAGAATAAAATTCGTCTGTGAGTGAAATACATTCTCCGGCATCACTTCTGCACTAGTACCGCAAGAAAAAAAATGATGAAATAATTTCACAGAAAATTCGATGCGATTCAGAAAGTCCACGATTCGATTTAGGATTGATAAAATAATATTTGATCCGTTTCATGGAGAAATGCGGGCATTATGCGCGTATTGGGAAAGCATAACAATGAAAACTGATATTGAGTGGAGGGAGAACGAGTAATTGATTAGTGAGAGAGAGTATTATCCATCGATTGTCCAATCAATCAATCGATGAAAGATGCAACTATCAACTACGGCGAGGGAGTACTGTACACGCAAGAGGGAGTAAAACAATGGAAATAGATACAAAGAGACGAGCCGATAACGTCGTGATATGAGAGGAGAAGAGGCCACCCATCCAAATATTGATTAGCGAGAGAGACAGAAGATACTGTAGTCGTGGTGTGTGTATGGTGGCGGATTACGGTAACGAAGGCTTAACAAGTGGGACTGGGTATGTACACTACGGCGGTGCGGCGAGTGCGGGGACCGTCCGACGACGTTTAGCATTCGTCGATCTCGATGTTGTAGCGCAATTTCTTGGCCGAAAACCACGAGTAGTAGTTATCGAACTCGATTATGTCTGCAATGATACGGAGTTAGATATGCCAATCTGAGTTGAGAAAATATCAGCCAGAGGGAAAGGCTTTTCTCTCTATTCTGCATATTCTCTTATGGAAACTCACAAGTTCCGGGTTTCTCGGCTGTAAATCCTCCTGAGATGGGAACGGTGGAGCACTCGAGTCGGATGTACGGGTAGATAGGCTCCATCTAAAAGCACGATGGTGACCCACAAAACTCTACAATATATTTCTGACCCAGCGAACTACCGTACCTCGGTCAAATTATCGGCGGACATGGTGGGATCGTAGTGGATGGCGAAGCCAATGTCCTCATCCGTCGTCATATACTGCCAGCTAAAGAAGGAAATATTACGGTAGTTCAATGAGTTCAGTCATGACCGCGCCTCACTGTAATCTCGCTACCGTACCTGATTCGACTGTTCTCCTTTACTCGGATCTGAATCAAGTGCTTGTCTCCGGCGTATACGGTAGTTAGTTGATCGTAGTCGGGGAATACGGTATCCGGGTTAACGTAGTAAGTGTCTGGCACTGGACCGAGACCGTATCTGAATCAGGACTTGGTTACGGTAGTTCAATGGGGTCACACCTGATCTTGGAGGGGCAGATCGGGTCTCCATTCTCGGCCAATTGACCTCCCCAGTGCATGGGCCATGCATCGAGTGATACGTACTTCTCTAGTGCT
Source organism: Pristionchus entomophagus (assembly GCA_036245825.1). Classification (NCBI taxonomy): domain Eukaryota; kingdom Metazoa; phylum Nematoda; class Chromadorea; order Rhabditida; family Neodiplogasteridae; genus Pristionchus; species Pristionchus entomophagus. The sequence continues at coordinate 20,707,459 of BTSX01000005.1, forward strand.
CGCTTCCAATCCGACTGAACAAATCATGATCATGACCCACCGGATTCTGCTAAACGTTGTGATTTTCGAAACTGACAGTTTAAATCTGACCCGCAGCACTACCGTACCTCAGATGGCATCTCAATGAGAGAAGAGATGGACTCGGATAGGAAGGAGGTGATGGTTGAATAGGCGAGACGAGCCATCTCGGGAGCTCTGAAATGAGGAGAATGACCCGTCATCTGACCCATTGAAGTGGATGGTACGGTAGAAGGTACGGTACCTGATGATGAGGACCTTCTTGAGAACTAGAGGGTAATGCTCTTGGAAGAGCATGATGAGAGTAGTGAAGGATGAGGCAAATTGACGGCACGAGAAATGAGCGGCTGAAGAAGAGAAGATCAGAGAGAAGAGATCAGAGATCAAAGATCAGATAAGAAAGATCAAAGATCAACTAGGGAGTGATGAACTTACCAGAGATGTGATCGAGATCGAATACAAGCATCATCTGTTCAAAGGGCTTCCCGGTCTGAAATCGGATATTGGTGGAGTCGAATGATCGCTTATATTTTTGCATCCAAATCAGAAAGGAATTCATAAATCTCTTTCTTCGGATTGTTTTCTCGCCTAGTTTTCACGTCTTTGTGTGTTTCTCCATTCCCCATTTCGCAAGCTCTCTCTCTCTCTCTCTCTCTCTCTCTCTCTCTCCCAGTCACACTGACACACACGAAAGTTCCCTCCACCAAACAATTCCCCCCTCCCCCCCCCCCCCTCTTCCTCCTTCATTTATTCCCTTCTCGTCTCCCTTGAAACTTCCCGCATGGCCTACTAAATCCTTCTCTCCGATCGATCGATACCGGGGGGATCGATGTCTACCGTAATCTACCGTATACCTGCTTGGCTCTCTCCTCGCACAACTGAATTCCCTTCTCGATGGCGACCAGAGAGAACTTGATGTAGTCGGCTGTAGCCACGGACTTGAGCATGCCTGCACATCAATCGATTCAAATCTGAGTTTTGGCGGGAAGATGCGAATCTACCGTACCTTCAACGTCCATGTTTCCGAGAAGGGACATGAGAATGGGGTTGCCCTCCTTATCGGAGAGATACCCATAGCCGCAGTACTTCTCCAGGCACTGAAAACGAGTCAAGATTATCGATTTGTGAGACTTCTGAATCATCAATTGTTGTCAATGGTTTCATGGATTAGCAAAGATCCATACTGAAGTCGAGTAAATTCTGTCTGTATGGTTCCGAGAATCTATCAGACAGATACGCAGTGTATGAATAGGATGGATGCTTCATTCTACTCTAGTCTTCACTTATCATCCATCCATCTCCCATTCTCTATTTCGTCTCATTCGACGTCTATTCTCTCTCTCTCTCTCTTCTCTCGATCGAGAAAGGAGGAAATTACTGCTTACAAGACCAGTTGTCTCTCTCTCTCTCTCTCTCTCTCTCTCTCTCTCTCTCTCTCTCTCTCTTCCCTCCCTCCTCACGGAGCCTCTTTTTGCAATCAGCCTAACCCCATAATGGGACGTGTCCCCTCTTAGCACCCGCTGTACAATCGTCGCTTAGCAGCGTAAGTTTCAACAATTTCATCATCGGAAGGAGCTATTTTTCGTCCTTTGCCCCTGTTCTCCGTGATTTCCTCGCTGTGAAGGTCATTGATCCCAATCGGGAGGGAGGGAGGAGAGAGCGTGTGAAATGGAGAGAGCACAGACATGCACAGTGCAAAATGGATGTGATGATCGGAGAAAGAGAAGGGGAGATACGGTAGGCAAATGAGAGGAGAGAGAGTGTGGAGATCGAGGAGAAAGCAGAGATGGAGAGGAGAAGAAAGAGTGAGGAGGGAGAAGAGACGGGAAGAGATGGAGAGGGAAGAGAAAGGGAAGCTGGCGAATAAAAACAGAGTGACTTTACGATGCGACCACAGTGCGAATTGAGAGCGAATTATGAGGGACCAGATTGGAGATGGAGGGGGGGGGGGTACGGTGGATAAGTGATCTATCGAGAACTGATCTACGATATGCCAATATTGGTCATTGAGAACTGTGTTGTGCAAGAGACCGTGGTGATCTACTCTTGTAGATGGAGATAACCATCTTTTTCTCCTCGTGAGAGAGTTCCCTTCCATTCTATGTAGAGGTATATCTGGCCCTTCTCATAGCGAATCACGGAAAACGTGACTGGAGAGGAAAAGAGAGGAAATGTGGGACAAAGTTCGGAGCTATCATGTGATGGTTGATGAAGAGATAGCCAATAGAGAGAGAGAGAGAGAGATCTATTGAACCCCCGAAAGTGTGAGGGTGGGGGGGGGGGGGGGGTTCAATAGATCAATCACTCGAGATCATTCCCTATGAAGTTCTAACGTGCGGATAGAAAGTTTCCATGACATTGTGAACTAAGTGTCTGATCTAGAGACATTTCTATCAGAGAACAGAGAGAATATGCAGATTGAGAAGATCGCGTGTTAATTCGTCCTATCTAATCTCATCCCTAACACTACAGTGTAGATATTCGTCGAATTGGGAAGTAGCGGGGTTCTGGTCTCGGTTATTCTCCATCTGACTAACTCCTCTGAGATAATTGGCAGAATCGAAAATGGTGCACATTGCGCAATCTCCCACTTTCCAACGTGCTACCATCTCTCTATCAGTTCTCTCACTCTGAATTTCCCTCCTTCTCAGACAGTTTTAGGTACTGATCAATCACTTGTACATCGCAATTCGATCGAGAGAAGGAGTGAAGTCAACGCCGTTCCGCCCTTTTCTCACTACTTTTAATTAAAATCATATCAAAATACACCAATAATCGGCCGATATTTTCGAAAATAGCGTTAGAGTAGGAGATGTTTCACAACGTGTTCGAGAGGGAAGGAGAGGGGCCGTAAAGATGACTCATATGGTCTCTCTCCCCGACCAAATCTATCGGGAGATCTCGGAAAATACGAGGTCGCTAAGGGGAAAATGAGAGAGAAAAGAGATGACATCGAGATGAAATGAGTATTGCGAAAACTTCCCTTGACTCACACGTTTCAGTAAAAATAACCAATAATGATCCTGATGAACAAATAGATAAGTACTCCAATTTCTGAGTCTTGTTGACAGTTTCCCACTACGACATCAATAATAGAGATTAATTAGGCAGAATGAATAACATTCAAATAGATAGTACCGTACCTCGGGTGCCTCCCAATGGCCATCATCCAACTGCCAGGCCTTCCTGAAGACGACGTGCTTCTTAAGAGCCTCTGCACACTGATCGAATCGGAGATCGAAGGAACGGAGCCATCTGAAGAGAGAGGATGGACGAGAAAGTACGGGAAATGAAGAGAGCAATTATCGATTGGTAGATCATGATTACTGACCGAAGAATGTAGTTATCGGAGAGATTCTCAATCGAGGGAATGATCGTACTGAAATAATCGGAATTATTGAGTTGACCTTCACTCTTCATATTCGTAGAGTCACTTTGTCTCCTGGGAGACCCCTCACCATGGTTTTCCCTCATTGCGAAAGAGTGCGAAATACCCCCCGGATAGTCCAACAACAAGCACTATTCCCGATAAATTCTCTTCTCTTTTTGAGGTCATTGACCGAACAACAGCAAGAAAAGAAGAAGAGTAGTCCTCGAGGGGAAGGTCCGAAGGGGAAATGGAGACAGAGGGGTGAGACTATCTCCTAAGGTCATCTACAGCGCGTGTTTTGACGAACTTTGTCGCTAATAGCACGATGAGTAATAATAATGAGCCTTTTAGTGAAACAAGGTTTGAAATGGGGGTAGATCAATATCGGGATGGTTTTTGCCGCTTGACTCTGATCCGGTTTCTATGAGTGTTTGTCTGGTCTTTCTTCCCTAGTCCAATTACACTTTTTTTTCCAGTCGGGACGAGGGATGAGTCCCTTCATCAGGATAGTTAGCAGTCAATGCAATTAGACCCTACTATCGCCCTCCATCGCTCGCGCCTCGCTCTTATTTTTCCAGGGCAAACGAACAAAAGCGGGGCGGATCGGCCTATTTTCTATAACGACCGAGAGGCGCGACGGGACGATTGAGAGAGAGAGAGGTTCCCAACTGGAATTCCCTGCTTATCGATCGATCGATGGCTAAAAATAGACTACGGTGGAACAGCGAATACTTCGTTTTAGTGTGCAGGCAGTTGCTGCTAATGGGAACGTGCGCATTTCCACTTCACCAAATCGACAAAGATCAAATACGCACATTTTTTCGACGGTAAACGACATGTTTCTACAGTAATACAATGGCTACAATATCCATCTACCGTAATCTGACCTACCATATGTGTTTCAACTCTCAGTACACAACACGTGGAGTAGTGTAAGGATGTGACCTCCAAGAAAGGGGCGCGATCCCTAACCTTATCCCTACTACTAGCAAGGTCGCCCATCGCACATTACTAACTAGACGCCATCGATTAGTTACCGAATCCATACCGTACCACAATAATGAATAATGGTTACCGTAGATCTCTGATAGCCTGTGCCTCTTCAGGCGATGTGGGTGAATTGATGATGTGATCAATCATTGTGTGAACTGGAAGACGACGGTTATCGATAGTTCGGAATGATGAGACTGGAGTGGAACGAGAAAATAGAGGGGTCTGCTCCATTCAACGAGAATTGGAGGAAAGTGGAAAGGAAGGAGGGGCGGTCTCTCATACTACTGTCTCCTCCTCCCTCCCTCCCTCCCTCCCTCTCCTCCCTCCCTCTCCTCCCGCTCTCCTTCCTCCCTCTCTCTCTCCCCCATCCCCTGTCCTTCCATTGATCACTCTCTCTCTCTCTCTCCCTGAGACTGCATCATATCGGAGAGGATGATGGGGAACTGTCTGGAGTCTCTTCAATCCGCACACTCTCTAGCACACTCTGACTGATGAGATAGTGAGGGTGGATGAGAGACGGGAGAAGAGAAATGCGAATAGTACTGTTACAATGGATATCTCTGGAAATCCCTTACACTTACCGGAGCTATTTTGGACACCGAATCTTGCAAAACATTAAGTCAAATTGAGAAATGTGATAGGAGAAAAAACGTGACCATCACACAACAAGAAGAGACGAGAAGTATGCGAGATCAATGGGACAAAATGAAAGTGAAAAGGAGGAGTGAGCTGTTTGCGACTGACAACTGTAGTTGATTGAGGGACTACGGTACTGGAACTGAGAGATCAAAGATCAGATCGGAGACACGATGCGTGAAATCGAAAATTCTTGACATCGTGAGACGTACGGCTTAAAAATCATTTGGATGTAGAAATGTCTGAATACCCTCAATAACTTGACTTTGCACAGTAGAACATCAGACAATCTTCGTGGATTGAAACCAAGGAGAAAGGAGGTCATGATGAGGTGGATGTGTCATGAAGTGTGAGACAAGATCGGGAAAAAGCGGGAAGGATAGTGACTGAACCATGAGATGGCTATCGGCACCTCTCTTAGTCATACTTTCAAGGCTAAAAATAGAATAAAAAATCATTCTTTCGTCAATCCGAAAGTGTAATTTATTTTGGAGAATATGGGAAAATTGTCGTATCTATCTTCGATTGGAATCCATATCTTCTATACTCCCAAAGATGATCCAAAAGAATTAACTGCTCTCTAGTCTCTCATTCAGTCTTGAATAGCATGGGAACAACCCGAATATGAAATGAGTGGAAATTATCACAGGAATCATGCCCGAAGCGTCGATCAAAGATAAGATCGAACTATGATTGTCGAGATACGAGCACATATCACAAGTGTCTCATGAAATCGTCACAAGTGTCTCTTTATCTGTTTCAACCCTTTCGCCATTATGGAATTTGTGATCCTCGTTGTCTTTGCATAAGCTTTTTGGACTACTTAACTTCGTTGTCTCTTCACAAGAAAGGGGCCAAAACACTGTGCGGACTCAGGTAACTCGCGGAGAATCTGATCATGCCACAAAAGAACTCAAAAAAAAAAATCTCCTGATCAGATCCAAATAACCATATTTCTTATGATCAGACTCAAATAATGTATGATCAGATTTTGATTTTCCGCTCAAAATATTTGAATCTGATCTTGCCCCAAAATAATTTAGATTTCGCCTGATCAGATACAAAAGTGCCCAAACGTCTGATCAGGTTAGAAAATTACCTGAGGGATCCCACATATTGAGGAATTCGATTCTTCGTCATGTACAAAACTTTACCTGCGAATACGCTGGATAAACAATCCCTTAAAATCAACAGCAAGGTCCATCTAGATGGAAAACACTTAATTATCGCTCCCGGGAGATCCCCCTCAGAGCTGCCCAAAAACTGTTGGTTCTCTAACACAGAGTGAACTGGTCAGAAGCCCAAGCGTACCTTGAGATACTGGGTTAAAACCAACGCTGAGAGCGAAAGGAGGTCTCTAGTAGGCGCGGTCCTCTCTACACGCGACGGGATAGAAACGCGCGAGAGAGCGAGAGAAAGAGGAGAGTCTGCGAAGAGAGCGATTTTTATTCATTACTATGTTTTCCTTATTATCTCGTTCTATTTCATCAAGTTCTTGCTTTAGATTTGCTTAGTATGCAGTTACAGTTAAATAGTGCATATGATTTTATCTAGAAGTATGGTCAATTTACGCCAAATAAGGTTCGAGACGGCATGAACTATTAAAAATAATCATAACAACAATTTCAATGTTTTGTCATAAGTTAAATATTTTTAATAATCATTTTTGTAATTTACTTATAGCTAAAAGTTAGTATTAATATTCATATAATTGAATTATTTAAATCGCTTGAAATATTAAGTCTGACACAACTCAACTGCTCACGAGGGCTCATCTCTTGAGCGGATTGACCCTGATTTATACAGTAATCTATTTAGGCTGCGGAAATTTGCGAGTTTTTCTTTTTTTGAAATGTTTTTGTCGGTTGCGCGTGGTTATTAACGTTTGTTCCATTGATTTAGTACAAGCTGTAGTCTTTCGGTTTCACGTGGCATCGTTTTGCTCTATTACAACTGTTATAATGCTCGAAATTGCTCCCCTCTAGCGTGAAATTACGATTTGTTTTGCAGAAGACTCGGGTCTAGCATGCCTGAGGCGGCATCCAAAATTATCAAGCCTGACGGCAAGCCCGTCACCGACCTTGAGAGACAGATCTCTGGCGCTCTCGCCGATCTGGACTCCTCATCCGAGATCAAGAACCAGCTCCGCGAGCTTTACATCGTTGGAGTCAAGGTGAGCTCTATAATATTATTACCATGTAGGCATCATTCTTTACATAACAGTCTTCATGACTATTGTGTTTTGTGCTGATGCAAAATAGACTGAAACATATTGAACTGCGTGGAGCTTTAGCGTTCCACATAGTGTCACAGCTTTCTTACACTTATTTCCTTCATGGGAATTTTAGTGCTAGTTCCCAACAATAGCTGTTGGTTTACCTGAAATATTTCGATCACAAGTGACTATTAGAATAAGCATGAAGCAATTTGCTCACCTTCGTTGACCCCCGTTTATTCAGATATTTTATGATAGATCGTGACTACTCGATTGGTTAGCCTCGTATTTCCTAATAACCCTCAACAATTTAATTTGACAATTAGACGTTACTGACTGCTATTCAGGAGGTCGAGATCGGAAGCAAGAAGAGCGTCATCGTCTTCGTCCCTTACCCCCAGCTCAAGCAGTTCCAGAAGATCCAGTCCCGCCTCGTCCGTGAGCTCGAGAAGAAGCTCGGAGGAAAGCACGTCCTCTTCATCGCCAGAGTGAGTATTTATTGCATTATCTCGACGATAAGCATCATTCTTTACATAACAATCGTCATGACTATTGTGTTTTGTGCTGATGCAAAATAGACTGAAACATATTGAACTGCGCGAAGCTTTCAGTGTTCCGCATAGTGTCACGTTTTTCTCACAATTAATTTATTCTATAGTATTTTAATAATGCTAATTTCAGAGACGCATCCTTCCCAAGCCCATGAGAGGAAACAAGCGCATCCCGGAGAAGCAGAAGAGGCCCCGCTCTCGCACCCTCACTGCCGTCCACGAGGCTATGCTCAACGACATCGTCTTCCCCGCCGAGGTTGTTGGAAAGAGAACTCGCGTCAAGCTCGACGGAAAGAGAATTATCAAGGTTTGTGCCATCGTAGTTTTTTCTTCTTATACTTTTGCATCCCTTGCTCATTCTGTGCAAATTAAACTGGTCTGTACGATTCGAGGGCTGCTAGATAATAGTGAAGGATATTGTTGCTCGGAAGAACCTCAATGTTCCACTGAGTGTCAAAACTTTCCCACATTGCGAAATTACAGGTCCACCTCGACAAGGCCCAGCAGACCAACGTTGAGCACAAGGTTGACACTTTCTCGTCCGTTTACAAGCACCTCACCGGAAAGGACGTCACCTTCGAGTTCCCCGAGCCCATCTTCTAAGCATGGAGCTGATCCTATGTTGAGCGACTTTTTGTTAATACGTTCCCTGTTTCTGTTAATAAAAAGTCGTTATACCTAATCATTTGTTAGTTATCGCATATCCATAATTGATCTACGCATTAGGCGCAACAAGAAAATGAATATAATATGAGTGGACGAGGGGATAGTGCTGTGGATGGAATCATTAATGGGATGACTGAGACTGTAGGGACTAGAGACGAGTCATTCCCTATGATCCAGTCAATACATTTAGGACCATGAGGAGGGGACGCATTGAAATAATATAGATCAGTTTATTGAATGTAATCAATAGAAGATGAGATAGCACTGAGTGAGTCAAAGTTGAAATCGCCGAGAAAGATAATTGGATTGGAGGAAGAGGCATGTATACCAGAAAGATATGCAATGATGGACTCTGTCTTGCGAAGGGATCTCAATCTCATCTCATGTTCGGTAGATGGAATTGATACGGTGGAAAAAGTGATGTGAGGATGACAGAGACCGCCTCCATGGGATGTCCTATTGGATTACAGTGTATGGAAGTGAACCAGTGATAAGAGAGGAGGGAATTGTGCTACAGAGACAGGTTTCAGTTAGGAAAATAAATTTGAGTGATTCTCTAGGAGGAGGAGGAGGAGGGTCGCGCGCATCTAAAAGAGAGGAGGAGTCAATATCTGTATATACCTCGTGTGTATGTGGCCGGCGACTAGTTACAAGTTTCCCGGATGGGGATTTACCGGGGTGATGCCGTTGACAGGATATTGGAACGAGAATGGGTTAGGATAGAAGGGAAAGGGAAACTGAGGGTGGAAAGGATGGGGATGTATGAGGGGATAGGGGATGGGAGGAGAGGAACGATATTCTCGATGGACCGTCTTTTTCTGGGAATGAGAGAGGGAGAGACGAGGGGGATGAGCAAACATCAACAAATTTATTATCACAAACAACTAGAACAATCAATGGAATCAAAGTATCTCAACGTTTGAATCGAGTTGGCAATGTTTTAAGCTCCGGGGTAAACTATGAGAGCATGAGTATGAATGCCTTTTGGCAGTTTGTCTCTCCCATTCAATCCTGCTAGTTCGATGATCACGAATGCTTCGGCAACAATGCCTTCGACTTTAGTGATGAGATCGATAGCGGCCTGAAGAATATTCATTATTAGCGTTTTTGACCTTGGTTCTCACAGCGAGAGTGCCTCCAGTTGCAAGTAGATCATCAATAATCAGTACTCTGTCACCAGGTGAGATCGCCCCCTTCTGCACTTGGATCCTGTCCTTCAATTTGATATCGGGTTGAGGAATAAGTAACGCTCGTTTTTCCAATTTCAGATTATGACCTCTCCCGTCTTTCTAAATTGTGCAATTATATTCCGGTTTTTGATGATCGATAAGGGCTTGGATACTCTCTTTAGCGCACACTATATCATATATCTCCGATCATTTAGGCGATCACAATGGCTGGCTCAATTCAAAGTTGTCGCACCTCACCCTGAGATTTTGACAGGTCAGCACTGAGGGAAGAAGAATTATTGAGCCACAATTAAGCTGCAGTAGTAAAGTATCATGGTTATACATTACACTGATGATATTCAGAGGAATATCCAAGTAAAGTCCTGTGTGAGATATGCGCCTAACGAGAGTGTAGGATTTTCAGTTACTGACCGAAAGAAGTTTTGCTAGCCGCGTTTTCTTAGCAATAGATCTAAAGACCTCAATTATGCTTGAATGTGGAGTACCTTTCCTGTTGAAAATATGGACGAATTTTGCTAAGTGTGGAGCATTCTCTTTATGAGTTAAATTGCTCGTAAGTCCGATATAGAAAAACAAGCCTCGAAATCGACATTTATTGCTATTTCCTGTAAACCGTACTAATTGAATGTAAGGCCTTAGATGGTTAAATGGACGAGCAACTTTTGCACTATCATCCACCAAGTGGCCACAATTATAGAATGGCTACTATGTCTTGGGTATGGTTTAATCCAAAGTCCTCAAAACACGCATTTCTTTTGATTCCGTCACAAAATAATATTTTTGGAAAACTGTTATTTTTCAAATAGGAGCATAAGTAGCACCAAATGTTTATAGTGATAATATAGCTCCATAGTGAGTGACTGGAGCGCACTAGTGTATAGGTCAGCACCTTCGATCTTCAAGGTAGACAAATAAGTTAAGTGAACTGCAATTTTTCACGAACGTTCCCCTTGAAACGTCTATAAAAATACAACAATGAATCGAGCACCATTCTCACTTCACCATGAAAGAGGTGTAGTATCGTGCTGCTCACCTGAGAATGTGTGAATTTACCGAACAGTTTCCACGTTAAATTACACAATTTCGAAAAAAATCTAAAATTTTCGAAAATTATCAGGTACATTGAAATCTAAATTTCTCTCCTACACAGGAAGCGTGATATTTCTAATAATAACGGCTATGATACTCGAGCATACCCTGAAAAAATGCTATAAAGTCAGCTCGTTTAGATTTGATTGGCGGGAGATATATGAGCCCAAACACGATGCTCAAAAACGAGCGTTACTTATTCCTCAACCCAATATTTTCGTTTATCCATTGCTGTTCACATTGAATACCTCTCCGTATTCCTTGGCGTAAATGGCAGCTACACACTCTCCGGGCAATTTGCCTGCCTTTCTGATAGGCACGAAGGGAACGTCCAGGATCTGAGCGATCTGTGGACCGAAGAGGAAACCTGAGAGGGAGACAATCGATGACACGAGAAGTTACAGTAACCAACCTCTCGCCTCGAGACCGGCGACAGCCTGGACTCCGCCTTTGGACTGGATGTGATCAGCCACCGCTTGGCATAGACGACCCACGAGCTTGGGCTGTCTCATGAGGGGCATGATATCCCTGAGGGGAAGAGTAGATCGCAGATCTAGGTTACTGTAGCTTACCGGAAGTCGATTCCTTTCTTGGGAAAGTCTTTAACGCTGCGGATGTGAGCCTCAATCTCGGGCTTGAGTTGATCGAGCGAAGAAGCCATCTGAGTATATCGATTGAGTGAGATGACTGATCTACAGTATCCAAGATAAGATAACCACTGCATGAATACAGTTTTATTGACAAAATATAGGGTTCATATCGATTAATTTTCTTTATCAACAAATGCAAATGGAAATGGAACTTTAAAAAATAACCAAAGTAACAATGCAACGATAACATGCAAGAACAGTCAATGCACAAAACAACAAAATCCTAATTATTCCTATATTTAACGTGAGATACAGTATCGACAATAAGTCACCGTCCAAAAATTAAAAGTAGTATAACTTTTGAACTAGATGAGATATCTTTCTAAGGTTTTTACAGGTGGTAGTAGGTGTACTCCTACATACGCTCACTATGTCAGACCATTGGGCGATTTCGCAATATTGCATAGTGATGACGCAATCTTTCAATAGTAGTTCTGTGCGAATTATTTGCTCAACGAATTTTTTATCATCCTTTATATTTCATGTGGTGAGAGAAGACCTCATTACCTCTTCGATAAACATAAGTACTCATGGGAGTGTATAGTACAGAGGATTTGAATTGTCTCAAAGATAGGTCCCGAAAAAGTGGATTTTCGTTCAAAGACGTGCCAGAGACTCGCTCAAAAGCTCAAAATGATGATCCTGATCCTTGATCCCCATGATCCTTACCACAATTCCTGAAGATCGCCAAAGTTTGATAACGATAGCTCTCAATTTGCCCTCAGGGCACCAATTTTTCACTTTTTCACATTATTTTTTCTCACTAATTTGGATGATCACAGTTCCTATGTATCATCCAAATTAGTGAGAAAAAATAATGTGAAAAAGTGAAAAATTGGTGCCCTGAGGGCAAATTGAGAGCTATCGGTATCAAACTTTGGCGATCTTCAGGAATTGTGGTAAGGATCATTTTGAGATTTTGAGCGAGTCTCTGGCACGTCTTTGAACGAAAATCCACTTTTTCGGGACCTATCTTTGAGACAATTCAAATCCTCTGTACTATACACTCCCATGAGTACTTATGTTTATCGAAGAGGTAATGATGTCTTCTCTCACCACATGAAATATAAGTGATGATAAAAAAATTCGTTGAGCAAATAATTCGCACTGAACTACTATTGAAAGATTGCGTCATCACTATGCAATATTGCGAAATCGCCCAATGGTCTGGCATAGTGAGCGTATGTAGGAGTACACCTACTACCACCTGACAAAACCTAAGAAAGATATCTCATCTAGTTCAAAAGTTATACAACTTTTAATTTTTGGACGGTGACTTATTGTCGATACTGTATCTAGCATCTTGTCTACAACGTTATTATGAAAGTACGCTCAATTTCCTGATCCCTCACCTCCTTTTCCTTCCCTGCAGCATTAGCAGCCACTATTGCTGATGCAGGGTTGGTCGCTGCAGCAGAACCAGCCTTGGTCGGAGGAGGGCTGAATGATCGATAGGATTACTATTCCGGATATTGCTATCTCCATACGGTACAACCCATTAGTCGAGAGTGTGTACACAAGTGAGAGAACTATAAAACCGAAATTATTCCACTAAGATGATAGATACTGCAATCTCATGATGGAATTTCCATCGCTAGAATATCAGACAGAAACGGACTCTTCAGTATCATCCCCTCTTACTACATGATCAACTTAACAGAAGGGGATGGGACAGTCTCTGATCCCTGGTACAAAATGGAATCTATTCGGTGATGGAATTTCATTATTACCAAATGCACTCCTGTTTTATGGACTATCCTTACACTTGATCTTTGGACAATATTACCTTTCCTTCATGCCCCTATAACTAACTGTTCATTAGCCTTCACTTTTCCCTTTTCATTTTTATCAATAATATTGCGGTAATCAGAGAAGTGCTCATCATTCTGGTGTTATTATGGTAACTGTGTTTACCCCTATTTTAGTTTTTAATTGTATTATTGCCCTTCCCAAAATAATCTCTGATCTTAAAGAAGAAGTTAGACCATAGAGATCCTACATAATATTTATCAAATATCTCCAACCTCTTCAATCAACTCCGTCGATCTTCCCAATGCATCTTCTCATATAGGGAGTGATCATCCAGACGAGACAGCCCATCCACCAAGATATTCTGCAATCATTCATTAATTTATAACGAAAATGATAAACTCGATCAAAGGCGAGGAGCAATTGCATAAAAACTTTCCAATCACGACACTGCCAATTTCTCGGACATACAACCAATCATCTACTGATCGAACCATCTCTCTCACTCCCCTTTCTCCTCCCATTCAATCGCGCGATAAGAGATTTCTTGTCGATATCTTATTGCCGGTTGTGGGAAAAGTGCCTTTTGCAGACTGTAGTCTCATTGCAAATTCTGCAGCCACTTCCATATTTCACCCGATGAACAAAATAAATAGACTCCTGCTGATCACAATAATACTGTCATTCGGAAGAGAAATGGGTATTCTCCATTCATTATCAATCTCCTTTTGGCATTCAGGTAAACAATCACCGATCGATTACAGTACTCCTTCATAAATTACACAATGCGCAATTGATTGACCATTTTATCAACAAATTCAGAGACCACTAGATTGCACTCGATTCAAACTTTCAGAGGAAAACACAATAAATACTAATTAAACGGAACCGCAAATGCATAGAAATTATGAACCAAGAACGCGTGAAACGTGAGAGCAGTCAATGTACAACAACAAAATAATAAATATATCTAGAATTTATGAGATGGGTCCACATCTTCTCATAGACTTCATCTTCAACGTCTCTGCAATAAATTCAGTTGGGAAAGATCAAAGGTCAAGTATGTCTTACTCTCTTGATGCCTGCCCTGGGTACACTGGTGGGAGCAGATCTCTTAGCGGGACGAGAGGGAATCACGGCGGGTTGAATGCGATTGGGGATATTCTAAAGAGATCAAATATAACGAAATTTAATCAGTTTATTTTTTGAAGAAGAAGAAATCGCAAGAGCGATGCGTTTCAGCTTTGATGTAATTCATAGAACGCTGAAACTCAAACCAACGTACTCTATAAAAGCACTCAATAATTTCCATCTCCCTCACCTCTTCCTTCTTTTCCTTCTCTGCAGCAGCTGCAGCCGGTTTCTTCTTGATTGCAGCCACTCTCGCAGCGGCTGCTTTGGTCGCTGCAGCAGAGCCTGCCTTGGTCGGAGAAGCGCTGAATGATAGATACCGTAACCCCCTGTACACTTATCGATTAATACCTAAGTCAAGGAGTAAAGACTACCATAATCTACCGTACCCTTTCTTGGATTCCTCCTTCTTGTCTGATTCTTTGGCCTTCTCAATTCGATTGGGTAGCTTTGAGAGATCGGGTCGCTTCACGGGCATTCTGAATATCGATCGACTACAGTAATCTGCATACCCTCTCTATCAGAACGACCGTAACCAATCAATAATCTCCACCGTACCCATCGACTCTCTCAGCCAATCGGAGTCTTGTCTCTGCATTCTTGGCTGGTTTCCGTCTCTTCTCGATATCATTCTTGAGGGCGGAGATCATCTCAGTGTCAGTGTAGTCGGAAGATGTCACAGTGATTAGCAGACTCAATCAATACATTATCAAGATATTGTCATCATTCATAACAATTGATATTTATTCTAAAATACAGGCATATTGGAAACGGCAAATCACCAAGTGAAAGTCGAACTATTGGCACTTCAAACTTTTCACTACTACAGTCTCATCCTTCTCATTCCTTCCTTCCCTCACTCCTCACCTCAACCCCTTCGCCATTTCTTCCTCTCTCTTCTCCGGATCATTTTCTTCTCTCTTGTAGATAACATGGACACGAGGAGGCAGAGGAGAAACCTCCGCTGAAATGATGCGTTTGAGGATTGAGGAAGATTGAGTCATTACTAGGATAACACTAATCTTGCGTCCATTAAATAAAGCTCTGACAACATCGAATGAGCAAGGTGAAAGTGATCAATTTGTGGCCCGCAATTGCAAACTAAATGGATAAATGGCCCTTCCTACCTCCTTCCATCTCCTTCGCTTTCTCTAATGCTTTCATCCATTCAATTCGTTCTTTCTCTGGAAGTGACTCGATGAGAGTGAGAGTAGGATGCAGAACACACTTGTAGTCAGCCTGCAAAGATGATTCCGTTCAGATATTGAATAACGTTCCAATAAATTTGTGTATACCTGGTATCATTAGCTCGAATTTTAGTTCATGTTTGAGCCGTGCTACTAATTTCAAACGGAAAAGTAAACTAGGGGTTAAACTCAGTTAAAAAGATTTTGTCTTCCTCTCGCATCCCAGTTGCACCACTCTCTTTTCACTTATCGTCAATAACCGTATGTAATTCGTTGCTTTCCTACCCTTATAAAAAAGTGCGCACTCACGGATCCAGTGGTGATCTCCTCAGTTCCGTTGATATCCAATATTCCCGCCAATCTCCTTCCCATTTCATCCGATCCAAACACTGAGAGCAGATGAGCGAGAGAAGAACGGAGCAATTCCTGACAATTAATATACACTATTAATTAATTAACAGCAGCACAATAAAGATGTAACATCACCAATATCTAGTAATCGCAAAATATAATTGATCGAACCACCTCTCGTAACAATACAACGACTGAATACTCCTGCATCCCCTCTCCCCCCTCCCCCCTCACCTCTACTCCTGCCTTCTTTGTCTCTTCCTTAGCAGCTGCCACTGCTGCATGCAGCAATCCCCTCACTGGGGGGAAGCGACACTTGTGCTCCACCCATGACCGAATAACCTCAAGGAATAAAGGTTGATAAAGAGGATTGTGATCGGCCTTCCGTATCCAGTAATCCATAAATATTGCCATATGGAATTACCCTTTCCCCATCTACCGTATCCTTGACCCCGCCCCCTCAACGTACCGTATCCTTAGCGAGTGTACTCTCGTGTCCGTACAGTCTATCGAGTGCTAGAATGGCAGCGATGGAAGTGGAAGGGGCGGAGACTGGACTGGTGGCCATTCGGACGAGGATTCGACACAGACGGAGAGCCAGATCCGCATGCTGCAAGGGAGAAGAACGATTTATTGGGAGAGAGGAGGAAAATGTGTAAACATGAATCTACCGGGCCACTGTCATATTCGAATGAAGTGGCCCGGTAGATTCATGTTTACTCATCAAATAGGCAGAATATATGTGAAACTTATGGTGCTGGCATCCTCAAACATATCACATAGATACTAGTTTATGTTACTTTAGAGGTGCCCGGTATACTGATGTTTCATGGACTACCCAAGTATAGACAATTTAGACGAAGAAAAGTTTCACAGCAATCTCCATTTCACCAAAATAAAATGATTAGTCCATCTAAGTCTACAAACCTTTTTCTCCTTCTCTACTTCCTTCTCTCCTTCATTCTTTTCTCCCTCTTCATCCACATCCAAAATACCGCAGTTTTCATCGAGAAATTCATCCTCGGGCTCTGCTTGGATATCTAAATGATCGTATAGGTCAAGTATTAGGAGATTACTTCGTAATGACTGGTCCCTGAAGCACAAATCATTCGACAAGGTAATTCCCAAATATTTAAGCCATATGGGGTAAATCCATGCACAAGTGAAGGAGTATTGTGAAGGATTGTACATCGTCCCTCACCTTCGTCTTCTACTTCTAATTCCACTAGTTCCTCCTCTTCATTCTCATCCTCCTCCTCAATCAACTCTTCCAATCCTCCCAGTGTATCTTCCTCGTAGAAGGAATGATCAGCCAAACGAGCGAGTACATCAACCAATATCTCCTGCAAATAATATATTTTAAAAAATTGAAAAAAAAAAAAAAAATTATATTTCACAAAAAGGCGACGTTGAAAAGTCGAAACGTTAAAATGTTTTCGAAAAAATAAAATCAGTCTGGCACTTTCATGTTTCACCCTCTGCCCAAAATTAAGAAACTTTTTGGAGAGAAATATTCCTTCTTTATGTATTAAATCCACCCCAAATCCGCACCTGGCAATCGCTGTGCGTCTTAAACTTTCCAGTGGCGAATGTAGCCACAGTGAGGATGTGTTGGAGACGGGATGAGATCTGAGAGAGAGCAAAGGGCATCACTATGGGATCCAAATATATATCACATCGCCACTATTATAGGGTGTGATATACGATAACATATCGTCATTAACTGTGAGCATCTTTCTAACTCGTGCGTTATCTCCCTCTCACCAGTGCATCATCGTGTAGTGTCTGTAGAAGAGCGACGAGGAAACGACGAGATGACGTCATCGATGATAGAATCTGAGTTGAGGAGGGGGAGGAATAGATGCCAAGAGGAGAGAAACCCATCCCAAAATGAAGAAACTTTTTAGAAAGTATTTTCCCACCTATTCTCTATGTTTTTTTCTGATAGCTAAGAAGAAGGTTTCATTCCACAACGAATGAAGAAAACCATCATCTGGGGACATTAACTCATTCTCCATCGTACGTACCCTGGCTAGAGTGACGTGTCTCTCCCTTGCGATGAGTACACTGACGTCCTCCTTGTCAATGCAATTCTTCACTCTTTTCGGTCGTCCAGAGAAGGAATTGATCATGTGAGTCAAGATCGACCTGGAAGAAATAAAAATTTAATTCGAGCTTGAGTGTAAGAGACCTTACGCATACACAATAATTGATATGGCACCCACGGAGACCCAAATGAGAATGCTTTTTTAAAAATCTTCAATATGTCACCAATTGTTTCGCTGCTTTACGTGTTGTATCCCCCTCCCCTTCCATCCAGATTATTTCTCCGATTGATACTTCTACTCCCCTCACTCACTTGGTCAGTGCCGCATAAGTCTCTCCCTCGATGGTTCTATCCAGTCTCTCAAATACTTTCATTCCAATCTGACGAGCGTACGGAGCGTAGTTGAGAAGGAGCTCAAAGCGGGACTTTTATTCAAATAAATCAATAAATGCCCAAATACAAGGGAAGAAGGCACCGTCGATTAATCTATTACCAGGCAAAGAACTTTAGAAATCATCGTGAAGCGAAAATTGATCCGGGAAGATATGTGTTTCACTATTCAACATTTCTCTCTGGATCGGGATCGCCTTCGATCTCTTCACCACCGTCCATTCAATCTCTCTCTCCCCCTCCCCTCCCTCACCACTCCAATGGCCTTGGCTGATTCCCTGACTGCCTCTTCATATCTCCTCCTCCACTTTCCATCTCCTCCTTCCTTCTCACACCAATCCTGCACGTAACACAGTAGAGTCAGGGCTGCTGGCTGAAATACAATCAATGAATGACACGTCGTCGTTGGGATACGGCATCATTAAATAAGCTCAACGCTGTATCCTATTTTGCATCATTTATATTCAGTCGATCAAAAGTGTGATGGAAGAGGGATAGGTGCATATTCCAATCAAGAAGGAACTCATCTATGAGAAGGAAAGTCCATCTATCAACTAGTCCTCTTGATACACCAATCCACTGGGTTCTCCCATCCAGCATTCAAGCCTCCTTCCCTACTCCAATGGATACTCTTCTCTCCCCTCACCTGACACTCCATTCTATCCTTCCCGTAGTCCATCGCCCGTCTCAGCATCCGAGTGAGAGCACACTCAAATATGTTTAATACTATAACTTAATCTTATTAAAAATCTCCTGCCATCACTTGACACGCAAGAAATCCATTTCAAATCAAACATTAATGCATCTACCTTAAATCACAAATTTCACCCCATGATGAGGCATAAGAACGAAAGGTCTCTTCAATCATCCTTCTCCTCCATTCAATCTCATTCTAACCTTTCCCTCCCAATCTCCCTCCATCTCTTCCTTCTCTCCTCTGTACTCCAATCCAGCCATCACTCTAAGGAACGAGAGCACAATCCTCCTCAGTTTCTTTCCCTTCTCGCCAATCGAAGGAGAGATCTGCAAGGAGATTATCCATTGATAAATAGACCATATTACTTTATGAGTGACTATCTGACCCAGTGAACATATGCTTGGCACTAGCAAAAAATCGAATTCGCTCTAAATGTGTGAGATGGTAGTACTCGACGAGTGTAGCTCAGACGCCACTGGTTTAGTGTTCCAGATCATTCTCCGCTAAATGGCGGAAGTTTCAAAAACCTACCGTAACCCAACCGACTTTGCTCTTTCGCAATCGTTTCAATCAAGTCATATCTTTTAAATTACGAAATATTCATGTGATCACACATACCAAGTTTCATCCCAATCCGATTTAAACTGATCGATAAATAACGATTTTTCGAAAAAAATTCAAACTTTTCATTACTGCTCTTTGGTTTGCCGAACGAGTAACACTTTTTATTTTATTAATCAAACGAGCAACCATCCTGCTATCTTGTGTGTGAAAACTGTAAATAACAATTTGTGATCCCGGCGGAAATAAATTAAAACAGGCGGTCAACTTGTTGAAAAGTCAGTTCATGATACCTACCGAAATCAATTAACAAAGAAGTCAAAATTAACCGGTTTACTTCACAGAATAAAATATTCTTTCGTTGCTTTCTATTGTATTAAGATATTCCAAACTGAATAATAAAGCAACTATATTTTCAGAATGTAAAATCATGATGGACATTCATAAAGTATCTTTCACCAGTAAACATGAATTTCGTCAGTTTTCGTAATAAAATTAGAGTTTCTGTATTATTTCTGTATTAAGTTTGTAATATATTAATACAAAAGAAATCAACGAAAGAATATTTTATTCTGTGAAGTAATCCGGTTAATTTTGACTTCTTTGTTAATTGATTTCGGTAGGTGGCATATCATGAACTGACTTTTCAACAAGTTGACCGCCTGTTTTAATTCCGCCGGGATCCCAATTATTATTTACAGTTTTCACACACAAGATAGCAGGATGGTTGCTCGTTTGATTAATAAAATAAAAAGTGTTACTCGTTCGGCAAACCAAAGAGCAGTAATGAAAAGATTGAATTTTTTTTTTCGAAAAATCGTTATTTATCGATCAGTTTCAATCGGATTGGGATGAAACTTGATGTGTGTGATCGCATGAATATTTCGTAATTTTAAAAATATGACTTGATTGAAACGATTGCGAAAGAGCAAAGTCGGTTGGGTTACGGTTGTTTTTTGAAACTTCCGCCATTTAGTGGAGAATGAACTGGAACACTAAACCAGTGGCGCCTGAGCTACACTCGACGAGTACTACCTCTACACACATTTAGAGCGAATTCGATTTTTTGCCTAGTGCCAAGCATCCGCGCAAGAATGTTCACTGGCTCAGATAGTCACTCTTATAGTCTCACACGCGTTGTTAAAAAACAAAACCTACGAATTCGTGCTTCGGTTGGTTGCTACAACCGCAAACAATCACATAAACCCGGTAATTTGCTGTTACATCATTCTCGAAAAATTGAAATATTCATCATCTTTGATGGATTCCATCCTTCTTCTCTCCAATCCCTCGTCTACCTTCATGGTTCCAGTGGTGAGTGTCCACAATCCGACTGCATATCCCACTCCATTCACACTCAATCCCTTCACATTCCCACTTTCATTCAGAGAGGAATTGTAGAGGAGAGAGAGGATCTGAACAATGGAGAATGAAGAATCATCAGAAAAATACCTATTGGACATCATTTGCCATAATGAAAAGTGAGACACAAATTCGCCTTGTAAGTGAAATGAATGAACCATTGCCCTTTTTCGTTTCAAACCCATTCTGCCACTTCTCTTAATTTATTCCGCTGCAAAACCCTACGATATTCCGAAACCGTGAATCACCAATAAACTGACCCTGAGTGCTCTGACTGCGAATTCTCTGAACAATTTACTGCCCGCTCCACTTTCGATGGAAGTTCCGAGAGACCAAAGGGAGAGACGATAGTCGAGAGAATTCTAGAAAGGATTGAAAATTAAATGAGAGCCGATCACTGAAGACAGACAATTTTAGTAGAGTATCGACTAGCAGCTCTTCTCCCTCTCTATATTGTGCCGCCAAAATCCAACCAGCATCACTACAGTACACCATAAGTACCGTACCTTCAGGATATCCTCGATGACCTTGGGAATTCCATCCGAGAGACAGTATGAGATCGTCTCGAGACGCGCCGCAACTCCACGAGGGGCTGGAAAGGTTATTGATTAATACATTTGTGGATACTGTCAATTTAAAATATGCTCTTCATACGATAGTCAAACTGAGAGCGTCGGTCTCGTGATTTCTTTGACTGATTATTAAATAAATAAAACAAAAGGAATAACTTACAAGCCGTTCTTCTTCCCTCTCTCAACAGACTCTCAATCACTCTCAATAGGACGACTGCTCCAGCCGGGGGATCTTCCTCATCGCTCTTTGTTGCGTATTCACGAAGTCTGAGGAATATATAGAAAATTAAATATACACTAACAATTAATTCCATCTTTCAGTCTACCGTACCTCGTTCTGATTGCGGTGACTACAGTATGCGATCCGACATCAGCAGAGGCGATTACCGTATCCTTGAAGGGCTCCCACCACGAATGAAGCGAGGTGGTACTGTAATTATATTTGTATTGTCACACCAACAAACAACCGAACGGGATGAGGAAGTTATGCAGCATTAAACTTCCAGGACAATTATTTTCCATATCATAATAAATCTAGTAAACAAAACTGACGGAGGCAGGAGTGGTTGGTACTTGATCATCTTCTGGTAGTGTCTGCAATCATTCCGAATAAACTCAGTTCTCGATCCCTCCCTTCCTCCATCTACCGTACCTCGCATTTCTCGTCCAGAACGATGCACCTTCTGCTCTCGCACTCACAATCTTCATTATCTCGAGAGCATAGACGAATGAGGGGCGACCACGGGCATCATTGGCGAGGAGACGCTCAAGGGAAAGAGATGAATAGGGGGTGAAAGGATTGAGACACGAGTACAACCCTCCACATGTTAAATTAATCCACAAATGCCTATTATTTTCAGCTTCCCTTTACTACTGTTGTAATTATTTCCCCCACCTTGACACCCTTCACATTTCCGTCCCATCGCTTGTCATCCACTACTGAAGTGACGATGGTAGAGAGAAGAGAGAAGCCACATTGAGAGAAGATGGAAGAGAGGGCTGATTCACCCTAAATGAGAGACTATTGAGATTATCCGTCAGTATCGGTATTGTGACTATTTAGAGCTCTTTTCTGATTGGTCTATCAAGTTCTATCCAGATCAGCTTCCGCGTAAATACTAGCCGTAACTTTGCACAAAACCACTTGGTGACAAAATACTTGCAAATTTAGTCTCGCTAGCACCATACGCTTATTAAAAAAAGAGCCACATTCCATAACGTCGCACCGATATCTCAGGGATCTACCATATTCGATAATCTACAGTACTCCTCACCTCCTCAGTCACACTCATTCTCAGCAATCGATGCAGCACTGAGAGTCGACCCGGTTCGTCCATCGAATCCAATGTCAGACTGAAATTTATTTATCTGACAATCACATTTCATGCTTTAGAAAAAGCTTGTGTCTCAGTAGATTCTCTATATCTCCTTTTAGTGGTTGCAACGAATTTAATCATAAAGGGAAATGGATCAAGGAAGACGATCTAGTTATGTATAGGGGTGATCCGAAAGTATGTTCCGCGTTTTTGAAACTTTTATTTCTTGCGAACTATAAGGCAAAATCCCAAACTCTATTTAGTATTAATTGAACATGTAGATGATCTAAATTATTCTATCTTAAGATTGCGAAAACATTGCGTAATGATGACGAAATAGGCTCAAATGTGTTTTCGAGCAACATCTTTGAAATTTTCTATCTCATTGGAGGATTTCGCTGGGAACAGCGGATTGGAAACAAAGATGAAGAGGGATCTGTACTATCAAATACAAATTGTTAATAGAAAATACCTAAAATAATGGATGAACTAGGTCGAAATCTTTATTTTTAAATGAATTTTTTATGGTCGATTTTTCGAATTTTAACTTTCTTGGCAGTGAATTTCCCTCAAATTCTGATATTTCTCAGTTATGATTTATGTGTAATATTTTCAAAATGTTGTTGGTAAGAAATTCGCACATTTTCAGAAAAATGTGTGGGAAATTTCGAGTTTTGTTGTGATGATGCAATCGAAAATTGAAAGATTAGGTAGCGCGCAATTTGAGCGTTGTCAACTGCAAACTTCCTTCAGACGATAACATAATTTTTATCTATGCGCAAAACAAAGAACGGATTTTTTAAATGAAAATTGAGACTGGACACTTTTGATATGGTTTGGTCAAAATAGTGCTGTTAGTCAATAACATGAGGACATACAGTGCTCAAGTACTTAAATAATAGAGCAATTGTTGGTAGAGCCAGCGCACTTTAGTATGACTTGATAAGTTTCCTAGAACCTGTGAAAAATATTTTTCAAAAACACGGAAGATACTTTCGGATAACCCCTATATCAATTGATATTCCTCGTACCTCTTGTTGGCCTCAGCCAGTTCGTCCACTACTTGCAGCACTCGCATGCGATGGGCGAGACGAGATGCCAACTTAAAAGAAGCAATCGAAAAAGAATATAATAAAAGCAAAGAAATTACTCCGTGGGTTTCGGTTGCATCCAACCTAAATCTACTCGGAATTTCTTGTTGTTCAATCACGTGAAATCTCTCATTTTGCACCAAGCATTTTCTGGTACTGCTTTTCTTTATTCCCCTACTTTTATAGCCAAGTTTCTGTCTGACGAAGGATAATTGATAAAATACAAAGAATTACTTTGACCCGCGAAGTTTGGGGTTCAGAGGATGTCACCTGGAGTGCTTCTTTATCCCTTTCTATCCCATCCCCCCCCCCTCCCCCTCACCTCTCTTCCGCTCTCCTTTCTCTTCTCCAGTGAGGGTGTCTCATCATACGAGAAATCGTCATTCAGAGACTTGAGTGGCTGCAATTGTTAATTATGTATTATGTAAGACATAAAGTGAGATATCTAACTGGAATATTCACAAATTTAAATGTCAGAAATATAATGATATTTTCCAATCATATTCATGTCACATCACCAGTCTACCTAACTGCTGTGACAACAGGAGATCTCCCTTATCTTCTCCTCCCTCCCCAATATACCGTACCTTGACCTTCTCCTTCTTCTCCTCTCTTCTCTCCATCATCATCAGCTGCTTCAGGAGGAGTTTCTGAAGGGCGGGCGACGATTCGGCCAGGGCGAACAGACCAACACACTCCTGAATAAAATTGTATCTCTCTAATTTCCATCTCCAATTGACTATCGGTTGGCCAGAGTATTTGGCTCCAATATTGGTATTGCAGTGGTTTGTTTCAAAAATAGGTACACATTATGAAGGGCAGACTCTTTCGCCTATGAGACCAGGCTGTGGCACCACTTCACCTAGTATGGCGTACTTCGGAAATTGACATTGGGGATATTGTTCGTTACTGTTATCTGATTATACCAAGGCGATCAATCGATAATGCCTCGATATCTACCGTATACCTGTGTCTCCAGAAGGCCGGCAGTGAATGTGACTGCTCTCTCGGTAGTTTCGTCATGAGGAAGGGAGAGAAGGACAGAGATCACTCCAGTCCAATCACTAAAGAGTGAGATTCAATCATAGAGGACAGAGGAAAGCACGTATGGTCACTGAGCACTAGGGATGTCGTTTCAGCTTTCTGCTCTCTCGATTCCGCACATTCGAGAGAGCGAACATCGAAATAGCAGATACTTAGCAAAACTAGCAGCATCTCTTGAAAGCTATCTGTTTTTGGCAGTAGAGAAGTGCAACTCCTAATTTTGCAACTAGATCGATTTGCTGAAATAACAAGAATGTATCTGACTGACCACTCTGCCAGTATTCCATATGTCCTCCTCGCCTCTTCCTCCAATCCGAATCCTCTCACAATTCCTTCGTTACGATGGAATCGATCGAGGAATGAGTTGAGAGCAGAGGACAGCTGACAATTGGCTTTTATTTTGGTAGGTATTGAAGAGGAACAAGAAAGCGACCAAATACTACTAGGAAGAAGGGAAATATTGTTTAAGGAATTAAAAATCGCACCTCCGCCCCTCCTGCAGCAGCTGCAGCCACTACGACCGATCTGGTTGCAGCAAGGAGACGGGCAGCAGCAGAGTTGAGATTGGCACGAGAGAGAACACGGAGAATGAGATCGAGTAGCGACTGAAAAGGGAGGGATCAGGGAATGAGAATTGAATCTATTTGTTTAGTAGTTACGTTTTATTATCTCCATTGAGCGGTATTCTTGGCAATAACGACATTTAAAAGAATATTTCTAGTACAACCGGGGATTCAAGAAGAAGCGCAGATAATGCATGTTTTGTTCTGCATATAAACACTTTATCGAAGACTACGCGAAATTTAAAGACTACAAGAGGATCATGTAACATGTTTGTTTGCTCAACATGCGTACGGTCAATGTGTGTTAAGTTTTTCTCGTGTGGATTTCACACCAGAGTCTACGAAGATTCTTAAGACTAAATGTAAGAAAAAAAAAGTAGCACGTATGAACCGGGTTCGGTTAGCTTGTAAATAGCATTTATTTTCGCATATTTTTTCACACCAATCGAAATTTTATACTGGAAAAGAAGAGATCAATGCTCATAACGATGTACCGTATCACATAATTGATGCCTTGACTTACCGTACTCTCACAGCTGGTTTCGTCCATTTGAGTAGCCAGTAGTGCCAATCTATCATAGATCGATGCTAGATCGTCTGCAATTATTTATAATTCGTTGTCAATAGTGGGCTTGTCGCCTTAACAAACTGCGAAGCCAAGACCGATTCAATATACCAGCCAGTCCCACTGACCTTTTTCCTTCTCCTTTCCATTCTCCTCCTTCTTCTCTTCCTCTCCCTCCACTTCTTTCTCTTCTCCCTTCTCTACATTCACTTTCTCAAACTTGAAGAAGACATCAGCAGCCTTTAGTGAGACTCCGCGACAGCACTCAAAGCCAATTAGCTCATTAAACAATTTAAAAAAAGAGCAGATTCTCAGACCCCGCTCCTTTCTCGTAGCAGCCATAGGCATATGGAACTAACCATATTGGCATTGAATACAATCCTCAGCTCTCAACCAGCCCTCTAATCTGCCTTCTCCTCACCTGTAGTGCATGCATGGCATGGAGAGCATCCACTTGCAGACTAGAATACGTCGTCTCAGTGATCACATTCAGTAGATCCCACGCGGCACCATAATCCTGTAATTGCCTAGATTTTGGCCAACGGCACTTGTTGTCGCATCACCATACAAATATCTAGAACAAAGCACACATACATAAGGCATTTTGTAGTATCTACTATGTTATAATATGCTCGACTAAGGGGACTACTGTAATGCATCAAAAATATTCGTACCAGGAGGGCGAATCCGTAGCGCGGTTCGAATGAATACCCGGCAATCTGAAGAATGCTCCATTATACAACCCGATCATTTAATGTTTCTTGGTACTTCAAAACCGAAGCTTAATGCACATTATTGCCACTAGTTGGAAATTCAACTGAAATATCTACCCGTTTCCTTCCAATGAGTATTCCCCTCCATACCTGTTCCACTATTCCCATTCCCACTCGGAGGAACTTGGGGGGACTCGGCTGGGCATCCGCCCGATCCAAACAGAGACCTGAGAGGGGAACAGATAGAGACGAGAGAAGGGAACAGATAGCGAGTCCAAACGCTCGATCGTCTGATCGCATGGTCATCGTTAAAAAGAAAGCGGGAAGGGCAAAATGAGGCAACTGACCGAATCTGGCCCAATCCGCCATCAACCTCGGTAGAGAATCCGTTATGTCCTCGGGAGCATCGGGGATTCCTTCTGAAGAACATTTACAATTTAATTGTAAACTAATAGAGCGAGATCTCATCAGAAAAAAAACATCAGTCAAACGAATAGCTAGTATCCGTGACACTCAAATCAGCCAGGACGGACATAATAACTCACTGGCCAATGCTTCTCTGAAGCAGTTTCTCAGCGAGGGAAGCAGATTCTCCACTGTGATCACCCAATCGTCGCTGAATATCCAATCCATATTATGTAATCTACAGTAATATCATCAAAGGTGCAGCTACCGTAATCTACCGTACTCACATGTACTCGTCGAGGGTGCCCGATTCGAATGTGGTGACTGCATCACAGAATAGTTCCCATGCCTTTGAATCGACGGGAGCTGCGCGTTCTCTCCAGGGGGGACGACGACACTGAAGGACGGATGAGTAATTGACATTTCACGATGATATGCGTCCAAGCTTTGTTCAATACCATACGACATGCATCGTCTATCACGCCACAATAACTGTGAGTTAGATCGAAAGTAGGTACTGGTATTCACCGGCAAGTACAATTACGAGAATCCCTCCCCCCTCTATTTCCATCCCTTGAAACCTCATCTCACCGTGATCTTGAGTGGTTCGAACTTCTCTAGAGTGAAGTCAGTGTCTTCCTCCAGCCCCACCGCCTCTCTGTCCTCCTTCTCCCTCCTCACTCGTTTCTCCTCCACCCGCTGCTCTTCTTGTGCCTCAAATGAATGTGCATTTACTACAAAATAATTAGCATTTGAATATAAAAAAAGATCCATGTTGATAGGCAATATCAAAATGTGCTCGATCGCCTTTAACACCCCCTCATCCAGTTCGATCAGGGGCGATCTATTGATCGAAGGCTGCTTTGGGCCCGCATAAAATCCACGCCGCCTGTCAGATTCCAGCGGGCGGAGGAACATGCGGGCCGTCTTTTGCCAGTTCACAGGGGGAACGAACCTGTGACCTACCGCCCTCCAAGCAAGCCTCCTACCTACTGTGCCACTGGCACTTGTTAGGAGTCAATCACGATACATGGCTCACCCTTCCACTCATTCCTATCAACGAACCATGCCTCTGGCAGTAGTTTAGATGACACGGGCCCACTCATCTTCCAAGCAAATATCTCCATTCTCCTGTATCTACCGTAATCCCCGTACCTTCCGCTCCTCATCAGTCATCTTGACCACTGGCTCAGTGACCTCCGCATCGATCGACTTGTTTGGGTCATCGTCGCCTTCTGAAACATAATCCAGTCAAGATAAAATGAAGAGATAGTTCCGTAGTCAAGCCATTTGGTTCATACAGCAACGAGACTAGAGTCATCCTTTTGAATGCAAATCAATTTGTACACAAAATCTTCAGCGAGAGGTTAATTGGCAGTAAGCAGCAATAGCTAGGGGAAATGATGATGAATCAAAGTATTAAAGATCAAAGATCAAACCTTCATGATCATCCTCGAGCACCAACTCTTCGTACTCCTCCATTAAATAATCCTGCTCTTCCTGTTAATATTATCGTTTTGAGGAATACATTATACCGGGGAATTGAGACAGGAACCAAATTCCAGGATTTCCCCTAGCCTTGTGCCCCTCGTGAAACGCACAATTTCCTGCTCATTCTTCTCCTCTTCTTCCTCTTTCTTTATTTCCTCATCAACTGCTGGTTTCTCCTCTTCCATCGACTCATCTGTCTGAAAGATATGTACGGTAGGATCAGATTTTGTTAGAAAAAAGATATTGATTAAACATATTTCAATTTAAGGGAATTTACATAGCATGTATCTGAGAGATATTTAACTCACGACGATAAAGCTCTTCTCTTCCTCCTTGACCTCTCCTTCTTCTATCGTACTAGCTACCGTACTCTCCTGGCTTCCGGCCTCATCCGCCTCCGATTTCACATCGCTTTGAGACTCCTGATACAAGTCTCAGTCAGACTATTCGGGCAAAACTTACTGCTCATCATCAATATCTATAATTAAGTCACATAATGTTATAGAGGGAATGTGGAGAATATACGGACGTTTTATATCCCAAAGCTGTCTCGAAAATAAAAAAATAAAATGACTAGAATCGTCTACGATACATACTTGGCGAAATAGAAAGAGAACTCACTGATATGGCCTCTTCTTTCTCCTCTGCCATTTCCTCGTCTTCAGTCGGAGAGTCAATGAGAGCGAGAGTCGGCTGCAGAGAAGATGAGGATAATTAAACGTTTGTCATTGCATAGGCAACGCTACTATTTATTTAATCGTTTGGTGAAATTGTTGAAGGCATCAGCATAAAATTGAGAGCTTCAGCATTTTGATAAGCAGGCGAAACAGAAATTCACCATGGGCATTTTCATTCTTACTCCCTACAGTATCTCTGCCTCTCCATGCAACCGTACACTCACCACATCCTCTCCGATGACATGCTCGAATTGAACCTCCTTCCCTCCCGTCTCTGCCTCGATCTTGAAACTGATGGCCTCATAGCAGCCTCGTATCACGATCTGAAGATTCCATCAGGTATTAACACTTCCTTATTTATTCGAAACCTTCAATGAAATTCTACCAGGTTCGTGGTTCATCCTCGCAATAGAACCATTCAATAACAATTTTCACACATCTGAGGTCGAATTTAAAATTGCAATGTCAATCTTACCGTATCCGTAGGGAAGTCGATGTTAAGAGTGATCGCTTTCGATTTCTTGGGCGATGGCTCCACCATTGAGGTGTACAATATTTGGACTGCAATTAACATCCATCCAATCACTCATCAATGTCGGTATTCCAATTATATTCCCGTTCTATTAAAATTAGAACTAATACAACGTCATGGTTCAACCCCTTTTCGTTGCTTGCTACATACCTCAAGAGGTTTATTATATAAATAATAATTTTCAATAAGAGGTAGAATGTCAATAAGTCACCTGCCGCATCCGTATCAATCAACTTGCGGGCGAACACTTTGAAGGAGATATTGGGATCGGTCTGGCTGGAATTAACGCTATTAGCACTATTAATTGACCTTTCAACCTTAGTTAACCAGGGAAAGACATAAGCAAAACCGAGTGGATAGAACAAGTCAAAGAAGGAATCAAAATAAAGTGGATTACCCGGCAGAGTTCCTGTTCAGTTTGACTCCTTTGGGGAAGAGTAGTAGTCTGAGAAGGGAGACTCCTTCACTATCATCTTCTCCCTGTCCATTCTTGAGACATAGATAGTCCGTATGCTCCGTCGCCTCTTCGTGCTTGATTGTACCCGTGAAGACAATGCTCTTCTTCATTGTCTGAACAAACAAACGACATTGAGGGAGGAGAAAACGATGAAACGTGTGAAATGAGACGCGTTAAAGTAGAATATCACTGAAGGAAAACAATGTTTCTTAAACCCGTGAAATAAAACGATTTGAAGCATTTTTATCTTGAGGCAAAATGAAATCAATGCAGCACCAATGAACCGGGTTCGTTCAAAAGTTCGAACGAGGAAAAGGACACGTACACGAGTGTGATAGCGACAGAAGGAACAGAGAACGTCCAGTTGATTATTAGAGCAAGGATATGAAGCAGTTTACGACCAAATTAATAAATGAAACGTTTGAAACACAAAACTAGCGGTTTGAATTGGGTCAACGATGCGAGACGTTTTTTCTTACAGTACGATTTTTCAGTGATCAATATGTGATTTATTAAAATATGGAATACATGTAATTTTTATGAAGTATGCGCAATTACTAACAATTAAGTTTTTATTCCGAGCTTACAAAGTCAGCGTTTGCATTTACAAATGAGCAGGATTTGTGAGTTCTTCAGATCATATCACTTTTGGGCACGATAGGAAAGGCGGGGAATTCTCCTGGCCCATCATCTCTATCGTTGATGTAGAAGGGAAGTTCGTCAGATTGGCATTGATGGTGATGGAAGTACATCAAGATGCAAGTTAGCACTGAAACATATTCACATGAGTTAATTAGAAGACACTTGTTATAGAGAATGTTACCTTGGAATGCCGCAGGAACATACATCATCCAGAACCTGACTGAACCAATGAAATAACTGAGGTGATCGAGGGCCAAGAAGGATTGAATGATAGCCACTCCGATCTGCAATAACGATGACAATGATGGAAGACTTTCTTTCTTGAGAGAGAACTATCCCATCCAGAAACTCTAATGGAAATGAGAGATTGAAAAGTAATTAAATAGGCTTGGGAAGCAAACCTCATAGTAAAGGAAGTGTGATTTGTACTGGTTCTTCCCTTCTTTGATCACTCTGAGATAGTAGAGAATGTGAGCGATGATGGAGACAATGAAGAGAACCGCGAATCCAGGGGCTCAAAATTATGGGTTAAAGAAGGGGAGGCACGAACGCGTATGCAAATCGAAGAGCCGAGAGGCGCTCGCCGATTTGCATGCGTGGTCTCTTCATTGTCCTCTTATCCCTCTCTCGTTGCCTGCATCGTCAGGCCCGCTTGGCACACAGCCAAACGGTCATGGCTCAGTTTAAACGAAAATTGGCAACATGGGAGTTTCGCAAGTGTGATCGGGCAACCAATCCCCACAACCTCCCCTATAGAACTCATCAAGCCAGATATTCGTGCCACCCCTCCTTTAACGTACAAATATCGATTCATCGTTCATCACCGAAATATAAGATGACTATCAAGTTAAAGATTCACTTACAGGTTCGATTGATGAAGTATGCACATGATACCAACTGAAGGGGAAAGGCTATGATTGTGAGAGCATTCACCAGTCCCTTTTTGACTTGCATCCTGAATAGAAAACACTATGTGTGCAAGATAAATCATTCTATATTTGATACGTCGAGGGGAACCAGACAAGAGAATAACTGTGTGATGGCCATTCAAATGGAGACCCGACAATGGTGTCGGTTCGAATGTGAATGACTTACGAAAGTAACGAAGAGAATAGGCCACGTAGACCTCTTTCTGAGTCAGAAGACTGTGTTTGAGCGTTTCGCGTGACACGCTAAAGACATTACAAACTGACTTTTTTTCGAATAATATTTTATGTGCATCAAAAAATCTTTGCTTTAATGAAGCGTTTTGTATTTGAACCGACAAGACCAATATAATCTTAAACAATAAGAGAATACGTGAGCCGAAGGAGTAATTTTTTTTCCGACATTCTCATTCGCTTCTCCTTTAATAGCCGTCCCTCCAAACGCAGAGGTATAAGAGGGACGAGGATCGAGGTGAGCACTGATGGGTGGAATCTCTGGGTAGACAAACGAATAGATAATCATGAAACTCTCTTTTTAAAATATTGATCGGTTCGGGATGGATCGGGAGTAAATAGAAGGAGGAGTGGGGGGAGGAGCAGATAGAAGAACTGGAGGAACCATAGCGTTATCTGAAGAATATGAATTAAAGACATCGAACATGCATTTTCATTGCAGATTCTGATGTTTTCACGTGATCTCTCTTTTCTATGACAACCGAGAGATAGTCTCATCGTTTCCAATCATGAAAGAATTTGTCTTGAGGGTTATTGCGTTATTCCTAACTTGTCATCTGTTATGTTTAGTATATTCTACAGACGAAATGCTCACTTATTAATATTGAACTTGA
Organism: Pristionchus entomophagus; assembly: GCA_036245825.1. Lineage (NCBI taxonomy): Eukaryota > Metazoa > Nematoda > Chromadorea > Rhabditida > Neodiplogasteridae > Pristionchus > Pristionchus entomophagus. Next base: position 20,740,154 of record BTSX01000005.1, read on the forward strand.
ATCGGATTGCATCCTCACTATTCGCCTCTTTCAACTTGTTTATTCTTAACCATAATCGTTTGAAGACAACACTCGTATTGGATGGAATGGATGAGGGGAAGAGATTCATTCGAGATTGAATCAATACTTCTGTTGATATCCGAAATTCTCGTAAGCGGGTCCCTTCTCAGCCTCTCCGACAGCTGTCGCATAAGGAGGCGGAGCATCGGAATGAGAAGTGGAGGGAGCGAAACTGGTGGAGGGAATCTCCGGATAGATCGGCTGAATGAGAAGATGCCAATTTATATTGAAAATATCACAATGAATACCTTTAGAGAATCAGAGTATTATTTGACAGAAGGAAACATGATCGCAAATCAAATGAAATATACTGAATACAACTCTACCGTACTCGTCTTCCTGCATCAGGAGTGGGGACGGGAGAAACTGGAGGGGCCGAGGGAAGGATTTGTGATTGCTGGGGAGGAAGAAGAGCGTTTCCTGCAGATGGAATTGTTTCGATAAAAAGACAATCTTCATAATGATGTTCTGATTTTTTCCAAATGATAAATGATTTCTTCATTGTTCTTGCTGGGATCAACCAATAGTGTGAAATGAAATTATCATAGTGAATAAATTATCTAACCAGCAGTAGGTCCAACGAGCGCCGATGGAGGAGGAGGAGGGGGAGGGGGAGGATAATATGGGGCCGAGGGAGGTTGAATCGTGTACACAGGGGTGTTTGTAATCACTGTGACTTGTGGGGCGTGGTGATGGGAAGAATGATGACGGTTGAGTCGATTCCTGACGAATAATTGATTCAGACAGAGTCTCAAATCATAGAGAAAGCAGATGAAAACGCCTGTGTCTAACAAGCAGGCCATGAAATAAAGCGGATAACTGTAATTTTCCACAGCCTTATCAGTTTTACAGCCTCGTATACTCTTTCATTGGAGGCGTGAGACAGATGAGTGTTCTGTTGCTCAGAAACTAAACCTTCATGCTTGAGACATAGGAAGATCTCAGTTCATAATAGATCGAAAACTAACTTGACAGCCTGCAATTCCAACCACTTCTTATAGGCAAAGAGAACGCGAGAGGTGTACGCTGAAATAGTAAAAAAAATCTATCGATTTTGGAACTAGCTCCGTGTGGTATCATGGGGTGTCTTACGTGGGTGGTGAACCTAACGACTCTTTTGTAGTGAGAACATAATCATACACAATTTGCGAACTGCTAAACACAATATTAGTGTAACGACCAATCAACATAATAATTGTATTATCATATTAATTGTCTCACCTTGGACGATTGCAGATCCGAAGGAGAGACCCATCAGCCCAATTGCGAGGCTGACAGTATCTGGGAAAGTTAAAAATTGGAAGAGAAAAACATAATGGTTCGCTAGTTCAATACACGTACTGTCTTTTGCTGTGTCGTAGTCGAAGTTAGGGTCACTATATGGGTTGTAGGTAGAGCTATAGAAATAGTCCCTGAACACATGGAAATTCCTTGTTTTGCTCATGACGAAACTGACCAGAAGGGATTGGCTGAGTTATCAGGCCAAATCACGATGACTATCGACCAAACGAACAATGCGAGATAAACAACAGAGACGATGGACTGAAATTGACTGGGATGAGATCAGTTAATACATGGTATAGAATTTTTACTATCTATCTGACAAGGAGGTGCTCAGTTTTTCGAACGATTCCTTCCATTTCTGCCAGATCGTTTGGGGAAACTAAGTTTCATCAAAAGCAGACTATATCACAGCTACCCACAAAATGAATGAATGAGAAAGGTTTCGATTCACTTCGTAAGTTGTGAAGAGATGGAGCAGGAAGAATCGTTGGCCTCGTGAGATACAAATAAAATAAAGATGGAAGAGGATAACGATGCCGACTGCTATGAATGTCCACCACACTTCTGAAATTTTATATTTTTTTTATCTTTCACAAATAAAATAATGAAAGTAGCGATGTGTTTAGAACACAAATTGTCCACAAAATCCACAGAAATGCGCATTATCTATATCGTCATGCGACTGACCAAAGACCAAGAAGAATGTGCACATCGCAATCTGTAGTAGGAAACTGATGAAAACGAAGGTGAAGGCGCATCCCTTAAGCAGTTTTTCGTTGCTTACATTTATTTATTTATTTAAATAATAAATAATCTAACTCTAATAGGGAAGCAGCAAGTGACGCAGTTGCAGCATCGGCCACAGCAGCCCCTCCCTCCACAGCAAGTGATGACACACATTGGACTGAATCAGGAGACCCTCAAATCAACAAAAAGGAAATGGAATAGTGAATTCACTATGGAAAAATCATCAATAAGTTCCGGTAAATCAAAATCTTGAATCGTAATGGAAAAAAGAAATGAGCTCGACCTCAAAATCGATGGAAAAAAACAAAGGGATGGGTGTGAGGCGGTGCGAGGGAATGCTTCGATCTCTCCGTCACCCTTCACTTATCACGACCAGGAGATAAGGGGGACGAATGACTAAGGAAGTGAGTAAGGAGATACTAAGAGAATGAAGTCATCTGGTTCAGCGAGTCACATTTTTCTTCCGGTCACAGAATGGTCAGCAAGAATATCTCAGAAGTGAAAATAATATATACGTTTATGTATCTTGAAATGTCTGAGCAGAGCAACATTTTCATATGATAATTGCACTGCAGAAACAATCAATTCAGAATGGATTGAATCAGTCATTCTTATTTTCTCTTTTCGATGTACCTCCCCATCTCAATTTGAACGAGAATCACTGTCAAGTTGTACTCACTATGGTCAGAAACACATCAGGAGATAAAAAGTTGTGATGATATCATGAAGTAGGCGCGAGTTCGTATGAGAACTATTTCGCAATTCTGTCTCTGCCCTCCTCTCCTTCTCTCGCCCCCTTAAGTTCTCATCCGACGTAGTACCCATAATGTCTTCTTATTGACCGTCCAAGAACGATTGAATTTGATTTCGGACATTCGAAAATAAAAATAAAAACTATGCAGCTCCCCTTTTTTTCGCTTCCTTGCTCTCATCTGGTTTCCGACTGCACTACATACTTCATCTTGGAAGATCATTGAAACTCTTCACCATCTACTCTTGTCTCTCGACGCCTCAGATATTTGTTTTTGCACATGTTATTATTCTCGAATTATTTAATTCGTCGAGAGAGAAGGTATACTTCTGATTGTGTTCCACTCAAAATGAATTGGTCTCTATCATCTGTATGGGTTGTTTTGATTATTATCGATCATTCGACATAGCTCAATTAATATCGATTCATCCAAACAGAACATTAGGGCTGTTATTTCGAGTCCTCATGATTCTCGAGCCGTTTTGAATTGGCTAGAAACAAAAGAAACTAAGGACAAAATGGACAACGATGACAACTCTTTATAGAATAAATTGATGTTATTCCCCATTGGATACTCAAGATGAGATGATAGTGAGGGTGTATCAGGGTGAAGATCAATCAACCAAACACAATTTACTCTTGAATTATTTTATTCGTCGAGGAGTCGTTCACTTCACAATTCGGGTTTGTTTCTGTAGATATCTCGTCCATCTTCTTCACCCAATCTGTAGTCGAGAGGGTAGACTCTCTGATGGAAGAGAATCATTATTAGATAGCTATTGATCAACACCTACCCGAACTTCTTTTGTAGCAGACTGGAAGTGAGCTGGAATGTAGAATTCCTCCTTGGCCAAATAGTATTCTCCCGGAAACTTTGCGTCTTTCGGATCATACACCGACTTTGCCTCGGTATCGCAACTGACATTGCAGAGATTAAACGTATTCTCATTCTTCTCAAACTTATCGGCATAATCTTTGTAGTCACATTTGTCTTTAGAAGTACAAGGCAAATAGATCTTCAGGAAGAAGTACGACTTGCCTATCTGCAATCGTTTTCAAATCGAGATAGGAAAAGGAAGAAACAGTATACCTCTTGATCCATCCCTTCAATACTGAAGTGCCCATCCTTATTTGTGAACGCGTATTGAAGATAATCATGAGGGTCAACTGAAAAAATTTTTAAAAAGTAATCTCGCCTTTTCAACTCAAAGATTTTTTTAGTACCGAATGATACCCACATACAGAGTCGAATTCCCACAATTGAATCATTGCGTTTTCTATTTTGATGCTGAATTTATCCTCCCCAACCGTCTTCTCACAGGTCACTCGTCCCCGAACTTTGACCTACAGAGGATGTATTTTGTTAATAATCTCGATGAAAATGACTACCGTGACTCTGGAACTCACTTGTCAGCAAAAATCGAGCTAAACCAATCACTTACATATTTATCACCAGCATTGACTAAGGCGATGAAAAGAAGGAGAAGGAGAATCGACCGCATTCGAGAGGAGAAAAGGAAGAGAATGATGCGACTAATAAGAGAGAGATCGAGAGAAACGCATTAAATTGAACCACAAGAGTAATGTTCCAGTCAAATATGGTTAAATTGTCCGTTCATATATCGGCATTTCATTCGATTCTTTCTCTGTCATCAGTAGGGTTGGCAATTCGTGTCAATGAATGATCTGAGATTTTGGGTCAGTACTGTTAGAGACCACAGGGTGTAGAGCCGATTTCACTCAGTCAGGCGAAAAGTACTTTCAAAGTACCCCTCTGGGACCGATTAACATCATACTTTAGGCCGTTTGTCTATATATCAACTCATTGTCGATAAACAATAAAAAAGATGTTCTCGAGGGCCCACTGTGCATTACTAGCCCAATCCACCCTCACACAACCATGTAGCGCACGTGAGACGAGCTAACACATAGTCTTGTGGCTCAATCGGTAGCGAGCTCGCTTATTACAATTTAACCCCCTCGGTTCGAGTCCCATCCTTTGCAAGCAGTTTTGCTAGTTGTAAATATAAACAACGGAAGTCGGAATATGAATACGCGCGTACTCTAACTTTTGCCGAGGTCGAGCAATTCAGAGACTTAATATTTTTCATCGAATTTTATTTTAGAATTAGTGGAAAAATTGACTTAATAAATAACGAGAGGCGCAACAAGATCCATACACTATGGATGCTTCATTTTCGCCAAATAAAACTTTGGAAATTATTTTGACCGATTTATATTGAATGGATCATGATGCGCCTCACATATTTCATAGAGGATCCTGAGACCTACAGAAAACTCTTTTGATCGTTCAATTTTGTTGAGTCTTCGATTTGCTCGACCTCTCGCCATGTTTTGGGCTACTCTCTATTCCCTCCAAGTGGGCGGAGCCTGCCCTCTCTAAGTACTGTGTCTCAGATCATATACTATCTGAACCTTAAAGACATTGAAAAAGTATCGTTTTTTCGACGTAATTTAGTTCTAATGTATGTAGTTCATAGTGACGTATTTACTTTAGTTTCGGTCCTAGCTCTTCTTCATCTCTGACTTACCGTGCTTTCGTCGAAATTTTTTTTAGAAAAAAAGCTCAAAAAGGCTCCACAGACAGTGATTCTCAGATAAACATTGGTGGAAATTCCGAGGACAATTTGTTCAGCTAGACATTCTCCTCTGTGTATTTTCAAAAGTGTCTAGGAACGTCGAAAATTCGCAATATTTAAAACTTGATATTATTAAGGTTCACTTTTTAACAGCTAAGATTTTTGGCACTCCAATACATGGAGGCTAAAAATCGGACCATTCATGGTCCGAACTATTCTCCCTTCTTTTCATCTCTTTTCATCCCTTCTTGTCAGACCATTCATTGTCCCAAATTGAAAGAGCGAATTTTCCTTTCTGACTCATTCCTGTCCGAGCGCGCTGGGAAGGAGCAGTTTTCTCAGACACAAAATGGTAATCAGCTATTCCATTTAACTGTGAACGAACTGATGCATTCAATGTTGATCTTTCCTATTACCGTGACCATTTACCCAATTTACAACTTCATTCAATCATTCAATAGGTGACGATCTAGGATTCAATGCGGGGATATAGCTGTGCACCTTTATTCAACTATCTCATTCGTTGTTCACTTCACAATTCGATTTGATCATTGTTCATGTAGAAATATTCATCGCATTCACAAATGTCTATCCGAACAAAGCTATAATTTGACAAACAATCATCGTTTAACTCTCCGTAGATCGTTAATTTTTGTTTGTTTTATCGTTAATTTCTGATTCTGGCATTGCAGATCCAAGATATTCGAGACATTTCGTTCATATTTACCAATTCTATAGTTGCACCAATTCAACGAATAAATTTCGTAAGATCACAGATAGAGGGGACCGAGGAAGCACTTTTGGAAGACAAATATCATGCATTTCTACTGGACGAAATAAATAAAAAATATTTAATATTTTTGGAAAACATTAATTCTCGATAATATGGTGATCCGTCTCCCACAAAAGAAACTGCAAGAGTCGCATGTTTTTGCTCGCGGCGCACACCACGGCTTCTTTGTTTCGAAACTCGTTTCTCTGCTTCTTTTTCTTTGTCTTTCATTCGATCGATTGTCGACCTATGCGAAAAGTGGAATAGCGCACGTTGAAATAAGTATACTCTCGACTTTCATGATTGTTGTGTTTATCGATTGTGTGGTTGGCAAGTCACTTGTGCACATTCAATTGTCCATTCATTTCAGAAGAAGCACTGAGTTCTTCTCTTTGACGACGTCATGTCGTCGTCGATTCACTACAAATTTCGAGCGACCCTCGACTACAAACTGTTGGAGTTTGAGGTTAGTCTTTTAAATGCATTGTTTGTTTCGCTCTATGTTTTTTTTCGTGGACAGCTTTAGTTTAAGGACAAGACCGCCTGTTGGTTGGTAGCCAACCCCTTGAATACGCCCATTACATGACAATAAGTAGCCGAAGCATGGCTTTAACCGCTACGCCTGAACCTACGCAACCCTCACTAGCAAAATGATAACTAACCCTAAAAAATAAGCTTAAGGAACAGCGTCAGAGGTTGGTTTCGCAAAGTGTACACTTGCATTTCTTCTTATAACGGTGCTAATTGGTTCTTCTTCAGGGACTCTCGATTAGTGTATCTGACTGCAAGCGTGAAATTTGCGCCAAGGAGAACATCAAAGCAGAATCTTTCGATCTGCTGTTGCAGGTGTTTATTCTATTCTATATAATGTAATTAAAGTAGATTGTAGTCTTCTGCATCCAATCAAGAAAGATCACTGCTAATAGTAATTATTCTTGCAGAATGCGCAAACGAAGAAACACTACACTGCTGATGATCTGATCCCTCGGAATAGTAGTGTGATCATTCAGCGAGTGCCAAGGGAGAATGCGGAGAAACTCCCTAAGATCCAGTCAGTTTTCATTTTCTAAATACTTATTTTAAACTTACCTTACTTCCAAATTGTTTGAGATTGTTCAATACACTCAAAATAATTCAAATCAATCTCTTTCTCTTTAGAAGCGCAACGAGTGGAATGGTGGGAAAGACTACGACTTCTCAGCCCGCTCTTTCCGCCGGAGTTACTGGACACGTCGATGATGTTAGTTTTTATTTATTTTAAAAAAATTATTATTTCTTCTCTTTATTTCTATCGTTTTAGTAGACATTTAATAAACAAACTTTCGATCATGAAAGGAATAGGTTTGAATCAAATTTACTATTAATTGTGAATATAACTAAACCTAATGTCACAAGACTGATCACTATTCTTTCAGGAGACGTTTGCCTCTCTGACTGAAGAGCAGCGTCTGGAGCATATCAAAGACGTCTCTTCCTCCAAATACACCCCCAATAAGTGAGTTGAGGTTTATTACTTTCTTTGAACCTCTAATCTGCTAGGAGTGAAAAGCATGAGCTAGTGGTTACTACTAGTCACTGACTACACTCACTGGTCTTTGCACATTCAGTTCTGTAATTAATTACTCTGAAACATTCTTAAATATAAATAAGATGGTCCGTCTTAACCGTGATCTCTTCAGCTACCAGAAGCGCACGAACCAGATTATGTCCGGCCCTCCTCCTCCAACCTACACATGCAATCGATGCTACCAACCCGGTCACTGGTACAAGAACTGCCCCATGGTAATGATATCGATCGACGACTACAGTAAGACAGCGATGTATTGCCAATGGAGACGGTATCGATGATCCAATTGGATTCCCATTGAGATTCTCGATCGAAGAGAGACGAAAATGCTAGTGCGCACTCACTGGAAAATACCGTACCCACAGTATAGTCACATGTTCGTTCCGATTGCCCCTCGCCCAGTTGCTTGATAAAGATGTTGATTCCACTCGGCCGTCGCGTCTCACGGCGCCTGGTCAGGTTACGGTAGCTGTTCGGTGAGGGCGGAGCTAGGTGCTTGCTGTGGAGTACGGTAGCAGCGCGTTCATTGATTATCCGTGTACACTTGTCCTTGCGATTCCGATCTGTACACGAGCATGCACTATCGATCGATCGGTGTCTGAGTGCAGGAAGCTGGAAGCAGATAAATGAGATCTCCCCCTATCTATCACGTTCACCTTTCCCATATTGTATTCACATCACGAATTACACACTTTTCAGAAGGGATTGAAGGGTTTCATAGATTTTAGATACGAAAATAATCTGCACTACTCTCTATTCTAACAAGGGGTTACACTGAAATCTCATTTTTATCCAAACCACTATGACATGCTAGGTAGATCAAAGGCCATCTTTTGCGTAAGTACAGTACTCTAGTGGGTGGATAGGATAGGGGGAGGGGCGGCCTGAGTGAGTGCTCGGTTTCAGCTTAATACGAAGAGGACGACGGGAATACCTGGAGACGAGTTGATGGAGACTACGGCTGATGATCCCATGGCCATGATCACGGGAACAGGGAAATACGTCGTCCCCATAATGCACTGGAGGGCCCGGAACAGCAAGAGGGTACGGTAGACACACTATGGAGAGGGATCGGGGACTGAGTAGATTGTGAACTTGGTGGATTGGTGGTTGCGCGATGAAATGACTAACTTCAGCCCGACAACGGGGAGATTCCCCTCTCACAGCGAGTAGTCCCACCCGAATTGAAGTGCGCCCTCTGTCAGGAATTACTCAAGGTGGGCAAGTGGTTCACTTTGTATTGAAGCCACAAGAATGAAGGTCTGGCATGAAACTTGCTGGTGGCTTACCTCTTTCTCAATTTTACATGGTGCTCACTGAAAGCTTCTAGTTTAGATAGTATTGTTTGGTATTGAAAAGAAATGATGATCATACTTGATTGTTGTAGGAAGCGATGCTGTCTCCGTGCTGTGGGGAGTCCTTCTGTGCAGAGTGCATATCTAACAAGCTCATGGAGGTCACTGAGTGTCCCCATTGCAGGAAGGAAGGGGTCAGTGGAATGGATATTGTGCCTCATTCATTTGGTTAGAAATGATATCGACTTGAGTAACGGCAATCTGAAAGTTGACATAGTCTATACTCTTTCCTGGTGTTGTTGCGATGGCCTGTCTCGAATTTGTGACTAGCATCAATAGGGAATTATCGAACGACCTATGAATGCCTTCCTTTTAAGGTTGGTGTGGATCAGCTTGTGCCTAACAAGAGTGTGAGACTGGCAGTCGAGTCGTGGGCCAGTCAGTCAACATCCAATAGTGTGGCCGGTGAGGAGGGGGGAGGGGAGGAGTGGGTGGATGATCATATCCAGTTTATAGCCATAAAATGAGTATATTGAAGATGGTTCGCATCCGAATTGGTTGTCGACTGAACAAATGGTTATGTGTGTGAGCAGTCTGAAAGATGGAAGGGATGGGACCAGATGAGAAGTGAAGGGGACTCACAATGGTCTTTGCAGGTTTCGCGGAGAAGTCTCAGCCACTGCCGCCCGACCGCAGAGCGAGAGCCAGACTGAGGATAGGCATAGGGGCAGGAGGAACCACGCCCCAGTCGGAGGTACGGTAGAGGGACGGGGATACGGTAGACGATTGATTGACCCTGTCTCGAGATTTTTCTTGAAGACGTCACCGGTTGATAGTGGTTCTGGAGGATGGATTAACCGGTAATTATTCCATTTATACTAATTGTTTAAACAATATTGGATTGAGCTGGACGCAGAGGGTGGTGCGACTCCCGGCCAGGAGGGGGCGGATGAGCAGCCCCTGCAGCTGCAGCCGATGGGTGATCAGCCCCTCCCACCCGGCATCTCCCTCGACCAGCCACTCCCCCCAGGTCTGCAGCCGGTCGGAGATGCAGCAGCTGCTGCAGGAGTAGTCGCCACAGAGCAGCAGGTGAGACCGTTTCTAAGGATGTCCAGAATGCCTAAATTGAGATGTTGTGAGGACGAAGCACAGCGTATTCTGGTAAAAGTGGATAGATCAATATTTGCTTTCAGATAGCAGGCTCAATCCCTCCATCAGGGCTTCCTGCAGGAGGGACGATGGTGGCAGTGCCAGTAGCTGCCTTCCAACCCCATGTCCCTCCCCCTCCCATTCCCCCTCAGGGAGGAACCGTCGTCCTCATTGATCCACTCACTCAACAACCCATATTCAAGTGAGTAGCCTAGTAGTTAGGAGGGGGTGGGAGAAAATGGTAGATCACAGTTGTATTGGAGTGGAAGGAATCAAAGAAGTAGCGTGTTTCGGTGTTGAGAGATAATCTGAGAAAGGATCAGTATACGATTCCGTCTTGGCATTGGCTCATGGTTATTGTGAAGACCACGGAAGGAAATAGGTTGATATTATTAATATATTCAATATAATCTTTAATTCCCTATTAAACAGTGATTAATTGCAGTCCTGCGCAATTCGCGGCAGCAGGCCAATCGATGCTCCCGGGAGGAGAGGTGTATCAGGCATCGAGTATGCAGTTGATGGAGGCATGGGAGGAATACAAGAATAGAGATAGGGGAGAGAAGAAGAAGGAGAAGAAAGAGGAGAAGGAGAGGGAGAAGTCACCCAAGAAGAATAAGAAGAGAAAGAGGTGAGGGTTGAGAGAGTGGATGTACGGTCACGCGGAGTAGGAAATCATTGTTGTGAGCAGCTATGTACAGTCTATAACATAGAGTTGAAAGCACCGCGTAACCAGTTGGAGGGCTTTATCGTTTAAGAGAGGGTGGTCAAGGATGATGAATTATTGAGAGAGTTTTGAGGAAGTGGCATGTTATAAACGTTGACGGCAACAATGTACCGCCTATGAGGTGACAGTGAAACCTGAGTGCACATAGTCGAAAGGACAGTGATATGGTGAAAAGTGCCGTGGGCTGTAATTTATCTGTTTGAGATCTCGGAGTGCCTCCTCCGACTCTTCCTCTTCCTCATCCTCATCGTCTTCTTCGTCGTCAGGATCAGATAGAGAAAGGAGAAGAAGAAGAGAGGGAGAGAGGAGCAGATATGGGTGAGACATTTCTTTTTCCTTTTATCATTAATTAGTAATATACAATAATTAATAATTGCAGCAGAGACAACTATCACTCGAACAGCTACGGCGGGTATCGAGGAAGGGGAACGTCAGTTGCTTTGCTATTCAATTCTTCCCCATTAGTGTTTCCAGAACATTTCGGGTGCCGGTTTCAGACGGAAGCCATGTTATCGAAAATTCTGACTTCTGTGGTTATTATCACCTGAGTATTTCCTAGAATAACATTGTCCATTTCAGCCGCGGCCATCGTGGACGGGCCGGCTTCTACTCGGGAATGCCCAGACCCGGAGTGCCTGCGGGTGAGGGGGGGGGAGGAGTACGGTAATTCAAGGTTAGAGGGGATCGAGAACTGATTGGATTCCCAAGATCTTTGGAATGTTTAATCATGCCGATCAATGAACTTGCTTGTGAATATGTTTGGCTGTGTCTATTAGTCACGGTAGATCAATCTATATTCATGAATATACCGTAACCCTTTGAGGCGCAGTGATGGCGATTGGTCCCGACGGGATTCCTCGCTACACTGTACCGTATGCGATGCCGGGAGCGGTGGGAGGAGTGTATGGTGCTCCCGGTGGAGTACCCGGTCAGCCGACGTCCCTGCTGGAGGGAGGGGAGATCGTCCCTCCTGATGGAGTGGTCTATCTGGATGCATATGGACAAGTCATTCCGAGGACTATCATACCGTCAGTTACTAGAGATATTTGATGATGGTCATGAGAAGGAACACTGAACAACTAGATGATGTTGTGAAACTCGAAACGGAAAAGTCAAACGAACTTTACCATGTTGAAATTTTGTTTCCATAATCCATTGATATTATTGATTGCATTCACTGTGATTTGTCTGACAAAGGTAATCTAAGTATATTACTAAATTGTATTTAAAAACATAATACTAATTGCAGCCTGGAGGACGGTCGTGACCCGCGCGATTCCCGTCCCCCTCCACCCACTTATCCCCATTACAGGGGAGAGTATAGAGGAGGATATAGGGGAAGAGGAAGAGGAGCCAATTATGAGAGGATGGAGAGTGATAGGAGATATAGAGAGGATATGGAGGTGAGAGGGGAGAGGGAATTGCGAAAGAAATATGATGATAGGTTAAACCAGTGACTTGTAGTTTCAATTGGTTGACAAAACTCATTGAACTCGCAGTTTCAATAGGTTTGTTTGATGCATTAGCCCAAGTTTGGGCTTTCAGTTCGATTAAATAATGTATTATCTTTGAGCGCCGACGTCGTCATCGTGGAGACGATCGACATGATGATAGAAGAGAGAGAGGAGACAGAGATAGAGAGAGGGAGAAGGAGAGAGGAGACAGGGATGATAGAGATGATAGAAGGTGAGTAAGGGAGGTAGTGGATATTGTATGAACACTCCACTTTATTGACGATGCCAGATTCAGACTTTAGTTGAGGAAGTTGTGAAACTTAAAACGACTAGAACTTTCAATTAGTAGACAAATTCAGTGGATAGAAAGTAGATACTAGCGGCAATTGGATGGATACGATAAATAAGTCTCCTGGATCAAATACGGTAGATTATTGATTTTCATCCTTCCAGACGTCGTGATGATCATCACCGTGAGCGTGACGAGGATCGTCATCGTCGAAAGGAGAGAAGAGATAGAAGTGAAGAGAGACGAAGGGAAGAAGAGGAGATTGAAGCGACCATTAAGGATCTGGAGGAGGTTAGTCATGGGTGGAGGGGAGGGGGGGATGAAGGATGTGCCATGCTAGATTCATCGGCATGCTAGTTAGACAGTTCTGAATGCTAGAGTTTTAAATACTTTATTCTGCTCACTCTAATCATCCGTGGATTGACGAGTGTAGAGAATATTTAACTTTCCCGTATTTTAAACTGTACTGACTAACTTTACTTTCGAGTGCAACTGATTATGATTATAGATGCATGATGGGGAATAACCGGGCACGATTTAGACTAAACTACTAACAGTATCCTCTGTATATCATGGTGCATCTATCTCGTATGTCTGTCTCCATGTTGGAATTGATCTGTTGATCCATTCCAATCTGTCCGTCTCTTCCCTCTCTTCCCCTTCTACTCTGCTTGTGTTCAGAAACCTGCCCGTGCTCTTGATGGGAGTGGGGGAAGATTGCACGTTGATGATGAGAGGAATGAGAATGGAGTGAGAGATTGAGAGGGGAGAGGAAGAGAGAGGAGTCATTGCAGCAAATGTGTGATGGATCATTCGGAAGAAGGAGAGGAGAAGGAGATGAGAAGAGAGGAGAGAAGAAAAGGGAGGAGAAGGAGAAGGAGGGCAAGGATGAGAAGAAGAGGAGGAAGAAGGAGAGGAAGGAAGAAGCTCATGGAGAGGATGGAGGAGAGAAGGAGAATGAGAAGGTCAGAAGAGGGTTTCATGTTGGAGGGAAGAGGTGGTGGTGCGGGTGTTCACAATTCACCTTCTTCTTCACTCGATTCACAACAAAGTATCTATTTATTCGAAATGTCTAATAATTTTGCTTAATTGGTAAATATAGATAATTTAAGGAGCACTCGCCAAAGGAAGGGACCGATCGGGGCAGAAAGAGGAGGAGTCCTGATGAGAATGAGGGAGAGGAGAAGAGAATGAAGAAGGAAGAGGGAGATGAAGAGGAGAAGGAGAAGATGGATGGAGAAGATAATAGTCAAGGTGAGTAATATGGTAGAGAAGGATTAGGGGAGGGAGGAGGAAACAAGGCGGATTTGTATTTATAATGAATATTTTTTGTGATGAAACTTCTCTGAATCATTTGATCACACAGGATATTGTTCCTGAAGAATAGAAGACGTTCAAAGTGGCCGGTAATAGAAAACATTATTTAATTAATTTTTTTAGCCGAGGAAGATGTATCTCGTCGTGAGAAAAAGCAGAAGAAGCACAAGAAACACAAGAAGGAGAAGAAATCAAAGAAGGATAAGAAGAAGAGGTGAGGAGATGGTAGATCAATGGGGATATCTCTAGATTGATGTATCGATGGATCTTTTATGCATGACGCTTGAATCTTAACATTGACTGAAACTTGGTATTTTCAGTGATGATGAGTCGACGAAGAAGGAAGATAATGCAGTAGATGGAGAGAAGGAAGGAGAGAATGTAGAGGGAGAAGGAAAGGAGAAGAAGCATAAGAAACACAAGAAGGAGAAAAAGGTAAGAGAGAGAGAGATGATTGATAGTTGGGTTGGAGAGGAATAATGTAATTTTGGTTTTCATCTTTCCATTTCGCGCACTATCTCGTAAGTCTGACTTTCGATAAAGTCTGGAGAAAGCCAAAAATCTAAAATAAATTGGCCGAAGAGTGAAGGGAAGTGACCGAGTGATGATACAATCCCTTCCAATCCAGGAAAAGAAGGAGAAGAAGAACAAGAAGGATCGACACGATTCTGTGAGTGATGAGGATGAAAAGAAGGAGAAGAGGAGAAAGAAGGTACGGTAGTCAGAGGATACGGTAGATGGAATCGATTTATTGTAGGAAGAGCAGACTGCATCGCAAGAGACGAATGAGTCAATGGAGGATGAGGGAATTGATGGAGAAAGGTGATGAGAAGGGATTACGGTAGGCAATCAATATTGTATCTTTTAGATCGGATCGTGATGAAAAGAGGAGGGAGGGAGAGAAGGGAAAGAGCTCAGTTGACATAGCTCAAGTCTTCCAACAAGCTCCCATCGTCCAGAAGAAGATCACTCTCCAATTGTCCAAGTAATGGATGATCTTTGATCTTGCGTCTTTCATCGTTATGTTCACACTTTGAGTATCCAACCACCATTGTTAATTTCTTGTATGTTCAGAAATATTCGTAAGCTATGCGCCCAATAGCAATATTAGAAAAGAGATCAGATTGATCTGTCAAAAAGACGAGTAAATCATACTGTTGTTCCCCTTCCCCATACATTTTTCCAGTCTGTGAGTATCTTTTTGCTATATCCGGTTTAGAGTTACAATATGCTAGATTCTAGTTATCGATTGATATTTTATTTTTCATTTTACCCAATCTCGTCAGTCGTAAATGTCTGTAGATTTTCCATATCCGGAACCTGAGTATTTCTCTTCCGCATAAAATACCCAGTGTCCAGCCTTAATTATCATTTTGTTTGTTTTCTGGTGATAATAAAGAAAATACAAAAATTTAATGTGCGAGTTTTATGTGTGTAACGTCCAATGTCGAGCATCTGTGCTACCTGCGAGCGAAGGAATGACCTACCGGATTACTGTATCCGCCGATTGGTGTCTTGTTCACTCCTTCCTTTGATCTACCAGGGATCAAGCTAGATACACTTGACCTCTCAAATTATCGATCGTTTCTTATTTGTTTCTCTTCTTGACTTCGTCGCCTATTTTCGAAATGATGAATCGGTCCTAACTGTTTCCTTCTCAGTAATCACTAGCACTCATCGATTGTGACTTCTCCCTCAATGACAGACGTCGTCTTTACCACGGGAGGTTTGTTGGTATAGGGCCATCTCTGATAGCGATTCGGGTCTCAGCTCATTCCACACTCTCTTAGTTTGTCTATTCGGAGAAGGGTGTGTACAATAGAGAGAGAGAAATATCATGCCTACCATCTTTCCTAATGATGACCCCTCAGGAAGTGGTCGCTCAACGATCACACAGAGAAAGTGCGCAGAGGGAGTCTACGTCACCAAGGATGGGGTGAGCCCTGATCTTTCATCTTTCATCCAGTAGTCTGCAATACTCTGCAGAGGCGGAATCGTGGCAAGCATTGGTCGGAAACTGTAGGCGTACCATATTTGTCAACCCTCTTCTCAATTGTGATTTGTACATCTCGAATGGAACAATGCAAGACTGCTGGCTGAGTAGTTGTTGGAGAAGCTGACCCATATCAAGAATATAAGATGTGTATGAATGTCCCAGGAGAATAAACAACCCCATTGTCTCTAATCCCCCTAATTCCTTCTCTTCCTTCAGGTGATCATTGAGTATCGTCCCGAGGGCGCGGACCCTCAGTCTCCTCCCCTCAAACTGCGCGCCCCCACCAATGGAGTCGTGCACTACAAGACAGGGGTACGGTAACGCCCCCCCCCCTTATCGATTAAAATAAGCTACCGTATCCCTCCCTCTCTCAGACTCGTCGTGGGGATCGTATCTCGGAGGGGGCGACTCTGTGCACTCTGGCAGTCTGCATGCATCAGATCGTCATGAAGGATATGTGTGCTGCCTGTGGAGAAAATCTGAGAGAGTCAGTGGGGGGAGGGGATTGCACTTGAGAACTCAACACTTATTTATATTATATTACTTTATTGACGTCTTGTAAAGTGCTAAAATTCCCAGTATGAGCATCCTGGCCTCTCTCTCTCTCTCTTAATCCGTTCCCTTGTTGAGGAGAGACGGCCGTCCGGGGGAGCGAAAGGCGGCCACTACAGCCACCATCCCCATGAACCATTCCCTGCCTGAACTACTCGTCAGTGATGAGGTCGGGGGGGGGGGGGAGACGAGAAGAAGGGCTGTTATGCTGTTATACTGGAGAAGGGAGTATCTGAAGGAGAACGCGTGGAAGAATCGTTGTTGTTTGAATGTAGTGAGAGTGAGGCGGAAAACATGCCGTTTCGACGAATTCAGCGGGGCTCCCCAGATATTCTCGAATCGCATTCTATCCCCTTCATCTAATCATATCTCCTCCTCAGATTGCTCGTAAGGACGGTGAGAACCACAAATCGTACTGTCTGGGAGCGAAGAAGTTGGTGTTGCTGGTGGATTTGGACCAGACGGTCATCCACACCACCAATCGACCACCCACTTTCGACCCGAAACAGGTATGCGGTAGGGTGGAGTAGCAAGGACTGAGGAAGAGATAGTGGTAAATTCCTTTTGTTAGTGTGAATGGAAACGTGAAGGGCTCATTCAGCGGAAAATGTTGACTTGTTGCTAAGTTGAATGAACGATGGAACCTGCCAGTCGCGGGTGGTTAGATAAAATCTCGGAGAATTGTGGCTGTCTTTAGCATCCTGACATCACCTTCTTCTCTCTCTACGGTGGCCATCACTGGACGAAGCTCCGTCCCTACACTCGCACCTTCTTCGAGGTTCGCGCGCTTTTCACAATTCGAATATTGAGCGAGAATGCGGGAAATTTAAAATAATATTGTCAGAATCTGTCCTCGCTGTACGAGATGCACATCATCACCTTCGGCCAGCGACAGTATGCACACAAGATTGCTGAGGTGAGGGAGAAGAGAGAGGAGTACGGTAGGGATACGGTAGGATTGGATTATCGATTGATGGGTGAGGAATTGGCAGTGAGGCAGAGACCATGCGGGTTTGAGTGTTGAGGACGGAATGAAGGAAACCCCGTGGATTTGGAGATGCAGAGTTACCATGAAACGAGATGAGGGAATTGAGGAATGATTTATTGGGCATTGATCTAATTTTAAAAATATTGTAGTACTTAAATAGGTGATGGCACGTTTTGGAACCTCCATTTTGGAACCCTACCAAAACAATGGAAAGGGACTTTAGAACTGTCATTTGAATACGTATAGGTTTCTATTCACCATATATGTGTGTAGCAATGTCACCTGTATTCAAATGACAGTTCTAAAGTCCCTTTCCATTGTTTTGGTAGGGTTCCAAAATGGTCATTTCTCAGGGTTCCAAAATGGAGGTTCCAAAACGTGCCATCACCACTTAAATAATAAAGAAAGTGTTTGCAGATAATCGATCCCACTAAGACGCTCTTCCAAGATCGTATTCTATCAAGGGACGAGTCACTCTCTCAACAACACAAGACCAAGAATCTCGCTGTGAGTGAGGGGGGGGGGAGGGATAAGGGAACCTGGTGGTAGATGGTTTCTGAAATTTTGTAAAGTTAGATGAAACTTCATTCCTTGATTCTGGCGATTGTTCTAATATATTCAATCTCCCTCAGGCGCTTTTCCCAGCGGGTGAGGAGATGGTGGCGATTATCGATGATCGACCTGATGTATGGGAGTTCAGTGATGCACTCGTACAGGTATGCTGTAGGGTGGGGGGTAGGGTTGGCCATGCGAATGCGAAGACGCGAATTCGCAATAGGAGGGAGAGCGCACGCGAATTCGCAATAGGAGGGAGAGTGCACGCGAATTCGCAAAACTATGCGAATTCGCAACGCCTCTCGTTTGCGAGACTCCGCCCCCAATGCCTAGCCTCCCCCTCCTCGCCAAACCCGTCGCGTCTAGCGCGCGCCCTCTCGTGATAAAGAAGCTCTGAGCGCTCTCATGCGAATTCGCATGGGCGTTGCGAATTCGCAACCC
Organism: Pristionchus entomophagus; assembly: GCA_036245825.1. Taxonomy (NCBI): domain Eukaryota; kingdom Metazoa; phylum Nematoda; class Chromadorea; order Rhabditida; family Neodiplogasteridae; genus Pristionchus; species Pristionchus entomophagus. The sequence continues at coordinate 20,758,698 of BTSX01000005.1, forward strand.
CTCTCCCTACGCTCGCGATTGCGAATTCGCAAGAGAGACGCCAGCGCATGCGAATTCGCGAACTTCGAATGGCCAACCCTAGTGGGGGGAGATGGTATACGGTAGATCGTAGCGATGCCTTTTTAGGATTAAAGATATGTCTTCATTATACACACCCTTTGCCAGATATTGTAGAAAAATGAAATGACACCACAATTTGGGTTACCTAAGTGAAGAATAAGATATCAAATATTATTGAATAGTGTACGGTGATTAAAGGTTACGGTATGACTGCCAATCGATTACCTTCTCAGCTCCGTCCGTACAAGTACTTCCCCGACGTGGATGACATCAATGCCCCGCCTGGAGCAGAGAAGAGGTGAGAGAGAGAGAGGAACTGGAGAATTAGTGTTGCGTCCTTTCCTTACTGGAGTGTTCAGCAGACAGTTACCATACAATGCTTCTCTCAAGCACAATTGTACTACTCATAGGCTAAGTGATAAGTCATCAATACTCGATGTGTTTTTGCAAAGAATGATTATTTTACAATAAAATTATAATGAACAACATAGTTTTCTCTCGCAGACCCTCGGAGGCTGCGTCGAGCAACGAGGGTGGATACAATCTCCCTCAGGAGAATGATGAGACACTCGTCCATGTTGAGAGGGTACGGTAGGAGGGAGGGGTTGATGTTCCCATGTTTCCATTGTTTCCAAGGATACGGTAGCCTCCAAGTATTGATTAATATCCAACTATGAACTAATCGGTGTCTGTGCAGGTGCTGAAGAAGGTGCACGAGACCTTCTATCAGCACTACGAGGATACGGGCAACGTCAGAGATCTCAAGGTATACGGTAGGATAGGAGTATCGATTTATTATTTGGAATGATTATCGATTGGATCACTTATGGACTTATGGATCATTCTACAAAAGTTGTTGTGTATGTTATCAATTGATTGAGGAAATGTGATAATTTATTCACTGACTCTGATCTTTGATCTCTTCAGGTGATCATCAGCTGCCTCCGAGAGCAGTCTCTCAAGGGATGTGTCCTCGTCCTGTCGGGTGAGGAAAGGGATACGGTAGATAGAGGAGGATTACGGTAAAGAGGCAGATCCAGGGGAGACGCAATCTCTCACGCGTAATACAATAACCCCGCCTGCTCAGGACTCATCCCGATGGGATCAGATCCTCGACGATCGGAAGTGTGGCGACTGGCGACCAAATTCGGAGCGAGAGTCGAGGATAAAGTGGATGAGCAGACTACTCACGTGGTCGCGGCCAGATGGGGAACCACGTATGGAGGAGGAGAGGGAGGGGGGGGGAGGGGGACACATTGATGAGAGGAGGGGGTAGAGATATTCTGCAAAGCAACCATGGCATCAACGCATTGAGATTTCGATGCAGTGTAATGTAAAGTAGAACTAGTGATTCAGCAATCATGAATAAATAAATGGTGGCTATTATCAATGTTCCTCCCTTCTTTCAGTAAAGTGTACGAGGCTCGTCGTCTGGGAGTGCCCATTGTCTCTCCCCAATGGATGTATGCCTGTATGGAACTGTGGGAGAAGGTCAGACCACTTTTTTTTTTAGCTGAGTTTCGGAGATGTTAGTTAATTTGAAAACGTTCCTTGTTTCCAATCATTTCTTGCGATGGGAAGAACGATTCAAAACATGCCCCAAATATTGTTAGGGTAGGAGGAGGTAGGAGTGTTTCAAGGTTGTAACATAATTATTGTTGTCGTAGTGCAATTATGCACAAAGTCTCCATAGAAAGGAGTGGTGAATAAATCATATAAGTTCAGGCACCTGAGCAGCCGTTTCTCCTCACTGAGAAGTCGCTCAGCCCGATCGGAGCACCCCTGGGTACGGTATTTAGTCTCTCAGTTATCGATTACTTGGCTACCGTAAGCTTTGTTTTCCGTGCAGGATCGAGTGGCGCGGCTGCCGGTCTGATGGACATGCCCACCATGAGCAAGGATCTGCTGTCGGAGATGGCCAATGAGGTGAGGGGGGGGAGGGAGGGGAGGAAGGGGAGGATGATCTCTGATCTGTCTGGTAGGTTGACGCGGCTCTCTCGGATGAGGATGAAGATGAGGGAGACACGGGAGATGATGAGGAGGACGAAGAGGGAGGAGACGGAGAGGTGGGAGAGGATATTTGATCTTTGATCTCATTTAGTTTGTAGCCTGCAGTCTGTGATCTTGTAATGCTAACTAACTGTTTGATTCACTGTTTGATTCATCTCAGGTAACTCCCGGAGAATCTGATCAGGTAATTTTCTAACCTGATCAGACGTTTGGGCACTTTTGAATCTGATCAGGCGAAATCTAAATTATTTTGGGGCAAGATCAGATTCAAATATGTATATTGAGCGAAAAATCAAAATCTGATCATACATTATTTGAGTCTGATCATAATAAATATGGTTATTTGGATCAGATCAGGAGATTTTAGAGTCAGATCTGTCGAAATCTGAATTATTTTGTGGCATGATCAGATTCTCCGCGAGTTGCCTGAGATAGTACTATTATATTTATCTCTGTCATTTTCTGGAATCAAACTTTTATTGGGTGATTTTAGTTTCGAAGGTGTTTGAAAGCTTATAGGATTCATTTATCCCCAATTCTCTTCATGGCCCAGTGACATATCAACCAAAATGAACCTTTAGTTAATGAAATAGGCCTTTAGTTTGTAGTCTGGTCGCTCTCCCAATCTTTGATCTCTACTCTCCTTCTCTCATTTCAGTCGTGGAAGGCAAAGGCAGGGAAGGTTCGCGCACCCGAAGTGGCCAGACCAAAGATCGATGAGAGTAGAGTGAAGAGGAAGTTGTGCCCTGAGGCACTTGATAGAGGATATACGGGAGAGAGTGGAGGAGAGGAGGAACAGGGTCAGTCAATGGGGAGGGGAGGGGGGGGTGAGTATTGGTTAAGGAGAGGGCAGGAAATATTCAAAGATTACACACTTTTATTTAGATATTCGAAATTGTGATAAGCATAATGGACTGGTGACAAGTGTGTTTCAATCTAACAACAAAACCTTGTAGTGGAGGTATTTGATGTAGGGTATATATAATGTGTTACAATAATTCCGATGTTCGACTCGTGATATTTGTGATTCGACCTCAGGGCAAGTAGTGCCATCGGGAGAGGGATTTTTGATTGGGCTTGCATTGCTGACTATAATGAATGATCCCCCTTCTCCCTTCAGAAGAGGATCCATTCGGTGGAACTAGCAGCAAAAGATCGAAGAGAAGGAAGAGCAGAGAGGAGAGAGAAGAGGAGGTGGAAAGAGAGGAAAGAGTAATGGAAGAGAAGGAGAAGAAGGATGAGGATGATGAGGATGAGGATGGAGAGCAGGAGTCAGTTGAGAGAGAGAGAGAGAGAGAGAGAGTTATATTATGAGAGTGCAGTAGATTACGGAAGGTTGCGAAGGAGAGGGAGAAGGAATGCACAATCTGTTTCGTGTTTCTAGATGAAGTTATTGGTGTGAAAGATCAGCAGATAGAAATGGAACCAGCAGGTTGTTAAAAAATATTGAAAAAAATCTCCAACGATGTGTAGTAGGAAGTGAGCAGGAAACGTGTCTGCAGTTTGTATCAGTGACTACTGTAGTTTGATCTTTGATCTTTCTCAGCTACGGTGATGGATACGATGAGAATGAAGACGAGGACGATGATGAAATGGATGACATGGCAGCCGAATTGGAGCATCAACTCGAGCATTGAATGGACAAAGGAAGGAGTACGGTAGATCCCCCCCAATTGTGATTATCGATTATTGTTGACCCCTTGACTGTTACCAATTCCCCATCTTGTATTGTTTTAGTGTGTCTTTTCCATCTCAATCCCATGATCTCTCAGTGGTCTCAATTATCAGTGTACCCGTTGGTTGCTAGACAAAAGCTAACCGTTTCATTTGTTTCGTTTCTGATCCCGTTTTATGTCAAAAAACGGGTACATTGGTGTGAAAAATCACCGTCTTATTTATCTCATCGATTGTATTTTCCATTCGTGTCTTCAAATGTTGTACAATCTGGTGCGTGATTCATTAAATAAATATTGCGAAGAGAGAAAAAAATGGTGTGAGAAGTTTATTTATTTATTTATCGTACACCACTGAAGGTGCTTCAACAAGTACAGGATGTACGAGGAAATATAAAGTTAGTAAGAATACAACAAAGGGAAGGATGCGTGTTGAAAGGGGACGGGGTAGGAGGGAGGGGAGGGGAGGGGGTGGGATCGATCTTCTCATGGAGTCACACAATTCGAGTATCGAGGAGAGGGAGTCTCGTAAACGGATGGAGGAGTCCGCTTATCCAGTGTATGTCTGACTGGATATAGGTGTATGACTTGACGAGGTAGATCGAAAGATGGAAGGGAAAAAGTTGATCTACAGCGGAAGGAATACAAATTAGTTCCTTTTTCTATGTTGAATTTTATTTTGTGCTCTCTTGAATTGAACTGAGGTGGGACCTGCAACAGCTTCAACAGGGAATGCCAGAAGGAATTCGACCTCTTGCTTCCTATTTTCCCGCCCGCATTCTTGGAATGGTCACTTTTATCCTATGTTCATCTTCTCTTCTGAATCGCAATAACTGCTCGATTTTTAACCCTCCATGCAAGACGTCATATTCACATGCGAAGGTTCGTGTCGTCACATTGACCTACTCTATCTATCAGAACTCGCCTAATGATGAAACGCAGGTGGTTCCGGTTCTTCTATCATCACTCACAGAACAACTGAAAAATACGTGTTCAAGAATGATGTGAGAACGTTACAGAGTCTTTTCATGTTTGAATGAAAACGGTCTAATGAGAAAGACATACCGTAATAATGCGACTACTATAGGTAATCATCAAGTATCGACCAGAGACCGCAGATCCAAAATCAGCCCCACTCAAGCTGATTGCGCCCGTAGGAGGAGAGATCCTATGCAAACCTGGGGTACGGTATTTGCTCATCGTTCAAACGATATAGATTCGAATTACCGTACCCCTTTTATTTACTCTTCGTTCAATGAAGGTGTTTTGGAAAGTGTATAAGGCATTAGCGTATTTTGTAGACGATGTTTTCTCACCTCGGCTTCCTACAGTATCCCAACCTACCGTATCTCAGACAGAGTGTGAGGACCGGCTTGTAGATGGGATGGTGGTGTGCACCCTCACTCCATGCACCCATCAGACAGTATTGAAAGGAACTTGTGTGAAATGTATGGAGGAAGTGACGGAGGGAGAATACATCCCTACAAAGCACAGTATGCCGGCACTCAGAGTTAATCAGCAGGTAATATACATCACAAACTGATTGGAAAAGTGCATATCTCTTACAGACAGCGATCAGCGATGGAAAATCCCGTCAGAGTAGTTGCCTCTCCAATAGAAAACTGGTCCTTCTTGTTGATCTCGATCAAACCATCATCCACACCACCAATCGACCACATACGGATGAGGTACGGTAGCTGGAGTACTGTAGGCCAATCAATGCTGCAGTAGACCTCTGTCAATTGTGAGGGGATTACTGTAGGAAGCTAAAGGGTTACTGTAACCATCTCAGAACCTGGATATAAAGCAATTTGATCTCAAAGGAGGAGATTCTTATTGGACGAAGCTGCGACCGCATACGACTACATTTTCAGAGGTGAAACTAGCGGGAAATCGATATCGGAAGGTACGGTAGATATACATGATAAATGAGAAGATTTCAGAAGATGAGCGAACTTTACGAAATGGATATAATCACGTTTGGAGAGAGAAAGTACGCGCATGCTATTGCCAAGGTGATAATGATGGATTGCAACGGGATGATGCAATATAGAATTTCAGATTATAGATCCCGACAAGAAGATATTCGGGGATAGAATTCTATCGAGGGACGAGGCTTTCTCCCAGCATCACAAGACCAAGAATCTATCGGTTAATCACCTTCTCTCCAATGAACAAAATTTGTCGATTTTTATGGAAAACCTCTGTGAATGATTTTGTGAAGTTTTTGGAAACGTATTGAACTGTCATCTCTTCCCTCAGGCGCTTTTCCCTGCGGGTGAGGAGATGGTGGCGATTATCTGACGTGTGGGAGTTCAGTGATGCACTCGTACAGGTATGCTGTAGGGGGGAGAGAGTAGGGATACTGTAGTGTGGGCGACAGGGATACGGTAAGGGAGGGAGGAATATGGTAGGAAATGAGTGATGAAGAGGCTTCATTGATGCTAACGAAAGAAATCGATAAATCAAGAAATATTAATGTGAATTACTGGCGCATTCTCAGGTCCGTCCATACAAATACTTCCCCGATGTGGATGATATCAATGCCCCCACTTCCACTAGAAATACTGTTAGGTTTGATTTTTTGATTCATTTGTCAATGCAAATGTAGATGGTTACTGTAGCTAGAGATAATGAAATACACAAATCTTGTTTTTAAGATACTTCGGATGATACATGAGGCTTTCTATCAAAACTTCGATAACACGGGCGAGATTGGAGATCTAAAGGTATACTGTAGACTTGACGATCGATCGATTACGGTAATCAGGTGATCATGAGGAGTCTTCGGGAGCAGACCCTGCAGGGATGTGTCATTGTGCTGTCGGGTGAGGAGTACGGTAGGGATACAGTAAGAGATAAAGTAACCATTCAGGGATCAGTCTCAAGGGATCGAAGCCTCGTCATATCCCCGATGCATATCGAGTGGTGTTGATATTGGGAGGGAGAGTGGAAGAGGAAGTGAAGGAAGGGACAACTCATGTGGTCGCCGCCAGATGGAGAACACAGTGAGAGAAAGAGAGAGATAGAGAGAGAGAGAGAGAGAGAGAGAGAGAGGGAGGGAGGGGGGGGGGGAGGGAGGGAGACACCATCGAATGGGAGCTATCTCCATCCTGCAATCTCTCTATCTCTCTATGTCTGGCCGAAAAGAGAGATAACTCAGCGAACATTTTATTAAGATTTTAAAATTCTGGAGATACTCAGACCATTATTGATCGCATTTATCCCACAAGTGAAACCTAGATAAAATTGGATAAAAAAACCTGCGAAATTCCAGAAAAGTGGACGCCGCTATTCGTGGAGGAGTACCCGTTGTCTCTCCCGAGTGGTTGTATGCTAGTCTAGAGATGTGGGAGAAGGTGATCTTTGATATCTATACTGATTCATCTTTGGTCATTCTGAGTTGCAGGCTCCAGAGAATCCATATCTCCTAACGGCCGACTCATCGGATCCAATTGGCCCTCCACTGGGTACGGTAACCTTCTCGGTTATCGATCCACTCGTTTGGAGTACAGTACTATTCCTCCTAGGATCACAGATGGTTTCCGAGATGGCGATCCTCCCTAGAGAGTCCCTATCGGATTCCAGCAAAGATTCTGAGAAAATGAATCGGAGTGGAGACAAGAGGAATCTCGGTAGAAAGGAAGGAGAGGAGAATGAGAAATCGATGGGTGATGGAGGGAATGAAGAATCGAAGAGAAGGAGGAGAGAAGAGATAAAGGAAAGTAGTGAAGAAGAAGAGGATTTGGATGCTGAGGCTGCTGAGTTAGAGCGACTATTGACACAGTGATTTTTTTTTCAAATGTTCAGCTTTATTCGAAGGAAACTATCTGAGATTCCTACTTCTGATAAATTCACGTTCCATAAAATATTTTTAAAAAAAAGAATGTTTATTCATCTTGTGATTTGAATGCTTTTATGACAAGAACTATTTTGTTTGTTAGAGAATGCGATTATTTCATTTGATTGAGTTCTCCCTTCTCCCTCTTCACCCTCCACTCCATTCTCCCTCTCTGTTCTTCTCCCACTCGATCTATCAATGGCTGGTCCGGGCGCCTTATTTAGCTATGGTGGAGTTAAGAGATCGATTCGTATCCGAAATATTGCAAATTTACAAAAAGTTGTTCCGGGAAATAAACTGTTCCGGCAATGACGAATTTACAAATTATTTGTTTACGCTATCCGTTAATTATATTTCTTTAGTGCGCTTGGCGTGGGACCTCTTTAGAAGCAATTTAGCAAAAGAATAAATATAGAAAATATATTCAAATATGCGAAAAGGCGATTCCAGTACGCAAAACCGGAGAATAGTTAAGCGTGAAACGTGCGCGGTCTCATCCTTTGGTCACTATTATGATCGTATCATTATAAAAATGTAATAGGCAGTCTTTCCTCCATTTTCTTTCTCTTTCAACAGTCCTTCTTCCAGACACGCTCAACGATGCTGGTCAAAAACCCATCGATTATGTCAAGGGAGGGTCAGTTACCGTAATCCATAGGAATCGACGATTGACTGAACCGTTGCAGAAAGTTCAGTCTCATCGATTGCACACCCCAACTTCAACTGGATAAAACAGAGTATGGTGAGGTGGAAGTGATACGAGTTCCAATCGCGATTTCGTCCTGAAGGTACGGTAACTCAGTTCACAATTGAAGAAATTCGTCTACCATAAACTCTATTCAGATTCTCGACAAGGAAGTATTGAAGGATAAGAAAAAAATTTCTCCTGATCAGAGAAAAAGTTGCATTCGTAATTGGAAGAGAGAACTTAAGATACATTCTCTTCTTAAGTCAGTGTGACACTTTCGATTATTGTGAACTCAAGCCAACTCAGACATCCTAACATCATTCGAATGCACGGCCACTTCAAAGTTGAAGAGAAGATCTATCTCATGTTGGAGTCTGCGAGGGGAGATTTGTTCGGAGAGATACCCCTCAATGGATTCAGAGGACTCCAACTGAAGACTGCTGCCAAGGTGAGAGGAACCATTTCTTCTCCCTGATCTTTGATCTCTTCCCACTAAACTGAACTGATCTTTGATCTCTCTCAGTACATCTTCCAACTAGCCAATGCCCTTGACTACTGTCATTCCAAGGATGTGATCCATCGTGATCTCATATCAGAGAATATCCTCGTCGGTAGGTCATTCCATCCCTTCTCAGACAACTTGGTATCAATTCCAGATTATACTGGAATTGTGAAGCTGTGTGACTTCGGCCTTAGTATCTGTTCATCCAAACGGTATTAGAATCGATCGATTACCGTAATTTTCCTTTTACTCAGTCGAACCTCTGAAGTTCATATTTTCGTCTCCCGAGATAATGAGGGAAGACACGTAAGGAAAGCATGTGAGTTGAGAATTGTAAAGATGAAAGATCAGTTGCGTCATTTCAAGGTGGATTTGTGGGGATTGGGTATGGTCGCGTACGAAATGATGATGGGACGAGGAATAACTCCCTTCAAAGGCAGAAATGATGGAGAAACGAAGGCCAACATCATTGAGGTAATCACCTTCTTTTGATTATCTCGTTGTTCGTTCAACTGGGTTTGGAATTCACAGAATTCAGTCCAAATCCCCCGATTGTCAAAGGGGAAACGTTCGAAAGAGCGGAAAGTTTGCCCAAAACAGATCCATAGACCACTTTTGAAAGATGAGTTTCACAGACCAGATACGTGTTTCAGTTCTATTTGTTATTAAATACTTGGTTTGAATAGCTCTTTATTCCAGTGTGATTTCGATTTCCCTCCTCGAGTTGCTCCTTCTCCTCGCCATCTGATCGAACAATTGCTGCTGAAGGAACCGAAGGACAGACTTAGTCTCAAGAGGGTTCGCACCATTTGATGATGGATTCACAAGAAATATTGAAAGATATTTCTTGTTAAGTCATTCCCTGTCTCATTCATGTCTGCTATTAACAATGTTCAATATCCAGGTGATGTCTCATCCCTGGATGCTTCAACACAATCGATAGAAGAAGGAATGGGAGCCATCACACAATAGATTACAAATTTCGTCATAACTCATTTGGAACGTACTCGTACTGTGAAAGTATCATATCATCACAGATAAACTTATACAATTCGGCATGGGAGATAATATGTGTTCTTTTAAGAGAAAGACTTTGAGCAAAATTCATTTCACATTCGCGGAATGATTAGTAAGATTTATTATTATTGATTGTGTTGTTTAATATTTATTTCGCTAGATTTAAATATCCTAAGAAGCATAGAAATAAATTTTGAAATAAATCGAATAGTTATGAGTCGTGATTGCGGTGTGCCTTCGGTAGGAGCGATATTGAAAAGTCTCCGCTTTTTCCACACGCTCTGCTCTCGTCGTCGCGTCTCTCTCGTTTCCTCATTCTCTCGTCTCTTCCCTCGTGCTTTGCGTGTCCTTCAGCTGTTCTTTCTCATTCTCGTTATCACCCCACTATCGATAAGACTAGTTCAGCACTTGTGTTCCCATTGTTGGAAAGATTCTAGGCAGTTTTAATCGATACTTGTACTATGTGTCCTAGTTAATCTTATCTATGGGGTTGACTATGGAGGTGAAAGGAGAGAGGTTTGATAACGATAGTCTCGCCGATCCCTGCCCACAATAGCTGCCCTCGTTTCATATGAGTGAGGGTGAAGAAAGTCTCCCTTCCAAATCGCCTAACCTACGGAGAAACTACTATACTTTCCCCAGGTTTTTCTTCATTACTAATCATTAGTCATTGACTTGTATTATGATGTGGCTTAGCGAGTGGCGATCTAGTGACAAAAAGTGCTGTTCGATCGGTTGCTAGGGTGGTGTTTACTCTATTGTCTTGTGTTATCGATCGACCCTTTGACTGTTTACGCGTTATTCCAATGACGATGACCTTGCAGCGCGATGGATTTCGATCGAGAAGGGAATCCAGACGCCATCGTCTCTACCATTCGATCCAATATTCAGAAGCTCAACGGACAGGGTAAGCCATTCCTCTTTTTCTCCTTCACTTGGACCGGAGTGAAATCGATTCGCTCCTCCATTGTGCATCAAAACTGTTATTGCAACGGCTATGAATCAACTTGGGAGTGGGGGATTAACTGATTTCTCCTCCGTTTTCAAAGTTGTCGATTCACAATTTACCAATATTTTTACGAGCTTCTTCCGGTTATTATGAAGCCACTTCAATCGTGCAAAACTGATGTATGTATTATATTCGATTTTCCACCTCTTTTCAGTCCGTGACATCGAGAATTGGGCGCAGCGAATCGGGGGAGATGACGGAGAAAGGACGAGAGAGCACTTCAATGATGTCAGACTAGTCTTTCTCCAGTTCTTTGTTAGCAAGAGTCTAAAATTCAGTCCAAATGTTTTCCCGAATAGACAGAAAAGATGAAACGTACGGGATGTTATCCACGCCAGAAAACTACTATTCACGATTCTTATACAATGATGTGTCTTGGGCACTACACCCTAGACAGACCAATACGATAAGATAAACTGTTCCGCTTGGATACTGATGATTTGTATCAATATTTATTATATTAAATAACAACGATTAATAATATTTAGCTCGCCAACGAGGCGAACAGACTGGCGAAGGACACGAATAGACAGATGCAGCAACTCGTCCATCTATCGAATACTGATGTGAGAGATTGCTTATGATCAGAACACACGGCATGATTTTTCCCGGCAGTCCATTAAAGCAAAGCGGCCCAAAAGAGAACATTTCGGAACGAAAAAATAAGCGACTACTAAAGACTAAACATAGGAAGCTTACCATACAGTAAGCAGAAATCATAGATACAGTAAATTAATCACCGAAAACCTAATCTTGAAGTACCCTGAATACTATAGGTTTTCAAATTTTCGCCGATACAGTATGAAAAATGCATTGATTAACCGGAAACCGTAATCCTGATGTCGCCTGATAACTGTAGATATTTCAAAGTAGTATTTTTTCCTACAGTATTCGGGGAGTGCAATGGACGGTGCAACAGCGAAAATTTTGTGAATGTACTGTATTTTTCATGGCCACTTTTTAAATGTGTTGTCTTTGTAAATCATGCCGTGAGAACGAGAATCAAGGAGGATGTGGAACATCTTCTATTAATATTGATAAGAAGACTAAGCTTGCGTCTATTATGATTGGTTATCTCCATTGTCGAGTTTAGCACTTTTTATGAAACCATGATATCGAAATTAAAGTTAAACACTACACAGATAACAATAAGCTGAAACGCAAATGTGAGACTTGAACGACCGAATCCTATATTGTTTATCGATATGTGCTGATGGTTCCCAGCGAGTATCTAGCTGATCAGCTGATATATGTCCATTCTAATTTTAGTATTAATTAATTAAAATCTTTTTGTGTTCAGCGCAGTATGCGAGTGCAGCGTGATCGTCTCTCGGATGAATTCATGCAGATTCTCAATCGACTCCAATCTGCACAGAGAAGTGCAGAAAGAGCACAGAAGGAGGGCATGAAGAGGGTACGAGAGATATCCGGTTGAAACATTTCCATTCACTATATATAGTTTCATGCTTTCTGAAGTATTAGTAAATGTAAGGAACAATTTTTCGGGGCTGAAACACTTTACTAAATGGAATAGGTCAAACACGGAAGCATTGGCTTGAGACAAAAATGCAAATGGAATGATTTGTTATTGGTGACCTCACGTTAGTAAGCGGTGGAGCAAATCACTTGGAGTATTGGATCGATAATCATATGTGATTAACCCTCTCCTCATTGAAGGTTCGTTACTCTCAGGAGCAGGAGGAGGAAGAGGCAATGAGGAGGTGAGGGGGAGGGATACAGTAGGTAATAGTCTATGAGTAGGTTGAGAACCTGGTAGATTTTGGCTGCTATGATGCATCATTTGCCTTTATTATTTTCTACTGATTATTCATTGAATGACACTACCAAACAATAATTGTGTGGCAGTTCCCTCCAAATTCGCTAATTCAAGCCATTCTGATTTGAATGAGACACTAGTCTTCCTCTTGATCCTTCTTTCCCTTCTCACCATTCCTTCTATTTTCTCAGGGCGGAGGCAGCTTCATTCGACGCCCAGAGACAGTCTCAGATGCATAGACAACAGCAGGCGAATGTGAGGGAGATCAAGGAGAGGACCGAGGTCAGAGCACATTATCGATTAATTAAGGGAGAGGAATGGTACCTTAGGTGGTCTTGAGAGGGGGGATAGACGCATCAGAGTTGTTGGCGAATCGTTCTGTACGGGTCATTAAATCTGGAAAATAATTGAAGAAAAACCTGAGAGTTATCGCAGAATTTTGCCTATGAATAGCCACGAATATCAGGCTGCACACCTAGAGAGAAAAAGGAGAATTTGAGTGACCGGGCGGAATCGTGATTCAGTTGCTCGTTTTGTGTATGCGGGGGCAGAAGAAAGCGATGAGATCAGCTCAATATTCGTCACAAACAAATATTTATATTAGACGTGAAGGATGAATGAACAATGCCCTGTTCAGTAGATCCTGGAAATATGGAGACAGGGGAATCCGTGGTGCAGATATTTCGATTGTTCAATAGTGAACAATATAATCAAAGTGTTTTGCTTGTGGCACAATAAAAAATAATTGTACCCATATGCAGGCGCTGCAAGAGCTGGAACGAGACATAGCCGACGTGCAGACGATCTTCACGGATCTCGCCAGGATCGTCCATGATCAGGTTGGATACGGTAGTTATCGATCGGGGAATTTTAATAAAAAATATTTTGGACAAGGTGAGGGTTCAATGGTGAGCATGTGCATGCACGTGTTTCTGTCATAGTGGTATTCACCTCATGGATTTGGTGTTAAAATAATACCAATAAATGCATTTGAGGGCGAGATGGTGGAGTCAATCGAGGAGAACGTGGATCAGGCACAAGTCAGAGTCGAGCAGGTACCGTATCCAACTACCGCAGTCCATCGATGTTCAAAAATATTTTTGCTACCGAATCAGTCAGTTCGAATGGAAGATGATCCTGCAATGAAGCCTGAATTTTGAAGGCTTGAAATTATTTCACGTTATTGTTAGTGGAGCATCGCAAAACCGCGATACGTTAGGTTGTTGATCGATAATACCTTTAATGTCATGCAATTTGGTAGTCTTATTGTTTCAAGCCGCTCCATATTTCCATATGATCATGAAACACTGCCTTTCCTATTGTTCTCTCTCCTTCTCCACTCATCTTCTTCTCTTGAGGGCGCGGGTCAACTACAGCAGGCAGTCTACTACCAGTCTAAGGCCAGACAGAAGAAGTGCATGCTATTCATCTTCCTCTGCATCTTCCTCCTCATCGTTGGCCTTACCGTATACTTCTACTTCAAGTAAGCCCTCCCGACTACCGTATCGCTTTCCTACAGTACTCCCCCCAATCCACCCTGTGAATAGATGAATGTCACCATTTGATAGATATCGATTTGTACAGTGTAAATGAGCGTGCTTGCAAGTTTTTTTACTCTGAGTGTCCACTTATTATTACTGTGATTCCATCCCAATCTGCATCAATGAGATAGATCCACACTTTATAAATCATCGACCCGACTCGACTTTACTCACACATTCTATCGTCCATTCGCCATGCTAACACTCCCGGCTTAATCTCTACCCCATTACAGTACTCCCGCTACCGTACCCCCGATAGTTACAGTTCGTTTTGTTCCAGTTCCCGCGTGCTAAGATATTTCACGAGAGTTTCGTTCCCAAATCATATTATCAAGATTATAGTTTTCTGTGTATACTGTGGTGTGTTTCATGCGATTTTCCGTGTGAAGGCAATAAATTTATTCCAGTTTTCAGAACACCCTCTTAATTGCACTTATCCACTACTCTCATTGCCGGAAAGGAACTACGTTCTCGGTTGTTGTTAGATACAGTAACCGAGGGGGAGGAGGGGGGCGGGGTGATACAGTAGTGACGTCATGTGCAAGATGGTCTCGGGTTCTCAACACGAGATCACCGTATTGACCGAGACGGGGCGAGAGAGAGGAGCACCTCCTAATCGAATAGTGTACTCACTCAACTCGAGGGAACATCTCCGCTATGTTCCCCCCTTTCTCGAACCTCTCACTCAAGTGTTTGTGTGTGTGCCGGGATATCATGGGGGTACGGTAATGACCGTAGTCTCGTTATCGGGAACTGAATCAGGAGTGTGTTCGGCCAAAGGAGTGAGGGAGGAAGAGGGGGTTCTCTCCTTTTGATGACTAAGTGTTTAGGACGAGTTGGAAAAGAAGGAGAAAAGAGTGAGAGGGCGGTAGATTCGTATCGAATTCGTCTCGAGTTACCTAATTTCTCGTTCGTTTGACAATATTATCGATTGAATGATTGTGATCCAGTTCAGATTGGAATTAGCTAGTGATGATGAAAGTGTGAGGGAGGATGATCAGTTGATGGTTGATCAATGATTATCACTTCTCTTCTCTTCTTTCTTTCCTCCTTTGGGTGTTCCCTTTTCGCGCACTTCCGACTTTTTCATTCCATTTCTCACAATTCTTCTTGCCCTCTCGTCATTCGCATTTTCTACTTAGCTTGCGCGCTCGATCATCTTTCACCTGTGATTTATTGGGAGTTGGAGCGGTTTGGATTGTAGATATTTCTAAAATATTTGGAAATAAAAAAAGCTCATCCTGGATGATCATCGAGTAGGGTCTCTTCTCCTGCAGTTCATTTACCAGCCAATGCATGACTACAAACTGCTTATCTCCCATCCCACTCCGTTGATCGATCATTTCGTCATCCTTATCCAATCCACTATTTATCTCAGTTCTCTCGCACTGTTGTCCAAGGCTTTTCGCGGAAAATCTTCAGGGTTCCCGGGAGATTTTCATAGATGGCAAAACAAGTCGGTTCTCGAATGGCAATCTCCTTTCCATCTCCAGTCTCTTGACCACCTTCTAGTTCCACTTGACTTTTTCCCTTCTCATTCGAATCGGATCAAAATACGAAATTCCATCACTAAAAAGATCATTCTCGGGTCAATCTTGACACTTCCTTCCTCATTTCTGATTCTGCTGTTGAATTTTGCCCAGTTATTGGAATGAAACTCAATGTGTCGTTTAGAAAGTTTCTACTAACGAGTTCGTGTTCCGTGTGTTTATCGTTTTGCTTTACAAGTTCTTTCATATGCTCATCAATGGAACAATATCGTCGACTACAGTAACCTACGGTAATCCTTCAGATTCCCTCGTTGGAATCGATCGACTACCGTACTCCGGAAGGGTGATTCGCATCAATCATCCGATTGATCGATCGTCCAATCTACTGTAGTCTCAAGGGAATAGAGATCAAGGTGGGTCTAATTCGCCGAATAGGGAGTCATTCATCATTGATCCCACACAGAAATACGCAAAACACCGTGTCTAGAACAATAATTCCATTGAAACTTATCATGAATCTGCAAACATCAACTCCTATAGATGCATTCTTACATGATCTAGATTTCTTTGTATTCCTCTCATCGATATCTCCCTCCTACCGTATCCTACCGTACTCCTGCAGGATGCTTCGTCTAGCTGAGATCCTTGAGGAGGAAGCCCCTAAGGGGGCGAGAAGGAGACGGGCCGACTTCCGGCAGACTCGCTCAGAAGAAGCCACTGTGAGTGTACGGTAGATGTGTATCACCAACTGATCTTATTCCGATCTCCCCTCGTCTTCCATTTGAATGAACATTAAGTTGGGCCAGTCGCTCTCAACAAATTGTGGGTGTGGTAGAGGACGGGAACGGAATTTGTCTAATGATCGTTCCATTCTCTCTTGTGTCTCTTGTGTCCTCCTCTCTTCTTACTCCCTCTCTTAATGATCTCGATCACACACTCCTTTTCTGCCAGACCGACGAGAGAGTGTGTGGAATTGAGAGAGAGAGAGAGAGATCATCAGTCGTTTACGCTAAAGTTGTCTCATCTCTGAGTGAGATCGTTAGACTTCTCTTCTCCTCCCTCCACTCCATTTAATTTGATCCTAATCAGAACAGACATGCAGGGGAATGAAGATGATGTGGGGATATCGAGGGATAGGTTAAAACGGTTTATCACGTACAAATCAGTTGTTTGCTATTTGGTAACTTTCAGCGAAGAGTGAAACATATTTGAACAGATCGGGAATCCCAGAATGCATGGTATGCTAGGCGCCGATGCCCGATCTTTGAATGAAGACGTTTCAGCTTAGGTTTCACAATGGGGGTGGGGTGTCTTCATGAGGTGACCTCCGTTTATAGTCTCGTCTCTTCTCAAACCACTTGTGATATCCCCTTACCCTCCCTTCTATTTCTGGCTGTATAGAAGGGCCCCGAGTGGTCATCTTATCCCCTCTTCTTCTTCTCTTTTTTCGTCTAATTTTCCTCTCGGGAGCCATTCATCTGGGGGTGGAAAGAGAGGGAGGAAAGGAATGGCCTCCCCTCTCCCCCTCCCCTCCCATCCCCTTCTCTTCCACCCCCACACCCTCCCTCCCTCCTACTATAGCCAGAGCAGATTGATTACCGTAGTCAGATATACGGAAATAGATCGTCAATATTATCTCAGTATCTCGTTCCATTGTGGTGTTGCCATGCGAACAAGAGGGATGATCCACGAATGAATGGAAGTAACGACCAATAGATGAATCAGAGATGATAACAACAATCAAGCGTTTGACAAAAATGTAGATCAGAAGCTTGGAATGGAGGAGGAATACTCGCAATGAAGACAAGTGGAATCAGCGAAGATACAATTCAGAAGCATAGTTAGAGACCGCAAGCTCCACCCACTTGGAGGGGAATTGACTTCCCCCAAAACCTGCGCCTGACGAGCACAATTCGAATTCTCAATCGAATCGGCCGATCAAAAGCGTTTTCTGCAGCTCTCAATAGTCTTCACAAATGACGAGTGGAGCAGCCTGATCGGTCAACTCTAAGTAGGTCAAATTAGGTCATATATGGATGGACATTTGAAGTGCTTCTAGTAGTCGTACACAGCTGCTCCACTCGCATTTCCTTTATTTGTATTTTAGAGGAATTTTAAACTTGATTTTAGATTTTAAATAATTTTCTCCGAATTGTACTCGATCGCGGGGAGAGGCGAGCGAGAGAGCGGGAGGAGGGAGAGAGACACACGCGAGAGAGGTCCAATCAATTTGGTAGATCACCCTGCGGTCTCTAAGCATAGTTGCATTCACTTGTGCTTCAGAATCGAATACTCTTTCCTCCATTATGAACTCTCTATCGTCATTCAAACCGACGATAGATCTCTTTCTATCCTCCGATCCCCTCCTTCTCATTCCATCTGTACGAACGTATCAATTCTTTCCCAAATCCCTCGAGTCATTGCTATTTTTGACAATTCTCTCTCTGTGCATGGATATACTCCCGATGGACCACTCGGTCACTTACACTATACTGTAGAGAAATGCCTTGTTTTCTCGTAGATCGAACATTGCTTGAAAGAAAAGTTTGATCATCAAGAGGGAGGCCATTTCTGGTTCTTTTCTCACCAATACATATCCCAGACAGATAGAGTGGTCAATGAAGAGGGCATAAACACGAAAAGAAGATCATCCGATCGATTCAGTCTTGCTACCGTACCCAAATGAAGACTGATAGGTTGATGACAGATTGATCCATCCCAACTCGTTCATCGTACTATGCACTCACTTGGGTGGGTCTGCTCACTCAATCCCCCCCCCCCCCCCCCTGCTCTCCTCCTCATCTCTTTCTTCTCTAAGTAATCTGAGATGAGAAAGGCCTTGTTTTGACGTGAATATGTAGTCTGGGAAAAGAATGAGCTGAATTATTGTTCGTCATAGTACATTTGTCTGGCAGACTAATTCAATTCATTGAGAGTTTCACTGAATCAACTAGGTTACACGCTGTGCAGATAAGAATGGTTAGGGTCTCGAAGCGATTTGAACCAATCTGATTCTTTAATCAAAATAAATAACCTGGCTCAAGTCGATCATCCGATTTCTATCCTCCTTCTTCTCTTCATCTTCACTCCTCTCTCTTCCTAGTCATAGATACTAGAGAGCGTGTAGAATGGAGAGAGTCTCTCTCTCTCAACTCGTTGTGATCCTTTGGAATGTGTGAGGATGACGGATCATTCCCGGGTGGGAAACCAATTTGATCTTTGATCTCTCAAATCTTCGATCTTCATCCTTCGTGTCATATTCCAGCTTGTTTTCCCCTCCCTCACCCTCCTCCATTCCGTTGACTACCGTAGTTCCGCGTCCTGTTTTTAGTTCCCCCTCATGACTCATACCGTAATCCTTCCTCATTATCACCACCTGCGCAATACCCTGGTGATTGGTGCGTGGTGTGCGGAGCTGGTCGACCACTCCTAAACGTCGTCGTGCGCACTATTCGACGGCATCTGGAGGTGGTGTAATGGTGTGTGTGCACTCTGCTCCGAGGGAGGAAAGAGAAGGGGGGCATAACTTCCTAGCTAGAGATTGGACACAAGGAAGAGGAGGAAGTTACAACGAAGGGGCTCCCAAGGGGGTTCAGGGAGTCAGAAGGTAGGTCAAACAGACACTTCTTACCCATTTCTATACTGAATTTACGCCAAATTCTCTATTATTCAGCCGGAATGGTTCTAGAAGAACCTGGGTCCCTAACATCCGAATGGTCGTTGGTCGGTAAGAATGAATTGGGACAGACCCTCAACCCTCCTCCCCCTCCCCTCTCCCCTCTCCCCTCCTTCTCTCCTTCAATCTCATCAGCTGTTATTTCCTCGCTTCTTCTCCTCTCTTCTGGCCTGTCTCTCTGACTGCAGGAGGGAGTTGAGGGTGGAAGGGGAATCAACTATACCCCCTCCCTTCCCCCCCTCCCCCTTCTCCTCCTTCCCTTCCCCTCCCTCTCTTTCCCATTCCTCCTCCTCCTCCTCCTTCTTCTTCCCTCACAACTTCTGTAGTCCACCCTCGCGAATTTTTTCTTTCTCATTCTGACTGACGCATTCCAGGAATTGTGCGTGTGCTCTTCCTTATTCTCCTTATACGTAGGATCTTGAAGTGCAGTAGAAACTTGATCTCAATCATAACGCAGTTATTCCATATCTTTTCAATACCGATTTGCGCCAATTTCCCGACGAAAATTAGGTTAAAATGGGTTTGATAATTTTTCATCATTTTGTGAGCAGAATTTAAAAGTGTTAGTGGTTCTAGACGATGACAAATACCTTTCCCTCTGGCCCTCTCTCTCTCGCCACACTAATTCCACTTCTAAGGGAGGCTGCTAAGAAATGTTCATTAGGCAAATTCGATGAAACGTAGATGAGGGATTTTGAGGGAGGATTGGAGGTGCTGAGATGTGATACAGGGATTAACGGGGCTTCCCTCGTTACGCATTGTTTTCGCAGTGAATACTCAAAACTTTTTGGTTTCTTCTGCCACCTTGACTATTATTCACTTCTTCGCGTTGCTTCTTCCATATTCTCGAGCCAAAAACGAAGGGGGAGAAGAGAGGAGGGAGGGGGTGGAGGGGTGGAGAAATGGAGAAAAGAGGGTGGAAATGCATGCGAAAGCAGCCTCTCTTTTCCCTGTCCTGGCAGAATATCCTGGAGAGGGAGGAGGGAAGGGGAGGGGGAGGGGGGAGGGGAGGTGGTGGAGAGAAGGAGGAGGAGAAGGGAGAGAGAACGATCAATGGAAATGAATGAGAGGAGGACTCAAGTCTCCCCCCCCCTCTCCTCCTCCCTCCCTCGTCTCTCGTTTTTCCTTCCCCTCCATCCTTCCTCTTCTCTTTTCGCAACAAATTGTCTGAACTCATTCTCAATTTCACGTCTCTCCTTTTCACTCTCAACGACAAATTTGATGTTTTTCTCTCACATTCAGCGTCTCCGTCATTTATTCTCCTTTTGCACTCATCCGTACATTCCAATAACCTGGAATTTTTGTTTCAGCTAAGCATTTTGTTATTGCTTGATGATACCCTTCCAACGTTGAATCACATGTAAAATGGTGGTTGAGAGTCGAAATAGAAGGTGGAATTGAATGGGAAAGTGATGATTAATCTCCTTGACGCCCGAACTTTTCCGGAATTTTTGCTTGCGCGAGCGATTTATGGTAATGCCATTGACTCGAGAATTGTTGACTGACTCGGGGATTAGAATTGACGTGTTCTGATGTATGGAATGATCTGCTATTGCGACTATTGGTCATTATCCGTCTCTCTCTCTCTATCCCCGTCATCTTGTATTCATTATCTCCATCTTTCTCTTCTCTCATCCCATGTGATCGTCTAATCTCCTTCCCTCTTCATCATCATCAACAGTAATGAGATGGTAGGAGATGAATGAACACCGTCGGTGTCTAGATATCCCTCTGCAACCCACGCATCTTTCATTGTGATTGGACTTATCTATCGTCTTGGACTGAGTCAGTCCAGTCCAAGATCATTCAGAGAACAATTCTCCTCCATCCCAATCGTGATCGTCATTGAAAGAGGAGGGAGAAGAGGGAGGGTGGGGAAGGGCGGAGGGGATTATGGTAACTAGAGACGGGTCAGGCACATCATGTCGGGAGATGCCAAGGGACGAATTATGGGTCTTCAATTGTGCAGCTCTCGCCAATCTTGCACTATCTATTGTTGGTTCCCTTCCCCATGCTGATTCTATCGCGAATTTCTGGAAATTTATCATCGACCAGACTAGACACACTTAGATCTCTGATTATAACCAATTCCCGGAATCCGCAGACATAGCCGGAACCGGGAATTGTGAGATGCGCGTGTTTCCTCGTCATCGCAACGCAGTCTCTCCTCACTTCGCTTCTTCTCATCATCAGTTTCCGCTTCGTTCCACACTCCGGATGACGGGTCTCATCTCCGGCTCTGGCTCTGATCCGTTCATCTTTTTCCCGGTCGTCATTCTAGACGGTTTCCTATAGATCTTCTTCCCTGACTACCACTCCCAGCTCTCATCCTCATTGCCTCTCCATGGTTCGACTCCCTCCAGATCCAGAGCCGGCTTCTAGAGAGCCGGAGCCGGCTTATACGCGTCGTGAGTAACGGCCGTAGCAGCCGGCTTATAGGTGTTTATACTGCTTATCTGCGCGAGATCTCGATGATCAGTCACGGTTGCGTGTAGAGCCGCTCATGGTGTCAGAAGCCGGCTCTGACTATTCTATCCCCCGGCTCTCGCAAATTAGAGGCAATTGGAGCAGCAGGCATAGCTATGCTTCCACATTCCACGTACTTGAATAATTGCATCTTCCGTCATGGAATCTCTTCTCGGCAAACGCTAATTTCCGGCATTTTTTCTCTCAACATCTAATTTGAACGAGACTAGACAGACGATAAGACTCTCTGTTTTTCTCTTTAGGAAAAGTACGCAGTTTGTGTTGGGGCTCCAACTCATTTCCCCCATGTGGGCGGACTTAATTCACTTCTCATTCCCTATTCTGCACATGTTTCTCGAGCCCCCGAATTCATTACAGCTAGACTCTCCTCTCAGAACTCCCTTCTCAATGGAGAGGAGGCATAGGATAACCTTGTCTTTGTTTCCCATGTAATACATTTCAATACAAAGACACATGGAATGTATCATTGTATTGAAATGGATGGTCGTGAGTTTTCCTTCACCGAACTGAATATTCGAAAATTGTGAGACTTCTTGATTCTTGCATAAGCTACCAAATGATTTTAAAAATCTACCTAATTGTAAGTAGGACGGTGAATCTCCCTCTCCCCCTCCCCTCCTCAACCTCTCCATCGTCTCTTCTCCGAATCTTCTCATTTAGTTCTGTCACGAGCGAGGGTCTCTCCCTCTCTTATTCAGACCCGCTTCCGAGACCTTCCCCCACCCCCTCCCCCCCTCCTCCATTCGCTCCTTCTCCATTTCTCTCCCCTAAAAGCACACGTTTTTGGCCTGACGTCTGGGGAGGTTTCTGTGGAAACCCCCCACTCAGTGACTCACTTTCTCTCCGTTCAGATGGAGTTAGAGCAGTCTCCCTTACTCTGATTCGCTTGTGAGCTGCTCGCTCCAAGATTCCATCTATTTCGGGCTTCAAATTCTGTTGTGCACAACTCCCCCCTCCCCCCTCCCTTCCTTCTCCTCTTCACTTCATCTTTCCACCCTCGCTCAAATTGGCCCGGGGAAGGGAGGAGAAAAGAGAAGAAGAAGAATGAGAGGAGAAGGGGAGAGTTCCCCACCCTCTAGAGGAAATGGGCAAGGGAAGCAGGGGATTAGACATGGACGTAGATAAGAGAGAATAAATGGCAAAACTGGCGGAACGTTCACGCATATTTTGAATTCACGTGGGAAGTTTGCGCTGTAGATGTCATATCGCAGTTTGACGCTTGTTTCCCACTGAGCCGATTATTGGCTAGAGATGACGCTGTGCAGGTGAGAGTGGCCCGTTTCCTGTGACTCAGTGGTTGTTTATCGAGGAGAGAGATCTCCATGTAGTTCTCAGTCTCTCCTTTACCTCATTACCTCCCTTCCTCTCCTTCTTCTTCTCTCCTCATTCCCTCCATCGTCATCGTTCTTCTGTAGTTTCCAGGACGTCCTTTCCCCTCTCACCGAAAACCTCCCGGTACTCATAGTCCTTCCTCTCTTAGAGGTCCTATTCCGTCTCCCTTGAGGACTACACAATCCCCCTCTCCTCCTCCAGACCCCACCCCAAATATTTGCCGCTAGCGTCGTCGTCGCTGTTGAAGGGAGGCCTTCTGAAGCCTCCCCCTATCGTCTTGACTGTGAGAGGAGGTGGAATGAGACCTTCTCAGGCTTGTGCTGTAGACTCCAGTTATGATGGAAAGTTATGCAAACGGTTTCATTCATGTCTCATCATTTCCTACGTACCTCGCTCCTATTGATGACCATTCGTAGACATTTTCCTCTATTGAATCTATCCTCTCGTTCCTTGTGTAGTCTCATCATCATCATTATTATTCTCTGTGTGCTGATAATTCCCTTATTAGAGGAGGGGAGTGTGTTGGCGTGTAGTCGATCTTCTGCCATCATTTCTCATAAAGATTTGGTTCTCGAAACGCTGAAGAGAGTGAGGGAGGTGACAGAAAGGCAGGATTTAAGGGACTAGACTGAATCTTGGAGTGGGTCTTGGACTGGATTTGACTCCTCATTCACCCCCTCGGAGATCTGTCATCCACCATCTCAATCTATCCTTTCCCTCCTCCATTCTTTCCATTCATCCTTCTGCCCCATTCAATCTATCCTCCTACGCGTTCTCCTGTCAATGCCAGTTGTTGGAATTGATGGGGGATACTGTAGATCACGCGTCGAGACCTGCTTATTGATTGGATCGTGTACTGTACTGATGGATGATTGATTGCAGGCGTCCTCGCAGCCTCCACAGCAGCGACGGGCCGTCTCCTTCGAGGGTGCAGCATCTGCAGCAGAGGGCGGAGTCTCAGCAGCTGCAGCAGCCACAGCTGCAGCCAAGCGAGCAGCCTTCCGACTGCAGAGACCCACCAAGGTACGGTAGACGAGGGAGTACGGTAGCTCAGTCAATCACCGCAATCGATGCCCTGAAAGTGGGAGGGGGGGGGCTTGCTGTAGGGATTCCTATCCTATCTAAGCTGAGGATTTGCGCTGATCTAAAATTCGGTCATAGAGAGAGAGGTAGATCACTGTAGAGTGATGCAAAGTGCTCTCTCCTCATATTTCACCATAGGCAGATCGAAAGGGCTGCATATAACTCCCAGGAGGGATTAAAGAGAGGGAAAAGGTGATATGATTCCTACAGTAGTCTACCGTATGCCAGAATGAAGTGACGAAATAATTGATTCTAGTATTATCCATCCCTCCTCCTCCTCCTTCTCCCACCCTCTTCCTCCCTCTCTACTCCCACTCCACTCCTTCAGAGAGGTGTTGGCGTATGAAGAGGGAGGAGGAAGGGGAAATGGAAAGGGATCCCCTCCCTCCTTTCCTCTCTCCCATCCCCCACCCCCCCCCCCCCCTCCCCCCCTCCTCCTTCCACTTTCCTCTCTCTTATTTGCATTCATCGTCGTTGCGCTGTAGAATCTATAAGAAGGTTTCCACATACGACGTGAGTTAGAATATGTTTCACTATCGCTTCAACGGATTAATCGAGAAGAATGAGAGTAGAAGATAGAAGAGACGTTGCCAGAGCTTCTCAAATCGCTCTTCTGGAGTACATATCACGTGTATGAGAGCCTAGAAAATTTTCAACTTACGCATTTCCTTGACATGGCGCAACCAAAAACATACCGATGCTTCATTCATATAACTTACCCGATTCCTCATTTTCTGAAGCACGCTCAATATTGTGTAAAACAATAATAATTCAAGTGATATTATTCAATCTGCGTGTTTTGGTTCCTTGAAGAAAATAAGAGTAACACACATTATTTGGAGGGGACAAGAGACCGGTAAGGTCTCACCTTTCTTCCCGATGGTAAAGAAGTGGCCGTTGAAGAGGCGTCGCTTGCCGCCAATTGTCGACGATTACACCTGCAATAATGATACATTAGTTCAGTGATATGACCGGATACATACTTCATTTTGAACTGCACAACAATTGTCCCTAACCATTGCAAATTGAAACAGTTAATAAACACAGGCTCGATTAGAGTACCCACTCGCTATTTTTAACCCCTTCTCCTAGCCATTGTCACTGGTCCTATCAATTGTGTAAGGGAAACGAAGAGATTGGTATATTATTGCTTACCGATGGTCAGTCATAGCTATGAAGAGATCAAGATACTTTTCAAACGGAGCACGCTTTGCTAAGGTGTTCGCCTTGATGTGTTACAGATTCTCATAACAGGTCAAATTTATGGGCTATTCCTCGTAATAGACGTTGCAAGGAGGGCTTACTCTTGTTAGAGTGAATATAATACAAGTATATAGTGAACTAACCCTTCAAAAACGTCCTCAAATTGTGGAAGTCGCGGCTCCGAGTCGGGCGACCCTGTAACTCACGAATTAGAGCCAATCGCGTCGACAACCGGTCAAGAATCAATAAAGCCATGTATGCACGTTACGCACGACTAAAAATTACAAACAGAAACGCGATTTGTACGGCGAAACTCAAGAAATAACAAAATTACTGAGCTAGTCCAAATGTAGTTTGTAGCCAGCGCGAGCCGCTTTTAAACGGCTGCGGCTTAAACGGATCGTGAAATGCGTTATATCTTGCAATTTTTTTTTCGTTTATATCTTGCAACAGCAAGCGACAATTCAGGGACATCATAATTTTGTCTTTTCTTTATTTTAGATCAGCTTTTATAACCACAAGAACAATATAGCTCAGGCGCAGCTTGCGGCATGAAGGGGAAGTGCTTCAAACACCCATTCTTTACCCTAAACGTGCCATTTTGACCTACTTAGAATCGAGTTTGCATGCTGCGCGAAAATGCTTTCGATTGTCCAATTTGGTTGCGAACCAGATTTGTCGCCTCGATGTGCAGGTTTTGGGCCCTCTTGCCTCCCCTCAAAGTGGGCGGAGCCTGCGGTCTCTAAGTGTATGTAAAAAAATGAGGGCTTCTACAGGGAATCGAAGAGAAAAAGATGATGTTCCTAATGGATAAATTGACTGAGGGATAACGCGATTATTTACCCTAGAGACATATCAGCATATACAATCATCGTCGAGAACGAAAGAGCATGAGGAATCAGGAGAGCAATAGGCTAATGATGATGAAATCACTTAGCGATCCTAAGAGATTATCTGGTCCAGAGTAGATGCAATCATGATGACATTTCGCATGTTGCTGATTCGAGAATTAGATGTGAGGCTTTCTTGCACCTTTGAGTCTTTTGTGGAGAATGGAACGCGTTCTTTTGTGGAGAAGAGAAATCGAGAAAGACCCTCTGTGGGGTGGATGATAGTAGGAGAATACGGTAGCTTCTTTGCTGTAGATAAAAAATGCATATAGCGTCTTTCGTGAAAGCCATTGAAAGTGGAATAGTTCACTGTGAAGATTTTCTGTTTTCTGAACGTTGAAAGGTGCACTTTATATGGGAGAGAAGAGGGGATAGAGACTACTATGTAGACCCCCTAATTTGAGAATACTCAATGGCCAACTGCATGTGGTTAATAGATGGTGTCAAATTCAGAAAATGAAGGGCAAGTGCATAGGTAGGGGCCACAAGCCCCGCCCACTTTCCCTCGACACGATTCCCCTCAAAAGCGAGATCGAGAGAACACAACCTTCATTCGCAACCAAATCACTCGTCCAAAATCTTGATAGGTAGCTATGAGCACCCTCTATCGATTGATGCTATGAGACTTTGTGTCTCACTTCTCCCAGTAGGTCAAAAATCCAAGGAAGCAAGTCAAAACAGCTCAAAATGCTATTTTGAGGAGGTGCACACATAACCTCGCCCTCTAAATCGATTGATCTGTATTTTAGAGGAATTTTAAGCACAAAATTGGATTTTTAATAATTTTCCCTGAATTGTGCTTGAATTAAATATGAGCGCGGGAGGAGCGCGGCGAGAGAGCGGGGAGAGGGAGAGAGACACACGCAAGAGAGGCTCCGCCCCTTTATCTCTCGTCTCGCCTCTCTCCCCTCTCTGACTGGAAGAGGCGCGGGCACTTCGAGAGCTGTCCCGGGCTTCAGAGAAGAGCTAGCGACATACGTCCAAAAACAAAAGTGATATTGAGACCCTGACGGTCACATTGAGCCTAGTTTTGACCTGATTCCGAAAAGTTGGCAATCCACTTTGTGGCCCCTATGCATAGGGTTCACTCTTGCTTGAAGACAGCAAGATTTTGCTGCACTATAATCAGACCCGTTGCCGATACCAATCTCACCCACTCCGAGATCTCTCCTTATCCCTATAGCCTCTTCTTCTTCCTCTTCAGATCAGAATGTTGAATGAGTCCCTGCTACCTCTTCCACCTTCTCTTTCTAGGAATGAATTCGTTAAGAGTCGGACCCATTCCCCCACATCTCATGACCTTCTCTTCTCTTCTCCTAACCAAACTAAGGTTCTCTTATTGTCTTTTCTCTCTTCTTCTTTCATTTAGAAGACGGGCCCTTCTCAATATCCCATTTCCACATTCCGCCTCCTCTTCATTATACGCCCCATTTTCTAGTCCTGATGACTATTGACCCTATGACAGCGCAAGCCACGCCCCTTTATAAGCCCCGCCCACTTCGATTCTGGGAAAGATGAGGGAGGATCATCAGAGGAAGGGAGGGGTCTCCCCTCCCTTGCTTGTTTCGTATTTGGCTGACTTTGTCGCAATTTTCTTATTACTTGCATCTAGAAATGGATGCCTCATTCAGCACACGGTTCTCACTCGATGTTACACTTTTTCGGGTGTTTACAATAAAAATATCAATAATGGAATAATGTGTCAGGTTGAGGAGGATTCCTCGGGCGTCTCTTCCTCCTCCTCCTTCTCTTCTTCCATCGACAGTGGCATGGACTTCCTTGCTGTAGCTGCAGCAGCTGCAACACAGCGACAAGCGGAGGCTGCTGCACGACTGCATAGTCAGTTGTCGATTGATCTATCTCGGAGTACTGTAGCACAGCACGGATTGTCTTGTGTATGGAATGGATCGATGAGGCTCTTTTCTCACTGGAGAGACATCCCCCCCTGGGAGATTGTAATCAAATAGTGAACGTCGTCCTCATAATAATCTCCGAGTGGGCGATTGATCAATACACTCACAGTAATCCGAGACTAGTCCCTGTTCCGCACTATCTTCTCACCCCCAATGAAAGTGTCGATAGATCCCTCATCATTCCAGATCCCTCCATCTCTTCCTCCTCTCCCCCCGTCAAGCATCCCCCTACCCTCGTCCTTCCTCCGACTACCGTATGCCCCACCATCCAAGTGCCTACCGTAATCACGGAGAGCATTGGAGATTCACGCACTTTTAAGGTGAGAAATCGATTTTTGAAGTGAGCGCGTGGTCTCTCGAATAAATGGTCCGAAAAGTGAAAGAATCAGAAGGAAAAGCTGCAATATCCGGAATTCGCGCCAACAACGATAGAGTTCACCTGGTGAAAAGAGAGCAGGAAAGCACCTGCGAATTTCTAATTTCCGGGATCGAACGTTGAAAGATTGAGGGGGAGTAGAGGATAGAGAAATTAGGAAGGATACGGTTGTGAGGGTGGAACAAATATCAGAGAGGTCGAAGGAACAATGGAAGTGTTTGGAATATTCTATGCGCTCTCATGCGGCATTCTACCTTTTCTTACTTCGTTTTTGTCTTCTTTTCTTTCGTTGACAACGGAGGAATACGAAATGTGGACGCTTTCTTCTCGAATATCTCATTTCGGGTTTTCAAGTCTCCCCACCCTTTTTTCTGCCTGGGGTATGCAGAACAGACAGATCCAAAACGGAGATCCATCATTCTCCGTATATTCTCTACACTGAGAAGCCATAAGATGAAGACCGGAAATGGGATTATGAGAGATGGAGAGAAGAAGTGTCTGAGGGGAGAACATCACGTCAGTGGATATTAGTGTTGCGAGATCGAAAGTCTCTCGTAACGCACAGAACAGAAAGCCTACTATTCGATCAAGCCTACTATAGTGAATATTCGGCGAATGAAACGTAACAGGAGGACAAATATCATGAAACGTTGTGGGTCGATAACCATGGATTACGGTAATCATCGACTGCATTTATTCACCAATCTCATGAGGGAATTCTGAGGATGGAGTGGTTGATTTGGTATGTTGGATGCCGCGTGAGAAAGTTGATGAATTTTTGAACGGGGAAAGTTTCTCTCCTCATTTTGAATTCTTTCTTCTTCCCAGCCGAATTCGCTAAAACCTTCTTCTCACATGTTTTTCATCTCGATCAGTACGAATAAATGGTCAATTGGTCATGTTAAACCCTTGAAGGAACACCCTCAAGACTGCCAAAAGCCCTTCAATCCTCATAAATCCTAATCACATGTTATGACTCGTCTTTCCATGTGCGTAAACCGCGCCCTAATCACCCCTTCTCATCTCACACCACCGACCATCATCACTGCTAATATCCGGCTTCCGGAATCCGCAGAATCTCACTCGGCTCTCCTATTTGTGGATGCGCGCCGAGAGTGAATCTCCGGATGCGGGCGGGGACGTGCGATGATGGGATTAGAGAGATTGTTTGTCGAGGGAAGAAAGGTCTCCAAATGACGGCAGATGTGAATCGAGGAGATTTATTTTGACTTCCAATACACTACTCAAACTGCTGCAACAAGTAAACGTCGCACGAGAGAAAGAGTAGAAGTCAGGGTGCAAAAGCAGGGGGGAGGGAACTACCGAAGGTATCAAGGCTACCGTAACCGAATCCTCGTCGTTACAGGACCCTCCAATGATCTGCGAGCAGGGTCCGTCTGCCCCTTCTTCTCCGACGAGTCCGGGCGGGACTAGAATCAAGCGACCATCGCCCATCATTGTGTCCGATGACGCCACTTACAGGATCAATCTGGTACGGTAGACGTAGTTCAAATTACCGTAATTTTTTCTTCAATAGCCTTATCAATTTGTCTTTATAGAGTACGTTAGCAGGAGTTTTTTATTGATGGCCAATGGTATTTCGCAGATGACTGGTAGCAGTGGTTTCCCGGATATTTCGAAGATGTCCTTGCTCTCGCCTGGAGGCTATGCCACTTCAGATCTCGGCAGCTCACCAAGGTAGATCATGAAAGGTTACGGTAGGTCTCGGATGGAAGAGCGTGGGATACTGTAAGAAAGCTGATTTTTCATTTCCAGATCGTCCTTCTCCGCTCCTCAAGGCAGTCCCTCGCAATCGCCGTTGTTGCTCGGACCATGGACTGCATTCAGGTACGGAATGGTTACGGTAGTTTGGTATACGGTATACTGTAACTGAATATCGATTGGTTCAGGGACTCTCGACAGTTGGACGATGATGGGTCGGGATCGGAGTATGGAGGAGGCCATAAAGTGAGTTTAGTGAGGAGAAGGGAGAGATAGATTTCAGCCGGGAGGTATAGGCAGCCTGCTTGAATTGATTTTACTCGATCAGTGTAGGACGTTCAAACACTCCCTAATAACCTCCTCCCCTCCAGGATCTCCTCTCCCCCGGTATGATGCTCTCTCCGGCCCCTTTCTCTCCCTTCTCCGACTATCACTCCGATCACTGTGACACTCCCTACTCATCCTACGCCCGATCACCCAATCTATCGCCCCATCTTCCCATGAGTGGACTCCACTTCAGGTATACACTAGGGCGGAGTGCGGTAGTCAGGGATATATATTGGCGGATTGAACGGTATCAATCGATTTATTTCAGCTTCGATCCAGTCCGATCGGCATCTTCGATGTCTCATCGTGCAGGCACCACAGCTCTCGCTGGATCCTCCTCCTCCCTGCTAGTGCCTCTCGATTCAGCCGCCAGGTATACGGTGGACTGACTATTATTGATCGATATTAAGCGCAATACCGTAGCTAATGAATCGACTGCAGGGAACGATCGCGATCGGACTCTGAGATGTGCGGACAGCGCAATGATGAGCAAGAGGAACGCATGGACACTTCCTGTGTCTCGGTATGATAGCTCAGTTATCAATCTGCGATCATGGTGTGCCTACCGTAACCGCATCCTATTTTCAGGTTCCAGTCGCAGCATCGAAACGTAGCGGCGCCTACAAGAAGAGACTGCTGGAGAAGTACGAACAGGAGCAGCGAAGACCAGCCAAGCAACGGAGCACCTCGAGTCCGCCTCCCGGTAGTGGTGAGGTGAGTGGTGAGGAGTGGGAATAAACAGAAAGCGAAAAATTCTCACACAGCACACATTCAGGAGTCAGAGGTCGATGACTTCGACATGCGTTCGATCAGTCGACGTTGCTCGCGTCAACCGACGCTTGATGAGGTACGGTAGAAGGAGTACGATAGGGCGGAGGATGGGACAGACTCACGACTTGCAGCTGGCTCTCGGGATCCAGGAGAAACTCGGGCAGCAGTCGCAGATCGATCAGTGGATGGGACAGCAGCTGCAGCAGCTGCAGCAACTGTATAGGAGTCATGAGATTCTAGTGAGTTAGCACGGTTTAGATGTGTTTTAGAGAGTAGCCAAAGACATCTCTCGGAGCATTGAACAGTGTATTCGTTTAATCTCTTTGTAACAAATATAATTATACAAACACCGATCTGCTGCTTTCAGAATGCCGCAGCGTCTCAAGTGGCTGCTGCACAGCAGGCGCAGGCTCTGCTGGCTGCAGCTGCTGCAGCTGCCGCAGCCCCGCCCTCTTCCCCTCATAGAGGACTGATGATGAGACAGACGACGATCGATAGTGGAAGTATACTCCCACCACCTGCTCTCACTGGACCAATGAAGGTGAGGAGGAGCATGAGATCCTAGATTCAACCCCAGAACCAGTATAATATGTACATTAAAACGTTTCTGTAGGAACTGGTTTTGAAACGATTCACATCAATTATTTCACACGAGATCAGTTCGTCTCATTAGTATTGGCCTGATGGCAACGCTTTTTATTGAATCCCTTTCCTCCCGACTCCTCTTTTCTCCTCTCAGACTGCTACTCTCTGGCGTCGCTCTCGTTCTGAATCCGACGTCTCATCTCACAATCATCATCAGCAATTTGTGTGTGAACACTGTGGACAGGCATTCGCCCTCCATGATAGACTCGCCAAGCACATTGCCAGTAGACACAGGTGAATAACAAAACCAATCGAGGCTAAAGAAAGTGGAAAATATACGATTGTGTCTTCAAGTGGTCCGGGAACACCTTTCATCCATATACAACATCTCTGTGGTGTCTGAACTGGAGATATAGTGCTGAAAAGGGAATCAATCGATAATTAAGGGACAAGACGCCAGCGCAGAGCGAGGAGAGCAAGACACACAGATGTGGACAGTGCGGGAAGAGTTTCGGAAGGAGTGATATGCTAACGAGGTAGAGAATGGATTTATAACTTTTACTCTGCAAACAAATCACGACCTTATCGATTGGTTTAATGGCTGTGAAGCATATTCGAATTGTTTCCTCAGTGGAGAGACAGCTTATTTTTCTATAATTATAAAAAATCTTCAATAATACTAATAATATTAATAATATTGCAGACACATGCGTCTACACACTGGCCACAAACCGTATGCGTGCAACCTCTGCGGCCAGGTAATTGCATCACGCTACGCAATATATTAATAAATCTATATCATTGATGTCAATAATATTGAATCATCCTCAATCAATCTCTTCAGGTTTTCTCTCGTTCTGATCATCTCTCTACACATCAGAGGACTCACACTGGAGAGAAACCGTATCAATGCCCGCTGTGCAATTATGCTGCGGTGAGTCAACTTGATCTTTGATATTTAGAGTTTGATCTCTGATCTCTTCAGAGTCGGCGTGACATGATCACTCGTCATATGCGCACTCACATCAAGTCGGACGGCACTCCATTGGACGTGACGACAGCTCAATTGCAGCAGATATCAATGATATGCGGATTGAATCCCCAACAGACGGATATGAATACACTCATTGCTGTGATTGGCAGTGATAGTGGAGATGGTGAGTAGACGGCCATTGCTAGAGCAGAAGATCTAATAGTGCTGTATCCATTATGTTTACAATCTAGACGGAAAGAGCAGCGAAAAAAGTGGCAGAATGGAGAGAACAACATTCGACCTGATAAAATTAACCGAAAGCGCCGTTTCATTAGACGACTACTTTAGTACTGTATCCTACACATAATTAACGAGGTAACCATATTCCTGGCTAATTTTAGTACTTACCGAACTCATTCCTTCTGCAGGATCTCAGCCTCCAATGATCGTCCAGGCGCCTCTTCCCCCTCCCGAACCGGCCCTGCCTATCGTCGGAAGTGTCGGGTCGGCCTTCACTGCCTTCAAGCCGAAGCAGCAGCCTTCTCTTTCTCTGCAGCAGCTGCAGCCATCCCAGCTGCTTGCAGCCCCGCCCCTGCTGCATTCCCTCTCCACGCCCAACTCGCCCAGTATAAGCAGACAGACAAGTCTGGGTGGATCTTGAGGATATGGTAGCCCCTCGGGGTTACTGTACTGTGCATAATATCATCCCTGTGTGTGAGATGACGGGTTGCTAGATGTGTTGCACCAATTGCTAATTCATTCATCCATGTTTGTAAGGACTCAGGACAGAAGAGGTGCACCTCCCCCACACCCCCCTCCCTCCCCCCTCCCCCCCCTTCCCTCCTCCCGATGTATAGACTGATTAATGGACTAAAGAATGTTCGACCTTCACTTGACTATCTACTGTAGAAATGACCACACCATGCTGGTCGACGATCAATCTCAGATACATCTCTCATTATTCACCACTGTAGAGTCTCCTAGTCTGCAAATCGATTTCTTCTTCTTCCACCCCATATCTGAGAATTATTTCTTGATTTTTCTTATCATCCCACTTGTTACTCCAGAGAAATCACGAGATTATTCGTATTTATTGTGTTGTACAATGTACATATAAAGGCATTATCACCCATTGCACGATAGATGTTGCATGAACGGCAGGATAACAAAATTTTCCCTGTTTACTAAATGATCAAAGCATTCTAGTATTTCTCACGTAGTTGATCTAAATGGGTCCTAGTGGGCGAAGAGAGGATGCGCCTTTTGCTTGCATTGCGTAGTGAAATAAGCTGAATTTCGAGGAAGAAGGAACCAAGAGCGAGCATTTGAGAGCAAACATCCACCTTTTGAGTAGAGAGGGGGACTTCCCTTCCCTTCAATAGATCAAACGATGAAATGAGTGAAGACCCGCCTTCGGCTGAAAGTAGGTTATAAGTGGGCTCTACAAGATAATTCGGGCCTATCCTCATCACTTCCCTCCATTCTCTCAATCTTCCCCTGTCATGTCTTCTTCTGGTCTTCTCACAACACGGAATATTATTCGCATCGGGTTCCCCTTCGCATCTCATCCTCGAATCTTTCAAGATGAACAGGGAAAATGGTCAGGAATCCATGTGGATCTGTGGAAGATGATCGGTCAAGCAATGGGATCCACCGTCGAATTTACCTTCCCCGACTATCGTGAGTTTCCTCTTGAATTAGTGTTCATTCGAACTAGTGAGGTCAAGCCACAGCAGGTTGAACATCTTAACGGTTGGAGGAAAAACTTGTCTTCTCAGAGCACTTCGGGCCCGATGAACCAGAAGTGGATGGTCGATTTGTGACGGGAGTGCTGGGGCTACTGCAGAATGATAGCATCGATGCTGCCATTGGTGAGTAGTACGGATGGAGGATCCAGTAGCTTATCTGTCTATTCTCAGCGATTTACCGACTAAGAAACGAGGGAAATTGTGACTACTTTTTATTCCGGTAACGGAAGTATCGATTTCAGGCGACTATAACCTTCAGAAGGGCAGAATGGGCAACTTCCAGTACACGCCTCAATATGACTACCAGCCGGTAAAACAATATTGACACCAATAATTGATCCTTTGTTTTCAGATGAATCTTATTCGCCGAGAACGAGTCATCATCCCGACTTTCTTTATGAGAGTGGGAGAATTCATCGGGTCTTTCGGAGGACTCGCTCTTGTGATCACAATCAATATGCTTGTTGCAGCACGTGAGATCACTTTTTCACTTTATCAAACATGGAAGATACCAATTGCAGTCTGCACTATCTTTCTCAAATTCTACCCGGAGGATCTGCGCGCGGAGACGAAAACATATGGAATCAGGTGAATCCCGGTTGGAAACTGAAATCACATGAACAGGCGACACCTAAGATTTATCATCAAGGTTGCTCATTACGACCATCGCTAACTCCAATGAGACTCTTATCTCTCAGATTCTGCATCGTCTTCAATATCTTCGTCGCTTTCACTCTCTTTAATGCAACATTCGCAGGGAGCAATCTAGTGACATCCGTTGAGATACACAAAGAGTGAGGAACAAAGGGAATGGGATTATTACAGTAACCCGTTCAGAGTGCTCTCCGAGACCATCCATCAACTCACCAACGATAATGCCACTCTGATAGTGAGAGATATCTCCCACCTACTGGGATATGCCAACGTAGGATCATCATCAACCACACATATCATCATTCGTATTGCAGATATTCTTTTTCGATACGGATACTCCGTCTGAGGGTCGAATTACCGTCCTTCGAACGAAGAATGAAATCATTGAAAGACTCTGTTCTGATCCCAATGCCATCTACTTTGATTATCTTCGGGACTTCATTGAGTTCTACAATGGAGATCTGAAGGAGACGGAGACGGATCCATGCACATTGACAACGTTAGTACATATCACATGCAAATCATGAAGACTCCCTACAACTTTCAGGGTTGTAAACGATCTCAAAACCGAGGATAAATACACTGTCGGAGCCAGTTTGGGAAAGCCTTCTCCCATCGTGAATTATTACGTAGCTGATAGGATCAGAAATATAAAGAGACTGGAATTTGTGATTCTCGGATTGTTTGATGCCGATAAGGTTCGTTCATCTACATCTCTAGTTTATACGAGCTGTAATCTATTCCAGATTGACAACTTTTGGTTTCCTCGATACATGGGTCGTCCTGCCTTCATTCCGCCTGCGCCTCCTATGAAGTTAACTTATTTCCCCTTCAGTCTCAAATACTTGCTCATTTTCTTCTCCATTCTCTGGTTCGGATTCGCCATTTGCGCTGTAGCTCTCGCTATTGAGATTGTTTGGCACAAACGCCATTCATCGGCTTTGAGAGTAGATTTAGAAAGAGTTCTATGCAGATGCTCTGTTTAATCGGTTGGAAGTGTTTGTCTGTATATTGTGTTGGAGAGTTGTGTATAAACCAAAGCGTCAGATCATCTCGACGTCTTGTCTCTATGCAATTGTGATCAGGATGAGAGTTGGAATGTGTCTGTGGGATGGAAATGAGAGCACAACGAATGGCCGAGGATATTATGTTTTAAATTCGGAGAAAATAAAAGAAAGAATGAGGAGAAAGGAAAGAAGAAAAAAAACATTGGCAAGAAAGATTCTGAAACTGCATTCATTTTAATAAAATAGAATGAACGACGTGATCTTTTTCAAATGAATTATTTGTTGGCCACTCATATTTAAGAGACATTCCATGATATTCTTAGTGAGCAAACATCAACATGGAGAGCAGCAGAGCAATTAAGAGACATTCCACGATATTTCGAAGCTATTGGGAGGGGTCGACGGAGGACTTTTTTGCAACCTATGCCAATAAGTTCAGGGTGAAGTCCCCATACCTAGAGCTGATAACTGGCCCAATATGAGAGGCTGGGGTGTACCCTCCGGGAAATGCCAGAGGTGTCCCAAAAAAAGTCGAAAAATTCATCCCTGAAAAAAATACGTTCTTATAGGTTTTTCTGACGTGTTTTTTGATGAAAATAACGAAAAACATAGTTTGGAAGCAAAAGAACATCGATAACATGTCTAAAAATAGAATTTTCGTCATTTTTAGGACACCCTGAAAAGATATTTTAGCGGTTGGAAATTTTTTTATTGCAGATTCGGATTCTACATTTTAAAAAAACCACCTCCTCCGGAGCCAAATTTTCACTCTTTTAAATAGGTTCGCTCGGATTCGGCCCGAGGTGCTCTCGGAGGTTCGCGAGAGTACGATACCAACCAATTTCGTCATTTCGTGGCAATACAGTCACTTTTACGATCGAATTTCATTCCACTTATCGTTATTAAGCATTTATGTTGATGCGATGGTGTTGTTATATCGATAAAACACGAAAAAAATTGAAAAGTCAAAAAATCATTTTTTTTGAAATCTCAAAATTTCAAAAATTCATAAGTCATGTATCTGAGCTTCAAATGATGTATTCTCAACGGAAAATCACTCGAATATGAGTTATGAAACATATCTGAGAGTTATAACCGATTTGCGAACATTTTTTGAAATTGTGATTTTGGATGGGCAAATTATCGAGAAATTTTTCGAACAAAACTTTTTCTTTAGAAACCGTCCCAAACGCGCAGATATTGTTAATAATTCATATTCGAGTGATTTTCCGTTGAGAATACACCATTTGAAGCTCAGATACATGACTTATGAATTTTTGAAATTTTGAGATTTCAAAAAAAGTGATTTTTTGACTTTTCACTTTTTTCGTGTTTTATCGATATAACAACACCATCGCATCAACATAAATGCTTAATAACGATAAGTGGAATGAAATTCGATCGTAAAAGTGCATTGCCACGAAATGACGAAATTGGTTGGTATCGTACTCTCGCGAACCTCCGAGAGCACCTCGGGCGGGAAGCTGCGGAATCCGAGCGAACCTATTTAAAAAAGTGAAAATTTATTTTTTATTTAAAAGAATTTCATGTAGAATCCGAATCTGCAATAAAAAATTTCCAACCGCTAAAATATCTTTTCAGGGTGTCCTAAAAATGACGAAAATTCTATTTTTAGACATGTTATCGATGTTCTTTTGCTTCCAAACTATGTTTTTCGTTATTTTCATCAAAAAACACGTCAGAAAAACCTATAAGAACGTATTTTTTTCAGGGATGAATTTTTCGACTTTTTTTGGGACACCTCTGGCATTTCCCGGAGGGTACACCCCAGCCTCTCATATTGGGCCAGTTATCAGCTCTAGGTATGGGGACTTCACCCTGAACTTATTGGCATAGGTTGCAAAAAACTCCTCCGTCGACCCCTCCCAATAGCTTCGAAATATCGTGGAATGTCTCTTAATTCCTCTGCTCTGCTGCTCTCCATGTTGATGTTTGCTCACTATTGCTGAGTGATCGATCTCCTTTTGAGTAAGCACATTTCTGCAGAAGCAATGTATGACCAATGATTTTCTCATAGCATAACACGTTACAGATCAATGAAAATGCAGAGGAAATGTAATATTCCAAGGCAACTGGAGACGGCTACAAGAATAAATTGTGTATAACTGTAATAGAATTATTTAATAAACTTCGTATGTTAGGGTATATGTGTTTTGAACTTCACTCAGTCTAAATATATGTATCAAATAAACAAATTGTGCGATTAAAATTGAAAAAATAAAAAATAAAAATTAATTTGAAATGGTGGCCAGGTTTAGCGGAAAAAGCGATTATTTCTTTGAATAAAAAAAACTCAAGAACAGAACTTACCCGACCACTTACTGTAAAATTGGCGAAAACGACATACGTATTTTTTCGCGAATTTCCTCATTGTTTTTGTGTGCTCTTTTTCTTCTCTTTTTCTGCAATAATTTATCGAGAAGGAATCATTAAGATGGGTGAGGACGACCCGCCTACATGTGATCAAGCGGTCACCCGGATCCTGCCTTTCAATTCACTTGTGAGTTATTTATTTGATTTTTTGAAAATATATGGTGTTTACAGTTTCTGTGATTAATTTTAACCTTCTCTATCTCATATGAAATAATTTATAACAAATTGGTATAGCTAATCGTTGTGGCATTCATCGTGCACTACGAATTCGGGATTTCAGTTTCAATAATCACATAATGTGTCACATATGCATAATGTGTGCACGCTATGATACGCTTTTCTACGCTCCTTTCCCTTCCCATACATCTAATAGAAATACAAATGACATGCCGGCCCGGCACGTTTCTTCGTCACCATTTCTTGTTGAAAGGCGACCGGAGAAGAACCCGCGTCAGGTCGGAGAAGAAGAACTTCGTGCCCGGCTCATCCAACATCGAGATTAAAGTCGACGAACTGGATGCACCCGACATTAGCCGAGTGAGCTCGTAAATACGTTTGATTACAGATCATCGAGAAATAGTATTTCTAGAAAGTACGTGATTCAATGTATTGTGCTTCATTATTGTAAATCGTGTTCCTCAAAATGCGATCAATACGATCAGGTCTTCAATTAAAAAAAAAAATCTATAGTGGATTATAGGAGGTTGGCCAACTTGAAGACGATCAGATCCCAGACTGTGCACAGCCTGACGCGGGTTCTTCTCCGGTCGCCTTTCAACAAGAAATGGTGACGAAGAAACGTGCCGGGCCGGCATGTCATTTGTATTTCTATTAGATGTATGGGAAGGGAAAGGAGCGTAGAAAAGCGTATCAATTTGTGTTTCTAAAGCTTTAACGAGTATGCACCGGTTATATTATGTTTAGTGTTACAAATCAGTGTTACAAGCTGCGAGAGTGAGTAATAAACACCATAAATATTCCTTTAGACAGCCACAATATTTCAAAGTATTATTAGTATTCGATACTTGAAATTTTTGATGGATTTTGACAGTTATTTTGCAGGTATGGATGAACGATAATGAAGATAATTCAAAGAAGAGAGTTAAGTTCGTGCCCGGCTCATCCAACATCGAGATTAAAGTCGACGAACTGGATGCACCCGACATTAGCCGAGTGAGCTCGTAAATACGTTTGATTACAGATCATCGAGAAATTTTAGAAATTCTAGAAAGTATGTGATTCAATTAATTGTGCTTCATTATTGTAAATCGTGTTCCTCAAAATACATTCAATATCATTGGTCACAGTAGATCATCGTTTTTCATTGCCCTATTCTGCTTAGCAGAGATATTTTAAGTATTACAAATGGTACTCTTCGTATGACACTATTCCGAGTGGAAACAAGAATAGCACCATCTGGTTAATGTTAGACATCACGGATGTTTCAATGAATATTTGTTACAGATCGGTCTTCTTCATCCTCGTCAAGTGTCCACGGTCGCTCGTCCACGGCCACCATCCATTCAAGACCCGGCACTTCTTTTTGTCTCGCACGATGTAAGTATATTTGTGTTTATTCTATATCTTAAGATAGGCGAGGTGCTACGCGACCAGTCCCCCGGCAATTGTTTATTACTTCCAGGATCCAGCAGCTGATTCGAAAGATCACACCATCGGTGTTCCTGCGACGTATAACAATCAGTTTCGGCTGAGAGTTGCCGGGCTAGCAAAAGGAAGACACTACAAGCGTCTGCATTTGAACGTATGAATATTTACTGCCAAGTCTCAAATATAGATAATTGTGTAGTACAGGTGACAGGATTGATGCTGAATCAGTTTCGGAAGTGTATGTTCCTATGGAAAAGGCTTGTAAATATTTTCGGATATTTGAAATGGGATATATTTCAAATTTTCAATAACTGATTGGAATCGCAGTTCACTGTGAGCGACTCGTGGTATCGAAAGAAGATTCTCAAGGAGATGACCAATATCAAGGCAGAGACGATGACCACAGATAATACGGTAACATTCAGCTCTATCTATGTTCAATTGAATATCGCAATGGGCTGATGGGGGGGGGGGGGGGGGGGGGGAGTACCTGCGATTAACAAGAAAATAAATTTTTTCAGTGGATGACAAAGGATGATTTTCCGGATCTGTTTCGTAACAAGAGTCGCGTCATAATCGAGAAGGAACTACGGTCGATGCACTCAAAATCATATCTGGCAGTGATCAAAGTGAGGATTCATAACAATTTATCATGAGGAATTTTTCATTGATGCTGAAGAAATTCCAGTTCAATATTATTTATATGACCAAGGTATTCTTCTCATGAACTCATGAGTTTTTTAATTGTAAAGATGAGGCAACCACGATGTTGTATCCTCGCTCTCGACTCCACGAGATGTCTTCTTATCTTCAAAATAATACATTTACGGAATAAATTTGGCTTTACAGGACATTTTCTTGGGAAAAATCGATCTGAAATATTTGGAGTCTCCGATTCAACAGCCCGGCGCTCGCTTTTATCTCTGCTCAGACATCAAGAATGACAAGATGCTCGCTGAACTATGGAAGGCAAGATCATTGTCTATTCTGAACTAATGTATATTACAAAATGAGATAAATAATAGACTTTATTTTATCTTGTTTTTACAGAGTGATGGATGTGGTGGCATCCGCATCGACGAAGGAAAATTCCAGCTTCGGTTGCAAAAAACTCTCTCTCACTGGTATTCTCCCGGACACCTCACTGTGAAAATTTTGGAGTAGGCAACTATGAAGTGTTTATTGTTTTAGAACATATTTTTGTTATTTGTTAATTTCTCTTTTTGTTATATATTGTTCCTGGCAGAAACACATTTTGATATTTTGTATAGGAGTAGTCCTGCAGAATGAATAAATTGTGTAAATGCGTCTTATTTAATAAATTTTGTATGTTAGGTTATGTATGTTTAGAACACTCAGTCTATTTTTTATTTAAATGAACAAATGTTACGATTTAAAAAAATGTATAAAACATGGTGAAATTGCGTTTAAAACAGGTTGAAATCGATTAATTCATTGAATAAAAATGATTCATGAACAGAACTTATCTGGTTACTGTAACTCAGGTGAGAGGAACAAAATTGGCGCCAAAACTTGAAAAAGCCGAAGCCAAATCTGTTTTGTTTTTGCTGTTGCTGTTGTTCTTGCATAAGTTGAGGTTGTTATCATTGTCTGAATGATGTATATTTGAGGATGCACGACGGAGAGACGACCGTTCAGTGTCTTATCTGCGAGAAGACTGTCAACGTCAAGGAGGTCTCAAATCACATCCACGTACACATGAGCTACTTCCCCTATGTAAGCATTTTGTGATTTCCAGGCTTTGTTCTTTCCAATATATTATGCGGTTGGCACCTTTGATTCCGATGGCACAACTAAATAGTTCAGCCCCGGGCATTTTCGAATATGTTAAAATATTGCTGAACAGTAAACCAATTCTCCCATGTCGGTCCCTCGATATTATTTAACGCTTTACACAATAAATGACTGGTTGCGATATTCCTACCAGTTATATACGTTACACAAACAAGTTCAGAATTTTTTTCTAGAAGTGCAACAATTGCGATGAAAAATTTATTGAACGAGCAGCTCTTGATGAACACATATTTGAAAAAGATCACAGCGGAAGTCAAGTGAGTTCTTTTTTATCGCAATCTCATGGGATTTAACCTTTGCAGTCGTGTATCAAAGGAAAAATTATTTTTCCTATAGAATTCACTTTAGCTGGGTTTGAAAATATTTTTTTAAATCTAGCGAGTGACTTATTATTGTTTAACGTTCGAAATGATCGAATCGAATTGATAAAACCACAAAAAAATATTCAAAGTCGTGTGCAGTTTCTAATTTCAATCAAGTGTTGTGTTTATTCAGTCAATCGATCTCTACAAGCAACAGGAGGTGGAAGTAAAGATCAACGATACCCTCTTCGTCGCTAAGAATGGAATGGAAGAACTGTTGAGAAAGAAAAAGTTGGTTAATTTTATTGATTAGGGAGGTCGGCAAGAAATTGAGAGGGGTGATTTTTGTGGGGTCTCGTCTGCATGTCCCACTTTTCTGAATCTATAACGATTTGGAGGGCTCTAGTAACAAAATAGAAGAGCAGTGGTTGCTCAATACAGTGCAGCATAGCAGGGCTCGTAGGATGCCAAAACACGTGAGAAATGAATTTATGAAAAAAATTCTAAAAACTTTCTGGACACCCTAATAACTCTTATAATTCGTTTTTTCTCTTTTTGTCAGTCGATTAATCTTGCCATTTAAGCATCCCCTCATTCATTCCTCTCTCTCAATCATCGACTTGTCGACGGATACAGTCCCCGGCATCTATTCCTCCTGTTATCTCCTCTGCTGCTAACAAGACTGGAGAAGTGAAGAAGACGAAGAAGGAGAAAGTAGAGAGGCCATCTAAGGAGGAAGTCCATCAATCGGTGAGTGATGGGAAAGGAAGAAAAAAACAGATTTGCGGTCTCTGTTTTTATTAGTTAATCTGAGGTTTGTTTCCTCAGTGCCTATGTTTTCTGTATTCTTCCCTTTCACAGATAATCTCAAGAAGACCATCCTGCAAGACTGATGGAATCGTCGAACCTCCACTGAAGAAGTCCAAAGCTACGAAGACTGATGAAAAGGTGATTAATTATTGCGTGATTGAAAATAAATATTTGAAATGTTATTGAAAGTTTAGCATTGTAGACCAAATCGTCTACTTCCACTACAGTTGAAGTCGCCATTTCGAACAATCCCGTCAAAGGTGAGTGAATGTAATATGGAGATGATCTTGAGCGGTGTACTCTCCAATTATACAGATTATATTTTCATTTTGAAGCTCTTCTTAAGCCGACCGAGAGGAAGGCGTATAGAGACTCGACTTCAAGCGGATCAGCAAAGAATGCAATGGTTATCGACCAGAGTGACGTATGTTCATACAATATTGCTCCCTTTATCTCTATTTGCACGTAGATCATTCTGGAAATACTTTTGTTATCATTTCCTATTATCATTAGCATTCTACATTCATTATCACTCATTGTTTACGCTTCTTCTGAATACAACAAACAGAACGAGAAGATGCACAAATGCATGCAGTGGTTCATATCTTTAATGTGCTGATATTCTCAGACTTCTTGTGGCAGTGAAGTAAAGCAGCCTACACACGAGAGAAAGGAGGATCATCAAAAGGTTTGTGATGATTTAAAAAAAAAAATATATATATATATATGCTTGGTTTTTAGCAGCCATCGCGTGTGGTGAAGAAGTCGAATAATGATAAG
Source organism: Pristionchus entomophagus (assembly GCA_036245825.1). Lineage (NCBI taxonomy): Eukaryota > Metazoa > Nematoda > Chromadorea > Rhabditida > Neodiplogasteridae > Pristionchus > Pristionchus entomophagus. Next base: position 20,802,762 of record BTSX01000005.1, read on the forward strand.
AATGAAGAGAAGGAAGATTATGAAATCTCTTGTATCTGTGGCCAAACAAAAGATGATAAAAAGCCGATGGTACAATGCGACAAATGCGAAATGTGAGTATGTTTTATTGACTGAATAAATTTTAGTTGATTTGAGAATTAGTTCTAGAGCTTCAGGGAGAAGCAAGAGCTATCATTGCCAATATATCTTTGGCGGGACCTAGAGCAATCATGGCCAATATGTTTCTCCAGATGGCGCCACATCGTGTGCATCTTCCCTGTAGCTAAGAAAGCTCCTAATGGCAGCTTCATTTGCCACATGTGTCATCTCACTCCAAAACAGGTAAGACATTTTGTATCCAAAATTAAAGTTTTGAAAAAAATATAAATGTCTAATGGATACACGCATGGAACATATTTCTGGTCGAGTTTTTCGTGATTTATAATATAATTAATTTGTAGGCTCGTGATTTCGAGGATCGATTGAAGGAACAGAAGGACAAAGAGAGGGAGAGATATAATGAGCAGCAAAAGGAGAGGAGACAAATCGATGTAAGTGGATGAACCATACTCGAGTATATTTAGTAATTTGTCCATGCAACATACAGTCTAAATAGTTTTGCTTCGTTTGCTGAATTCTCCAAGTCATCATATTCAACAATATATATCTGAATTAAATTAAGTGTAATCCCTTTTGATGCTGACGGTTGATCATAAATAAATAAATTGATAAATATGATGTTTTCTCCATTGGAGATGCGCTCTTCGATTGACGCAACACTGGCAACTGGATCGAAGGCAAGCACGAGGAGAAAATAATAAAGAAGACGTCTATAAGATTGAAGATTTGATAGAGATCTATAACTGATTAATGGAGGGGAGATTCCCATTCCTATCACCTGATGATTTTGTCCTTCGATTCATTTATCCTGCTCAATATGTTCCACTCATTTCCTCTCGAATACAATTGTTAATCTATTTAAATTATATGTTAGTTAGTAACACTGTTATTATAATATGCTGAATTCTCAATATCATAATTTTCAATTTTTTTCCAAGTGTCCTGTTGGATTTCCCCTTTTCCCAATAGAAACTGTTTCTTGTGGCATCATATAAGGAATTATCCTTCTTCTGTTAAAATCGTGACTGCACGCATAATTTGAAAATTGTTCTTAACTTTAATCCGTCAATGTTGTTCCTTTTCGAATGATAAAGTTCTCTCTCGTGTATTTTCTTTGTTTTCCCCCCTCCCCTAGTCACTTCCTCTTACCATATGGTGGCCACGAAACGGGGGGCTTCTGGTGGTGACTCCCCCATTGCAAAGCGGGGAGCAATCGATAACCTGATTTGCACTGCCTAAGAGCTTGCAATGAGGGATGCCCCTAAGAGAGTCGACCAGTCCCTTTGGACTGAAATCACAAATGTCTTGAGACAAATGACCACGCAGGTTGATTTGCTCCTCGTAAGAGACAGTGATTCCGTAGAAGTGGCCACTCATACCCCTTCCACTTCCTCCTCTAACCCCACTACTCCTCTCTTCCCTTCCCTCTTCTCCTCCTCTCGTCCCTACCCCCCCCCCCCCCCTCTCCCTGGCGAGGACCCTGTTGAGGCCCATCTGAGAGCGAGATCGCTGGTTATCTCAGGTGTTATGGAGCCTGCCTCCTCTGAATCTTGAAGAGAGGTTGGCCAGTGACAGAGTGGCCGTTGGCCGAACTCTCGCTAGCCTCCAGGTAGAGGCTTCTCCCCAGATGGTCTATCGAATGGGGAAATTGTCTTGTGAACACCCCCGTCTGCTCAAAGTGGTCCTTCCGTCTCGATCTCACCTCCTCACTGCTCTCAAAAATGCTCACGTTCTCCGCAAGAACGAGGAGTTCAAGGGTATCTTTATTCGCAAATCCCAGACAGTGGAGGAGAGAGAGAGAAGTAAGACCTTGAGAGTCAGACTCAAGTCGTTGCGTGAGTCGGATTCTAACTGTCCATTTGTCCTCTACCGGGATGACTTGTGGCACAGGGATGACATTCGCACTCATAAGCGCACTCGACTTCCCCCTCAGGGAAACTAATTTGTCGTACACCCCTATTCGATCCCTCTTCGTATGTGAACATTATCGATTCGTCTCTTGTTGTTGCCTCGACCTCTCCTCTTCCTCTCTCCCCATTCCCTTCTTCCCCTGCCCCCCTTTCGTCTCTCCCCTTTTCACACACTCTCTCGCCCTCTCATGACCCTTCCTTTCTCCTCTCTCGCCTTCCACTATTCCATCGCCTGTCTCTCTTGTTCCTTCCCCCCCCCCCCCCCCCCCCCCTGCTCAGGCTCAATCTAAGTTATCCTGCTCGATGTTTAATGCGCGATCCCTCTGTAATAAGATCCCAAACGTTCACGCCACCCTCTCTATTGACAGACCCAATATTCTCTTCGTCTCTGAGACTTGGCTCTCTTCTAAGATCATAGACTCTGAGCTACTCCTTTCATTCCCCTACCGACTGTTTCGTTCTGATCGCCCCCGTCATGGTGGTGGTGTTTGTGTATTCATTCGTGATCATCTTCCTTGCTCCCGAGTTACCATTCCATCACTAATTTCGAGTGATATTCTTGTTATTGATATCCATTCCCCACTTGCCCCTACTCCTACCCGATTCATACTTGTCTATCTTCCTCCTAGCACAACCACTGCCCAGAATACATCTCTTTTCGATCTTATTTCTTCCCTGGTATCCGTTCAGTACCAAGTGGTTGTGCTAGGTGACTTTAAATTACATATCAATTGGAACTCTCCCGGTCTCTTTTCTTCTCAAGATTCATGTCTTTTTGATCTCTCTACCGACCTTGCTCTCTCTCAAGTCGTCCCCTCCCCCTCCCTCAATGATCATTCCCTTGATGTCATTCTTTCTCCCCCTTTTTTTCCCCATTTCCCATTATCGCATATCCGCTCCTTTTCGCTATGCCGATCATTCCTCTATTGATTTCCTGTTCTCGTTCCCCCTCTCTCATCCCATAATAGTGCATACTTTTGATTTCCGCAAAACAGACTTCTCTGGACTGGACAATGCACTTTATGGGACTGATTGGGAAGCGATTCTCTCTGACTTTATCGATGTCTCCGATCTGTATGATCGATTTGTGTTTCATATCATTGCGTTACTCCCTTCCTTTGTCCTTCTCAAAAAGTCTTCTCTTCCTTTTGACCAATACCCTTCTCTTATCAAATCACTCCTTGCCCATAAACGCGCGTTGTTTGACAAACTCCATCTTCACCCTGTTCTGTCCCAGTTCTCTCAAGTTTCGCGCAAATTAGATAGTGAAATACGAAAGTATATTCGCTCTTATGAGAATCGTTTGCTTGCCAGTAACCATAGTCGCTCTTTCTATCGTTACGTGTCGCTATTGTTGCTCCTGACGGTTCCGTAGTCGCTTGTTCCTCCCAGAAAGTAGAAACTCTAGCTGATTATTTCACCTCAGTTTATACTAGTGACGACGGAACTGTCCCGACCTGCCCCTCTCTAGTCTCGCAATCCATTCCTGTCTCTATTATCCTCCCGCACGAAGTCGCCTCCCACCTTAGTCGTGTCTCTTCTTCCTGTTCTCTCCCCTCTGATAACATTCCGTCCATTATTTTCAAGAAGTGTTTATTTCTCTTTCCACACCTCTTGCTCATATCTTTAATTACAATTTAATGCTTGGTAATATTCCCTCTCTCTGGAAATCGTCTATTGTGGTCCCTATTCCCAAAGTAGCTTCACCCTCTTCTGTTTCTGACTTCCGCCCAATTAGTCTCACCCCCATTCCAGCTAAAATCATGGAACGATTGCTCAAGCCCACTATTATTGATTGGTGTACCGCCCACAATATTATTCCCCCCGAGCAACATGGTTTTCTCTCTAGACGTTCAACTACTATATTCAGACTCTTATCGCGGACGGTACTCCAAAGTCTGAGCTGTGAAAGTCGATTGATACTGACAAGCGGGCACCATTGAAGATAAATAGCTACTTATAAAACAGAACCCATTGATTATCACGTTAAGCGAGCCGCTCTCGCAGCCATCTTCACCTCCAGTGGACTCGCATCGACCAGCAGTACTCCCAAGCGCAAGGTATTATTTGTTTCCTTGTTTGTTAGTTTGTTTATATTCATGTTATATTTATAAGCCATTTCCAGTCTGGCAGCTACGTGTACTACTACTAAGTGGAAATACGTTTTCACTATACTCCGCGGACATTGACTATCCTGAGGTATCCATTATAATTCGCGGAACTGTTTGTTTATATAACCTAAAACACAGAAATTTGTGTTTTTAAAAAAAGCGACACGCGGATTGATGCGAAACCAATCGGCGGATTGATATCTCTTTCAAGCTCCTTATAAACTTGAGTGTACAACACATACATTTGTAATGGTAACTGACCATTAGCATCCACTCCACATCGTACTCTTGATCTTCTTGTGAGTCACTTGAGTCTTCCATTCATCCAGATCGATTCGAGGCCGTTGTTGCACTCGAGGAATGGGGGATATCATTCCAATCTGACTAGCCATGAAGCTTCTCCATTCTGATCTCGTGCGAGTTGGATGCTGACAGTGTTTGATGGTGACACTTGCGGAAGGGAAGGATGATGTGTTTCCCTTCTTCTCTCTAATGGTCGATGATCTCTCTTGCATGCTGTCTTGGTATTCTCTCAGCTCCTTGGCTCGCTTCTTCTCCAGTTGTCTTCTCTTCTCAATAGCTTCATCAGTCTGGTCCTTGGAATGTAGATCAGAAATGTGCTTCATCTCTCCGGTTATCGGTTTTCATCCTTGGTGGGGATCTTGATGTAGATCGTGATATTGGAGCCTTCATGGAGACTCTGGGAGGAGATGTAGATGGCCGATCGAAGTCGAATTTCCATTCTTTTGAGGGATGGCGTGATCGTGTTGTTCTGGGCCCGAGTCTCATCTCTCTTTCCCTCATTCTTCTCTTCCTATCTGCTCCATCTTCTTCCTTCCGAGAATGTCCATCCGATTCTTCAGAGGAGTGAGGGGAACATGGTGTTCTTGGTCCAATTCTCATTTCTCTTTCTCTCTTTCTTCTCTTCCTCTCAGCTCCATTCCGTTCTCTCTTACTTCCAGCTTCTTCATTCTCTTTATTCCGAGGTTGTCCCAATTCCGTGAGTTCCGCATGCATTTCCTCGAGTTCAATCTCGTCATCTCGAATCTCTCCTGACTCTAGACTTGATTCTCGCCTTCTGGAAACCACAGGAAAGGGGAACGATGGAGGTGTTGAGACAGGCAGGAAGAATAGGCAGAGGGTGTGTAGCGAATTTCCTCGTCCCATTGATTGTATGATCTCCTTGTTCTGAGTGACCATCAGTTCGAGGTGCTCGATGTTCCCTCATCTGGTCTCTCTTCCTTGTCACGTAACATACGTGTTCTGGGCCGGCGACAAAAATGTCCTCGAGATTTGCTCCAGATCCACGAGAGGAGGTTGAGTGGTACGGTAGTTCGAGTAGATTGATGATGAACAAGTGGTTGATCTGTCCACAATTTCTTCTTCAATCCTCCGAATATTCCTCTAATCGAATCCATCATCGTCACTTCATTCTGGTCGGGATCTGGTGGAATGGGGTCCGACTCGACTGGAGCGTCCTTCGTCACCGTATCTGTTGGTACAACGACGGTGATGAACATACGAGATAGCCTTGTCATCAGAGAGGTGAAAGAGACGATAGTATCACTTGATTGAGCACTCATTGGAGGAGGTTCCGAGCTTTGCTGGATGTCATGAGTGAGTAGAGTGACGGGATGAATGTGATAATCTCGCTTTCTCTGAGACTTCTCGTCGGACCTCTGATCTTCTGCATGCTCCTTCATCAGTTCGCCTTGGTAGTCGCTCTCCTCTGGAGTGAGTCGGTAGAATTGTCGCCTTGGTAGTCGCTCTCCTCTGGAGTGAGTCGGTACCTTCTCGGTCACTTCGTGATCCATCGACCCGTATAATCTGCCAGAAATCTGCGAGAAAAGTTCCGGAACTTTTCTATCATCTCATGGAAAACTTCCGGAACGAGACCTGCGGGAAAATCCTGCAGTATTAGTATGTCGATCTTTGGTTTAAACTTTCCTAGTCTGTTCCCTAGTGTACAGTTCTATTCGTTCAGATCGATCTGGCTCCTTCGCACCAGTCTTCTCCTGATGGATGTACCGAGAACGCGGAGAACGAGAAGATGCAACCGCGAAAAGTCGGTTCGATTTGAACTGCTGATATTGGACGTGACTGACACCACTATATTCAGACTCTTATCGCGGACGGTACTCCAAAGTCTGAGCTGTGAAAGTCGATTGATACTGACAAGCGGGCACCATTGAAGATAAATAGCTACTTATAAAACAGAACCCATTGATTATCACGTTAAGCGAGCCGCTCTCGCAGCCATCTTCACCTCCAGTGGACTCGCATCGACCAGCAGTACTCCCAAGCGCAAGGTATTATTTGTTTCCTTGTTTGTTAGTTTGTTTATATTCATGTTATATTTATAAGCCATTTCCAGTCTGGCAGCTACGTGTACTACGACATACGCGACCCGGACGATTCGTATGAGGAGGACGATGATGACCTCGACTATGTCCCTTTCGGAATGAGTCCGCTTCCTATGGGAGATACCAAGGCCTCTCCTGGACTCAACAAGTCCTTCGATGGAAAATCACCCTGTGCTGCAAGGAAAATTGCCAAGGCCATTCGGAGAGGAACTCCTCTAGTTCTCGAGGTGGGTATCTGGATATCATTCTGAATATCATTCTGGATATTATTTGTGAAGAGCAATGCAAGTGGAAATACGTTTTCACTATACTCCGCGGACATTGACTATCCTGAGGTATCCATTATAATTCGCAGAACTGTTTGTTTATATAACCTAAAACACAGAAATTTGTGTTTTAGGTATCTCCTGTGTGACAAGAAGAAGCTATCTGCTAAGGCAATGGGCACTCATGAATACGATGTGGAGTGGATGCTAATGGTCAGTTACCATTACAAATGTATGTGTTGTACACTCAAGTTTATAAGGAGCTTGAAAGAGATATCAATCCGCCGATTGGTTTCGCATCAATCCGCGTGTCGCATAGATTGTTAAATGAAGGGACTAGAGAGGACAAGGGGAGATGCATAGTCAACTTCATATCATACGAGGTGTGTTCCATTCAATGGGGCGGATGAGCCCCGCTAATGCTAAAAAAAAACCTCCAAACATAGGGACTGAGAGCAAAACCGCATCTCTTCTCCGGTCCGGCAGTATTGCTGCACCGCGAAACAGTCTTCTTCGTAACCGGCGCGCAAAAGATAGCAGTAGAGTCGATCTTCAATGATACGTATCCGGATCTGGTTGCAATGGATGTAAATATTGAATGTGCACGATATCTACCGGAGCATTCAGGTAAGAACAACATAAACGCGATCATAGCTAATTCAGCCTATTTCAGTACTAGAGTCTGAACATCAACAAAAAAACATAACATCAACATCAACAACAGGAAATGCAGAGGATTTCGGAGAAGACTGAAACTCAGGGGGGGGGGGGAGGGACTCAATATTCTCCAACATTTCTCATCTCCTTCATTCTCTTCGTGTTATCGACGGCATTTGCAAGAGAAACGGAATGCTCCTGGATAACATTGATTCTGTCAGAGATTGCTTCATTGTCTCCTGATGTGAATGCTCTATTCATCTCCATCCCGGCCACTATCGCTGAAAGAAATTTTTGAAATTTCTAATATGCTTACAGTGTTCTTACCGATAATGCCGTCATCTGCACTGTGAATGAATACAGAGTTGCACTTGTTCTCTTCTTCGACCTTTGAGCTAATAGAGCGCACCTATCATTCGAGGCCACTCCTTCCTATTGCAAACACTACCAATCTCTTCTCTTCCCTTCCTCAGTCTATCGATTATCCTGAGCGTAGTTTCTGGGGCACCGAGTGTATAAAATACGTTATCTTAGTCGCAGAGCGGTCGACGGTAGCGTCCTTTGAAGAGGGCTCTATCATGACTCCTCTGCTACTGAATACACGAGGTTGCAAAGGCAAGGACAGAGAATGCAAAGATGATACCGGAACTGTTGTGTGGAATGGCGATTTGATTAAGGACGACTGTAGAATAATATCGGTGGGCGAGTATGTAGGATTGATTGGCGATCAAACGATCGTAATCGAGGCCATGCATGCTGCACTTACACTCTCGTCTCTGAAATCTCATTCCGGTATTTATCGTCGATGCTTCTCTGTCCCTGTCTGGGAAACACGTCAAGGTTCTCTGGTAACTTTTCCCGATTGGCCCAGAATGGGGGATTTGAGAGAGGCATCCGCCTTTCAAAATGAAACCTTATTGGCCAAAATCGCGGAAGAGAAACCAGAGGGAGGAACCAGAGTGAATAGAGCAGTGAAGGAGGAGAAGTGGAAACTACCAGAGGAGTTCGAAGGGATCGGAGGATGGAAGCTACCCCAGCTAGGAGAAGCTCTACTTTCTTTGAAGGTGACCCCAATGGAAGTTGCTTGGCAGCATGTGAAATATAACGTTGGTCCGAAAGTGGCAGTCATCAGAGCCATAGCTGCCAAAGCATTCCTGAGGGAGTTTCATTCTTACTATAAGGAAATGAAGTATGAGGATCTAGAGAGAGTAATTCGAGCGAAGGTAGTTAGTGAGATGGGATTGAGATTACTGGAAGAGATGGAACAATATCATCCTCTCGACCAAAGAGTCACGTTAGAAGCATTGGGAGTTGTCTTAGAGACAGGAGGAAGTAGATATCCTGAGAGAACGTTAACGTCGCTCGTGGATAGCGCCATCGGTCCGGTGCTACCACGACCTAGGACCGTTGATCAGTCTTCTCAGGTTTCTTCTCCAGTAGCTCTCTCAGTCTACGCAGACTCAATCAACGACTTTCTCACGGAGAAGACGATGGTCGAGAAGGAGGAGGACAAGCAGCGGTACATCTATCAAGTATTCGGAGAAGAGAGCGAGTTGAATGAGGTACTAGATCTGATTCTGAGAAGAAAAAGATCAAGTAGAGCAGTATCCACTCCCAAGCCAACTACCACATCATTAGCGACCCCGGTAGCGGGCTATGATGATCGTGCAGAGCGAAGGCGCAATATCACAGATGCGTCAGTGAACGTTAAACTGAACTTTCTCTCGTCTAAGATCACTGCTGTGATGAGAGAACAGTTTGGTAAATCGTACTCTGCCATTTGCAAACTGCAGCAGTCTCAATTGGCTACTTGGTGGGAATTGATCCCACCATTGGCGTCCGAACGATACTAGGGCACTATGATGTGGCGGCTGAGTTTGTAGGAGAGGATATTCTGAAGGTGATAAAATGCCAATCAGTGGAGATAGCTAGAATTTCAACGTCGAAATCCATTGATAGCGACTGTACAACGTATATTTCAGCTTACACCCCTCAGGGCTCCTTGTATTTCATTATACCAGGCACTAGAGATTTATCGTTGGCTTCCCCTAAGGAGGATTGCGCTGTCAGTCAACCCATCATCTTCTTCTCTAATGGATCCTACTTTTCCTCCGACAACGAGACCGTGGAGGTGACGGTCTTGCGAGGCGATGAGCAGTTAGAGGTTGACATCCGTGGATTGGACTTCACGGCTCCAGGCCTGTTTAGATCCGCTATGGGCTCAGCTTTTCCTCCGGAATTAGCAATCTCGTACGGAGCTAGCATTCAGAGCCTGCGCCGCCAGACAGTCTCAATCATGGACGTCATTCACAAGCCAAGTCCGCTGCGTCGCGTAGCATACTTCTCGTTTGATGCTGCTGTGCAGCTGAAAAACAAGACCCTGGATGTATTGTGGGATAAATACTGCAAATACCTCCTATGGGTTGGCATCCCTACTGTCTCACTCCTCGCACTCGGAGCCATCGGATTCATCATCTTCAAGATCTATCTCTACAAGTCCACCCTCTCTTCCCATTCATGCCGTCATCGATGAAGAAGACGACGCCGACCTGGAACTCGGCCCCCGAGTTGACCTCTCCAAGCCATTCATCCCTTCTGCCCCTCCAATGCGTGACGCGATCTATTCAGTCGCCGCGTCAGGGAAGAAGGAGAAGCTTCCCTTCATCCCCGTCATCTTCGGAGAGCGAGCCGCCGTCGCTCTCTGGGACACTGGGAGTACTGCGACTTTCATGCGCCTGACGACGGCGTGGTCACTCGGAATCTCCTGGAAGAAGACGACGCGGAGAGGACAGGGAGTTGGCGATGGTCCGGCTTTTCGCTTTATTGGCGAAACTTCATTGACGCTCCGATTGGGAGAGATGGACGTGAAAGCTGAAGTGCTCATCAGCGTCGACGTCAACTGTCCAGGACCGCTCCTCATCGGAACGGACGTCATGAAGAGCCTGGACAGGAGAGGAGTGCTGGTCTGTCTCCAGATGCATCATAGCATGATGCGAATCGGCGATGTCTCCATTCCCCTGATGACCAATCCCAAGCTTATTTTCCAAGCGGGTGAGGAAACGGGGAAAGCGTACACGGTCAACGCCGAGCCCGTCGTGATCGCCGAAGGCCACACTGGAAATTCCAATCCAGTTCGAAATGACTTCACCCGGAAAGCGCATCGTTCGCCCGGAGAAGAAGCATCTGCCTTTCTTCGCTTTCGTGTACCATATGGACACGGCAGCCAAGGCCGCGACCACCGTTGCCGTTCGCAATTCAGGGAAAACACCCATCACGGTGAACCCGAATACCGAACTCGGCAAGGTGCTCGAGGTGAAGAATAGGACCCTTCTGCCGCCTCACGTACCGCCGGAGACCCTACAGTATCAGGAGCATCTGCCAGCACTGGAGAAGTCAGCCATCAAGTACGACGTCCTCGACGATATCGACCTTTCTCATTCTGACTTCACCGAGGAGCAACGCCAGAGGGTCCGCCAGATTATCCGCGAGAATGAGGAGAGTTTCTATCTGCAAAATGGAGTTATGGGGGAATTCGTTGGCCCGATTGAACATTCGATCGACTTCATCCCCGGCGCTCAGTTGCTGAAGCCACGATTCTATCCCACTCCATTGCATCAGATGCCAATCCTCGATAAAGAGCTGGATAGCCTGCTCGAACAGGGAGTCATTGAGCAGTCAACATCCCCTCTGCTCTCCCCTGTCCTTCTCGTCGGAAAGTCTGATGGTAGTAAACGACTGGTGATCGACCTGAGAGCGGTGAACTCTATAACTCAACCGGTCGACTTCCTCCTTCCGAACATGACCAGTATAATCGACATGGCCAGCCATTCGTTCATACTTTCATCGATTGATCTGCAAAGCGGTTTCTGGCAGATAATTCTGAAGGAGGAAGACAGGTGGAAAACTGCGTTTCATACCCACAGGGGTTCCTTCCATTTCCGTCGCTTGGTGATGGGCTTATCATCCAGCCCAGCCACTTTCAACCGTGTAATACAGTACGTCACTCGAGGTCTCTCTTGTAGGACGTATTGTTACCTTGACGATATTCTTGTTGTTTCTCCCTCAAGGGAGCAGCACATAGAAGATATCAGAGAGGTGCTCCAAACCCTGATCAAGTTTGGGCTACGCGCGAAGGCGAAGAAATACAACTTTGGGCAACGCGAAATCAAATTCGTTGGTCTAATCGTTGGCAGGGATGGTATCAAGCCAGATCCTGCGAAGGTTGCCGCTGTGAAGGACTTCCCTCGCCCTACGACCGTTACAGCAGTCCGGTCGTATCTCGGCCTTTCTGGATATTTTCGAAGATTCCTGGAAGGATACGCCCGTACGGCAGCTCCGCTTCATGACCTTCTGAAGAAGGACCAGCAGTTCCTCTGGACCGACGACTGTGAGAAGAGCTTTCAGACTCTCAAGGCGAAGCTCATTTCCGCCCCAGTCCTCATCGGCCCTACGGCAAATCGACCAATGTACATCGAATCTGATGCATCATCGATCGCCGTCGGAGGAGTCTTGCTGCAAGAGCGGACGCCAGGCTCCGGACTGCAGCCGATCGCATTCTGCTCTCGGAAGCTCAACATTCATGAGAGACGGTACAAACCTTTAGAACAGGAGGCTTTGGGACTAGTTTTCTGTTGCACCGAGTTTCGTGTATACATCCTCGGAGGCGACGTAACGCTCATTACCGATCATGCTCCATTGTGCTCTCTCATGCGCCGCAACCAGCTGCATGACCGACTCGCTCGGTACCAGTTGGCTCTGCAGGCATTCAATCCGAAGATTTGCTACCGTAAGGGCACCCTCAACAAGGTTGCTGATGCTCTCAGTCGTTACTTCGACGATGAGAGCAAGGAGCCAGCTCCGCCGTCGAAACCGAAGCCGCTTTCACTGCCGCTTCCGACTCCGGCGCCGCTGAGCCAAGCAACAGAACTGATGAGCTTCGTCGATCTCGAGAATGTGAAATCCACTCAGATGAAATCTGCAGAGACCAAGTCTCTAATCACCTTTCGCGGTGATCAGACGTTATTCTATACTCGAGACGACAATGTGCTGATGTGACGGAATCCTAACGGAGCGGATCAGATTATGATTCCCTCTGGCAGCGATCTCGCTAAAGCACTGACCCGCCAGATTCATGAGGACCCGGCATACGGAGCACACGGAGGGATCGCGCGGACCACCGACGCCGTCCGACGCCGTTTCTTCATTCCCAACCAAAACTCGCTGTCGGCTGAGGTCGTTCAGGAGTGCATTCGGTGTGCGGAAAGGAAGACGCGTCTAGACGATGCTTCGGTGGAGCCGCTAGGTAAGTTAGAGGAAGTGTCTCTCCCCTGGGAGAGATGGCATCTCGACTATATTGGTCCCCTGCCTCAGGCTCAGCCTTCTGGAGAGAAATACATCCTCGTTGCAGTGGATGCATTTTCCCGCTTCATTGTGGCTAGTGCCTGCAGGAACCAAAAAGTCGACACGGTCACCAGTTTCCTGAACTCATTGTTCTCGAAATTTGGCCCTCCTCGAACCCTCGTGTCTGATCGAGGTACGACGTTCGTTTCAAAGGCAATCCGTTCGATGTTGTCTGATTGGGGAGTGGTCGCTGAGACTTCGTGCCCTTATCAGCACAATAAAAATGGAGCATGCGAAAGGCTAATCTTACTCTCGAGGAGGCCCTGTCTTGCAGTCTAACTGGAGAGCAGTCTCAGTGGCCGCGGCTCCTACCCAAGATGCTGCTAGCGCTGAACTGCCACAAGAATTCCACCATAGGAGTATCCCCTTTCAGACTTGCATTTGGACAGGAAGGACGCCTCCCATCGGACCGTGAGCTACGGACTACTCTCCCGGAATCTGCTAAAGTGGCTGCGCCCCACTTGGCAGAGGAAAGGAGAGTAGTCCAGGCAAGGGATGCCAAGAAGAAGGTAAGTGCGAGGGCAAGCACGGACCGCACGCGTCGTGCGCGTCCGCGTGATGTCAAGGTGGGTGATAAAGTACTTCTACGTCGTGCCAAACCGCCGACCAAGTTAGACAAAAGGTACCATTCGGGCTTCACCGTAAAAACTGTTTATCCGAAGAAGGTGACAGTTCGGGATAGAGAGGGAAAGGTACTAGTGTACCACAAGGACAACATCAAGGTTGAGAAATACCGTAGAACGCGAGACGGCGCGTCTCCAACCTCCATTCCAGACCCTCTAGCCCAATCAGCCCAGCTCACTCGTGCTCGCGCTCGCTCGCCTCTCGCGCCCGCCTCTCGCTCGCGCCCAGGCCCAAGCAGCTCCGACGCCGTCGTCTCTCAACGACCCGCTGTTCGACGCCGTGATGTCACACCTCATCCGCGTCTACCAATCAAGAAGCCGAGCACCAGCACCAGTGAGCCCAATCCGCCCCGCCCATCCCGCCCAAGTAGATCCCAACCAAAAAGATCCCGACGACCCCGTCAGAGATATTCCAGTGATTAGACCAGTGAAGCATCAATTTTCTATTAATTATTCAATCTTACACTCGTTTATAGTTAGATATCAGTCAAAACGACTTCCTTAAAATCCTCTAAACTTTCCTCCAATTTTTCTTCATTCATTTCATCTAAATTCAATAGGCGCCTCGCTTGATAAGAGTTTCTCCGGAGTCGTGTTTCCGTCGCGTGATCGTGGGTAGACAGGAATCGCTTCGAGTTCAGCCATGATAGGTTGTGTACGCATTCAAGACAGAGCACAGAGGTGAATCCGTACTATATTTAATCAACCGGTGGCCTCGCTAACTCTAGTCTTGTCACCTATGCACTTCCTTTTCATGAGTTCTCGACGAGGTTTTTGAATGCATGCGAGAACGTTTCTCATAATAGACTCTGAAGCAATTCGAAGAGCGATTCAGCCATATATATATATATATATATATATATATATATATATATGTATATGTATGTATGTATATGTATATGTATTAAAATTATCAATTTTATTCCAAAGGAAGTCGTTGCCAATCTAGATATCTAACTTTATATATTAATATTCTACTTTATTCAACAATACTATACTCAACTACCCAAAATAGCAATTATTTCATTCTCACCTAGACTTTCTTCTTATCCGTTTCAAGTAGAATTGTTGCATTCAAATACCCATAATCTCCCTTCCCACAAATATGTTACGATCCATCGTTCACCATTTCATTTTCCACTCAGGACCTCCACATTTCGATTCTCAACAATTCATCTGTACTCAAGCTACCATTTTGTTGATAAATTTCCGGATCTGGTGGGTCCCAGATCATGATCGATTGGGGACGTAGTGTGCCTAAGGCGGGGAGGAGAGAGTGAGTGGAGGGAGGAGAGAGGGAGAAAGAGTTGGAGGATGAACTCCTCCGCCAAGAAGAGCTGAAAGAACGGGAGAGAAAGAGGATCGAAGCGAAGGAGGCTGAAAGAAGAACTAAAGCTGCTGAAGAAGCATCACTTGCTGATGCACAACGTGTACTCGAGGAAGAGGCGAATGCTGAAGGGGAGAAGACGGAGAGGGAGACGAGGGAACGAGAGGAGAAACTACGCGCCGCGGAGCAGGAGAATCAAGACTACCCCATCGTCACGCTAGAAGAGCACGAGATCCCTGCCTCGGCAAGACCCGTAGACCCGCTACCGACACCCATTGTGTTCACGTATAGTGATAACCTCGGGAAGATGATCATTGATTTCAATTACAATGTTGCCAAGTTGGACATGAGTAGTGAGATTGCCTATATGACAGGGTTCTCGAAAGAACTGTACGAACGGTCGTAGTCAGCTGTATGTTTACTCAGATATCTGTGATTTTAGTGTCTGTGGTTCACAGAAGACGAACCTGCTCCGTGTCATTCCGTGTCTGAACGCCAAGAACGATACCGTATCCCAATCATTCCAACAGGTTCGCTATGTGGGAGTGCGGTCGGAATACGTGGATTCGATTAGGATCCAGATTCTTGATTCTCTAGGCAACGACGTCACCATTCACGGATACATTTGTGTCATTCTTCATCTGAAAAAGGAATAAACTCGCTCAGTCTAACATGTCTCCTCCCACAGAGAGTGGTCCGTTCCGTTTTCGCTGTCCCTTCAACAGCATCGTTGTAGGATGTAGTCAGAGTGGTAAATCGAGTTGGGTAATGGATCTCCTGGGACACCCCGAACTCTTCGATCTTCCGATCAGCGAAATATACTGGTTACATGGAGTGGAAACCACCAGTCTCCCTTCGGGTCCTAATATTAAAACCATGGACAAGCATCATCGCGTGGTGGTGATAGACGATTTACTCACTGAGGCAATTGCGAACAAGGATCTGATTGCTCAGTTGTGGACCCGAGTGTCTCATCACTTCAACATTAGCTTCCTACTCCTTTCTCAGTCCCTGTTCGAGATCCCTCGTCTTATCAGGAATAACTCACACTACATGATTCTGTTCAAGGCTCTCGCTGATCGTTTGAATGTGGTTAACCTAGGTAAACAGCTGTTCCCCGGCCAGCTACAGTACATCCTGGCCAGTTTCAATGACGCGACCGAGAAAAGTTACGGATACATAGTAATTACAGCGCATCCTCGTGAGGATCAGTCACACTTTCGTCTGTGCACAGATGTCTTTGGTGTTCCAAAGATCTACTTACCAGCGAAATGATTACATAATATTTATCATGTTATTGAATGGATAAACATTTCCTTATTCATGCAGTTGTGATCAGTTCTCGTTCGGGGTGGAATCTTCGAATGGAGTGCCTCCCGAGGCGTCGGGGTACCTTGAGTTTACCCTTTGCAATCATGAGAAGGACTATCATTATGGATAATCCTATAATTGTACCCATACGTAGAACGGTGCACGGAGATGTATGCGAATCCTCCGAAGTTTCTGAGCTATTCCGATCCAGAACAACAACGTCTCCTGATTGCGTAGTGAGAAAGAAGGTACCCTCGGTTATATTAAGACTCTTACATAAATCCACTTTAGGTATATCTTCACATCTATTGTGCGAGCAAATAGTGTTTCTGATCGTGGACATCCACCATACTTGACCGGTGAACGAGTCGTATGTGAAACAGTCGACTAAGGTATCGATTAACCGATCGACCCCGTCTTGATTATGATTGTGTCTGAACACTTTGTGATACAAGTCATGATTTACTATATAGAAATATTCGGAATCGGAAACAACATGTAACTGACTAATATTGAAATTGAGAGTGTCTATGAGTTGATTATTAAAGAAAATGTATCCACTACGAGAATAATTGAAGAATGCTGAATGATTAGAGTGAATTGTTCGGTTAGGATATGATCGAATAGAATTAAAGACAATAAACAAGATAGCACAATACACGAAAATGGTTCGAACAACGAATGACAACGCAATTACTCTTCGCTGCCGGGGACGCGTCTGTATCCGATTGAGGGTTGGTAGCCATGAACACGATCTCCCATGAATCCGAATGCACGCTTGTACTGGGTTTTCCCTCTCCGACATCGATGTTCTTGATACTCACACAACGCCATTTCTTGGTGTGCTCTCCAGTATAGATCTTGCCCATCGTTCTCTTCAACTCTTGACGGACCACACTGATGAATGGCTCATCCGAATGTTTGAAGACTTGCTTCTCGATCTCCGCATGGGCCAGAAGACGGGCGGCGTTCACATCCTTCGTAAACCCACGAAGAGCCTGCTTCGTCTCCACTTCCTTTGTCTCTTTGTTCACAATCTCCATCGAGTAGTTTTTGCCTGGAAAGGAGATATGGATTGGAGGTCCTGACGACGGTGGAAACTTACAGCCGGCAAAAACTGCCTCATCGATCTCGCATCCTTCTTTGATCTCATCGGTGAGATCTCCGAGCTCTCCAGTTAGAAGGTGGGCGAGAGGGTCCTCCTCATCTCTTCTCATCTCGAACACGATGGAGTCCTGAAATGAAGTTCGATTGTTAACGTATTACCACTCTTTCAACTCACGGTATCCATATACGCCGCCCTTCTTCCAACCTTCTTGACGAGGCTGTAAAGGAGAACCCTCGAATACGCCGTGACGAAGACGGCATGATGGACGGCGGAGTACCTGAAGGATTAAGATATGAGGCCCTACAGACTTCGCCAAAACTAACCGATTCGCTCGAACTGTCTCCACTCTAGGCTTATGAACCACGACGAGCATATCGTCGGATAGGGGTTTGATATCGAGGATTATTCGAGAGCCATCCTTGTGGAGTTTCTCACATTCTTCCACGGTGAGGAACTCAGTCGTAGCACGCATCGGCACCTCAGCCAGCTTTCTAAATGAACTTCCTAATATATTTAGACAGGTGTAGAGCCTACCCCCGACAAGAGTTGCAGCAGAACTTGCTGACGGTACGGAGGGAAGTGGACTTGACGACTTCATCTGGACGAAGAACGAAACCGACCTTCTCACCCACACGTGCGCAGTATTCCTCCTTCTCCTGATCGGTGTTGACACCGACGGGGAATCCAGAAGCTTGAAACTTCAACTTCATAAAGTATTTGAAGTAGCCCTTGTACACTTCCCCACTCCACTGATCATCAGGCCAATGCCACGCCTCATGAATCCTGCATATGGTAGTATTTAAAGCATATCTACTATTCGACGACAACTTACTTGAGCACCTTATATCCATTCTCGAGGGCGAGATTGATCTCCACACTGGCGTATGTACCAATCCAGGAGCGATCGTTGATATCAGTATGATTTCATTCCTCACATCTGTAAATTCGATTGGAGACTTCTCCAGTCGTTACATATCTAATATCCAGAACAGGCCTAACTCAACTCACCTCTCCCTCACACAGGCAGCACAGAGGGCAAAGTATAGTGCTCCATCATGCCTGAGAGGAAGAACTGCGAGTTCCAGATCCTGAGGAGGGAGAATCCTCAGTTTGACAACTCCACGATAAGGAAGCTTGTTGTTCTCGACATCCCTGAAGTCACTCGTAATCACTTGAGGATGTCCGACGGGATATTTTCAATATAGCGATTGATATCGACTCAGTTTCATACCTATCACTAACCTGAGAGCCATGATTGCGGGATACATTGAACAAATATCATAGTACTTGATCATTGTAGGTTACCATAGGAAAAGTTTGAGACCGATTGGAGACATTTTGTAAAAAGTTTGACTCAAGGAACTAAATCTGACCCACGGAACCTACCGAGTTACGGTAATTTGGATTACGGTAATGTCATACTGTATGTTGGTACGGTAGTTGGCATCGAGTCTAAAATCTAAAATCTCTTAACCCATGAACCCCTATACATGGGTACGCACTGACGGTCATGTGAGTCACACCAGAGGTATGAGTAGTACTGTATGATCGATTTGGTATGGTACTTTGGCTTCCCATACCGTAATCCGCCACTCTCCTGGGCACCTATACATATTATAAATATAGGGGTGATCCGAAAGTATCTTCCGCGTTTTTGAAAAGTATTTTTCCCAGGTTCTAGGAAACTTATCAAGTCATACTAAAGTGCGCTGGCTCTAGCAACCATTACTCTAATATTTAAGCACTTGAGCATTGTGTGTCCTCATGTCATTTAAAAACGGCGCTAGTTAGACCAACCTTCATCAAAATTATCCAGTCTCAATTTTCAATTAAAAATCCGTTCTCAGTTTTGCGTATAGATAAAAATCACGTTATCGCTTCAAGTGAGTTTGGAGTTGACAACTCTCAAATTGCGCGCTACCTAATCTGTTCACTTTCGATTGCATCATCAAAACGAAACTCGAAATTTCCCACACATTTTTCTGAAAGTGTGCGAATTTCTCACCAACAACATTTTGAAAATATTACGCATAAATCATAACTGAGAATTATCAGAATTTGATGGAAATTCACTGCCAAGAAACATAAAGTTCTAAAAATCGACCATCCAAAGAGGCATAAAAACGAAAGATTTCGCCCTAGTCCAACCATCGTTTAAGGTATTTTCTATTAATAATTTTAATACAGACCCCTCTTTACCTTTGTTTTCAATCCGGTGTTCCCAACGAAATCCTCCACTGAGATAGAAAATTTCAAAGATGTAGCCCGAAAACGCATATTTGAGCCTATTTCGTCATCATTACGCAATAGTTTCGCAATCTTAAGATGGAACATTTTAGATCATCCACACCTCCAATTAATAATAGCTTCCAAAACGTGTCATCACCCGCGTTAGCTACTGAGCCATTATTTGTGGATGTAAAGTGGTATAAATAATTTGCTTGCTGAGTTGCTCATGCAAAGAAAAAAAAAATTATGACAAAAAATTTATTTTGGAAAAAGTAAATTCGCGATGTGCAACTGGTTACTGTATTTTGGGTTACGGTATCATTTTTCATACTTCCCGAAGCATGGCAAGGATGTTTAGCGAGGTCGGGATTCGAACCCCCTATATTTGTTTTTCAGTGCAAGCGCGCTAACCACTCTGCCATGATTTTAATTTGAAAATATAAATTTGAAAAATGCTCGACAAAATATCCATAATGGAGCAAAGAACCGAATTTTAAAAACGATTTTGGAAAAAAAATTCAGTTCGCGATGTGCAACTGGATACGGTATTTCGGGTTACGGTATCATTTGTCATACTCCCCGAAGCTAGGCAAAGATGTTTGTCAAGATTTCAGATGCGTCATTCTGCGTGAAAAGCTGCCGTAGGCAGAATGCCTGTAAAGTGCTGAGTAGTGCCAATGTCGATTGTTTGAATTAGATTGGATAGACATTAGAAAAATGGTTAAGAATCCTATCAACAAACCTGCAAAGTGTAGAGTTTGTATTGATCGGAGAGAAGAAGTTTGGCATGAATGAGAAGAGAGAAAGAAGGGGAATCCATCAACCATCTCTCGGCTGAGATCATGATTTTCTGAAAGTGAAAGTGTGTGACATCATACTATGTATAGATCCACCCACGGGGATATTAAATCGATCGGCCATTATAAGCATGTACTCCACATTAGTGTCTGGAAATAACAAGCTAATTCGATCAATAATATTCGTATTCGTATTCGTTAGTACAAGAGCAAAATACACAATTCTGCGCACATAGGGCGCAATTAAATTTGAGCTCACAATTGATCTCCCCTGCATTATATATCTCATCTCAGCATCTCAGAAACACCTTAAAACGTTTTATCAGTACCATTTTA
The DNA here is from genome assembly GCA_036245825.1 of Pristionchus entomophagus. Taxonomy (NCBI): domain Eukaryota; kingdom Metazoa; phylum Nematoda; class Chromadorea; order Rhabditida; family Neodiplogasteridae; genus Pristionchus; species Pristionchus entomophagus. The sequence continues at coordinate 20,823,299 of BTSX01000005.1, forward strand.
TAAGATATAACAAATATGCTCTAGACCAGCAAGATAGTTGAACTTATACTCACCTCAGAGGAAACATCAACTAAGACGATTTCCTTCGCTTGGCATTCTTTCTTTAAAATCACCAAAGAATAGGGATTGAAAGTAGGTTGAAGCGTGAGCCAGGATCTAAATAAGAAAAGATCATTTTTTTAATCGATAGATGAGCGAATCAGGGAAAAAAAAGGTAATCGAATTCGACAATATTAAAACCAAGAGATAACCTAGACTCTTACTAAACGAAAGAAGAGAACGAGACAGATAGGGTAACAAAAATGGTTGCGCGGATGGACGAGAATGTTGGCCTTGAAGAGCTTGGCAAATCAGGTATTTACCTGTTTGCTGACGTGCAGCTTCTTTCCATCAACACATAAAATGCCATCGGAGAATTTGGATGGAGAGAAGAAGTCAGGTTTAAGAGGCTTCGTTCGGAATCTGTTTAAAATAACTGCCTTATTTTTAGCAAACAAAAAACCATACCTGTCTCCCTTCAATCCCTTGACAACGATCTTGGCCTCGATAACAATACTGCCATCAACGACGAAACTCTGAAGAATTCAAAAGTAAACACATCCACACATAGTCATCACAACACGCTTTTTCTGACCGATTGCACGAATATGGCCTTTTTTTAGGAACAATGTGCAAAAGGTTCTGTCTTCATGAGATAATGATGATATACTTAGTATTGGTGACAAGGAATTGTGACGTCAACGGTTTGTCAAAAAAAACCTTTTTTTTACTTCACGCTTTTTTTTCTTTTCCTACATCTTTTTTTGTTGTATTCCTGACAAGGTCAAATGTGACGAATCTGAATATGGTGTCCGCTTGATTTAAACTATGGGATCTGAATTCCAGAACGTCTATTTATCTAATTTCACTTTCTAAGCTCTTCGCCAGCCTTGTATCTTCATGAGATCTAAACTAAGACAGAGCCGAGCCCAGAGCCGTGAAAGACCTAAAAGCCGGTTTTGGGGCAAACCGTTGACGTCACAATTCCTCGTCCCCAAAATACCATAGCATAATTATCTCATGAAGATAGGCCAAACTGTTGGGCATTATTCCTCTGATTCCTGCAATCGTTTAGAAGGTATATATTTTCAAATACGGTAAAGCAAATATAATTCACCTCGACTCCAATCGCTTCATACAAATCCATTGACAAGATACATGTGATATTCACCTTATCGGTGTGATTGAAATCTGCTGTTCGCTTCTGAGCGTTAAATATAGTATTAACTAATATGATTTTTTAAAGCATTAACAATACCCTTAGAATAGAACGGGAGTAATCAACGTGATTGACAATCTTGGCTTCCAACTCCGTCTCACACTCCCACAGCTCACTCTCCTCCGATTTCGTGCATTCAACAAATGCGCATATAATCTTGTCGACGGAGACTTCAAGCAGCCTGAAAATATTATTTAATTATCATAAGACATAGAAGAAAACAAATTTATAAGAGCTATTTGTTCTTACCAGGGGAATCCATCGATTCTTCTCACTTCGGATTTCAATTTGCTCTTCTTCATTTTCTTCACATTCTCTATTCGCATCCGAATCACATTTGGCTCGTCGGCTGTAAACACTACAAGAATTGTCATAATCAATTCTTATTTCACAAGCACATACAATGTAAACATTTCATGAGAAAATAGTTACAAGAATTTGCATAACTCGGAGTAAGCAAGCACAGTAAATGAGTGGGAGAAGGGGGAGACTGACCCTCCTTGTCATCGTTCGCTGCTCCACTCGACATCGCACACAGAACAGTAGATTCTGAAGTGATCATTTATTCGTCTAACACTTTCTTTGTTTGCGCTTTTCGTAGATGATCTATTCTCTCGAAGATATACAGAGATGGAAGAGAAGAGGTCGAAGAGGGCACCGTATCACAGAAAAGCAGATCAGTAACAAAGTATTTAGTGTAAATGCTAAAAAAAAAATACAATGGGACACCGAAATATCGGGAGGGTGACAATTCGGCAAGCGACATTTCGGCAACGGGGCAAAACTTGAATTCTAGGAGTCCTATCGTCGTGGGATAAGTGACAAATATGTGATGTGATAGAGGAATTGATATGCATAATAATGAAACTAAAACCATGTTACTAGTACTCCTAGAAATCAAGGTTTTCTCCGTTGCCGAATTGTCATCCACCCGAAATATCCATTGAACGGTGCATAAACATAAAATGTATAGAACACGCTTAAGGTATTAGTGATAATACTAATTAAAATAACAAAAAAAACACAATTTTACGCGCATTTTCATTAAGAAGAAGCAGCAAAACTTGAAGCGGCGCTTGCTAAATTAGAAGAAAAATACACGCGCCAAATCACGGTGAGTGAAGCACCATCTTTGCGACTATACAAAGCGTATCTCGTGACGGAGAAACTATCAACAAAAAAATGTTCCAAAAATTACAGGAAACTAGTGCTGGGCGCCGTCCGTGCAAAATGTGAGGGCATCCGAATATCTCATGAGGGCATCTGTTTAGGGCAAAAGGCATCGGAAAGGCACTTTCGAGAAATTGTGCACGGATGCCTACCCAGTAGTACCCACGTATAGATGCAACACTGGAAAAGAGCAAACCCCCAAGGAATCAAGGAAGAATAGCGTGGGATCTACTACTCCACTGTAACTGAAAATTTTGAATTTGAAAATTAAGAACTGATTGACTATTAATTGAAGGTACTGGAAAACCCTCTCAAAAAATGCAACGTGATGCACCCTAACCAACGCTTCCATCCGCCCCTTACTTACAGTAGACCAGTATATTATGAAACTTGCGCTAAGAAACGTGAACCATTCTGCTAATCAGGGATACTTTATAAAAAATAAACAACAATCAAACGACAGATGTCGCATCGTTTTATTTCTGCTAACCACACAAGGGAACGCCTGGTTATCGAGTAAAAACATAAAACGAGGAAGTTTGAGTTCACCAGAAACTTCAATAGGATATTTTGGTAGTACTTGTATTTACATATTATGATAGTAGTGAAAATTACTCACAACTGCAATCTATCCTATAAGCGTCTTCCCAAGCCGAATATGTCATCTAGTTAGGTATGTTTCCGGTATTGCAGGCGATCGATAGAACGCTATGGTCAGCAAATTTGAGTAAACTCAACATATTTTATCGGTAGTGAATAAAACAGTGGAAGGAATGAAACGAAGTTATTATATTCGTAACATTGTAAGGTGAGTGTATCTTTTGTATCTCCGAGAGGGGACGAGGTCATTATATGAAACAGTTCCTAATTGGGGAAAGGGTTATAATGTACATAGAGCAAAATCGCAGAGTAAGAGTAAGAGATTGCTCGAGTGATAAATAAATGGGAACTTCTAAAGAATTAATTGTCAACATGTGAACTCAATGTAATAACAAATTAACTGAACTGCATCTTACACAACTTCGAGATCTTCTGCAATAAAACCACTACTAATGAGAAATGAATATAAAAATTGTTTAGCTTACAAAACAATTTCTATATTTGTTTACAATTGTTCGAGAGGTAATGCATGGAAAATACCGTGCAGTAAAACATTGGATTAAAATAAAACTACAGAACAGAGATGGGATAATATGAGTGGGTGTCTCCTATTTCTCTCTTTGTTTTAGTTCTTGAATCTTCTTCAGTTGATCCTCGTGGAAAATAGCCTGAGAAATAGTTATTTCACACATTATCATCTATCTTTCTGGGAAGGTTTTATTTCAGCCCTATCGATAAAACATTCGTATGGCCCTAGCAGAGTGAAACGTTAACTCAAAAGTTGTATAAAAAGGCCAATAATGAGTTTATAGAAGCTTCTATTCTAGCGAAGCTTACTCGTTCTGGACAAAGAATACACTTGTAGCACTCGTATCTTCCCTTAGGAGCCCTCTTAGTCTCAGGAAAGACACACAAAATATGGCGCCATCTGAAAAAAAGCCATGAATTTAAAATAACAAGGTTCGGGAAAGTGAAGATTGGTAGATCTGCCTAGAGGAATCAAAGGGAATCGACAAAACATTTCGTAGATAACGCTGCCGGATTTTTCGGTTCATTAGGTCGTAGACATCCGACCGCCTCACGTAGAGTGAACCTCATCACTACGATGCCCTACGCAAGTGTTAAAGGTTAAGTAAATTAACTCCTCACTGAAGTAACCAAGTAAAATAATTGTACAATCAACAACATAACTATCTTAAATAAAATATCTTAAAAGGGTGCTCACACTTTGCACGTGTCGCATTGTACCATCGGCTTTCCATCCCCTTCAGTTTGGCCACAGATACAAGATACTTCTCCTTCTTCATCCTCTTCGTTCTCTGCACTCTTATCCTCATTCGACTTCTTCACTACACGCAATGGTTGCTTAAAAAACCAAGTACATGATCAGAAGGGTTGTGATGATTTATAAAAATCATCACAAACCTTCTGATGATCGTCCTTTCTCTCGTGCGTAGGCTGCTTTACTTCACTGCCACAAGGAGTCTGAGAATATTAGCACATTAAAGATATGAACCACTGCACGCATTTGTGCATCTTCTCGTTATGTTTGTTGTGTTCACAAGAAGCGTAAACAATGAGTGATAATGAATGTAGTGCGAATGATAATAGGAAATGATAACAAAAGTATTTCCAGAATGATCTACATGCAAATAGAGATAAAGGGAGCAATATTGTATGAACATACGTCACTCTGGTCGATAACCATTGCATTCTTTGCTGATCCGCTTGAAGTCGAGTCTCTATTCTCCTTCCTCTCGTTATGTATAGGAAGAGCTCCTGAACAATACCAGTTATTGATTGGACTGATTAGTGGATAGTAGTTTTGCCTGATGAATATTATTGATGACTTTCGTTGCTTCAAAATGAAAATTTAATGTGCATAATTGTGAGAGTACACCACTCCATATTACATTCACTCACCTTTAACGGGATTGCTAGAAATGGCGACTTCAACTGTAGTGGAAGTAGACGATTTGGTCTGCAACGCATAATTTCACTAACAACGCAAATAATATTTATTTTCATTCACATTTTCATTAGGCTTCGTAGATTTAAATTTCTTCAGTGGAGGTTCGACGATTCCATCAGTCTTTCTGGATCGTCTTCTTGAGATTATCTGTGAAAGGGAAGATTACAGAGAGTTCAACACAAAAACCAAATACAAGTATACAAATACAAGAAAAATCATCACAAACCTTTTGATCATCCTCCTTTCTCTCGTGTGTAGGCTGATTTACTTCACTGCCACAAGGAGTCTGAGAATATTAGCACATTACAGATATGAACCACTGCATGCATTTTTTAAATATTTTTTTCCTTCTCGTTATGTTTGTTGTGTTCACAAGAAGCGTAAAGAATGAGTGATAATGAATGTAGAATGCGAATGATAATAGGAAATGATAACAAAAGTATTTCCAGAATGATCTACGTGCAAATAGAGATAAAGGGAGGAATATTGTATGAACATACGTCACTCTGGTCAATATCCATTGCATTCTTTGCTGATCCGCTTGAAGTCGAGTCTCTATTCGCCTTCCTCTCGGTCGGCTTAAGAAGAGCTCCTGAACAATGCTACAGTTATTGATTGGACTGATTAGTGGATAGTAGCCTGATGAATAATATTCATGGACTTTCGCTGCTTCAAATGAAAATGCGATGTGCATAAATGTGAGAGCACACCACTCAAGATCGTCACCATATTTCATTCACTCACCTTTGACGGGATTGTGCGAAATAGCGACTTCAACTGTAGTGGAAGTAGACGAATTGGCCTACAATGCATAATTTCACTAACAACGCAAATAATATTTATTTTCATTCACATTTTCATCAGGCTTCGTAGATTTAAATTTCTTCAGTGGAAGTTCGACGATTCCATCAGTCTTGCTGGATCGTCTTCTTGAGATTATCTGTGAAAGGGAAAATTACATACAGTTTGACACAAAAACCAAGTATACAAATACAAAAAAATCATCACAAACCTCATGACGATTCTCCTTTCTCTCATGTGTAGGCTGCTTTACTTCACTGCCACAAGGAGTCACAAGGAGCCACAAGGAGAATATTAGCTCATTAAAGATAGTTATGAATCACTGAAGGCATTTGAGCATCTTCTCGTGCAGGTTTAAAAAACAATGAATAATAGTGTAGAATTCTACTGATGATAGGAAAAGAATACAAACTTATTTACAGAATGATGAATGATGAAGGATCATCCACTTCGTGTAAGTAGATATGAAGGAAGGAATGATGGATGAACTTACTTCACTCTGGTCAATCTCCATTGCATTCTTTGCTGATCCAGTTGAGGTAGAGTCTCTACTCTTCTTCTTCTCTCCTTCCTTTGATACACTGCTATTAATGGCAATTTCAACCATCTCAATCGATTCGCCGAACCTGGATGCCATTCATATTTCGAGAAGATGATATATATATTTATGCGACCACCGAAATCTGAGTTTATCGAAGGGCTACCGAATATAGTATACTCACGGAATTAGAGGATTCTTAGTGCGATCTCCTTTACGGGCACTGTTCCTCTGGAAATTTAATATCGCTCAAGTATAGGGGTGTTCCGAAAGTATCTTCCGTTTTTTAAAACTTTTATTTCTTGCTAACTATAAGGCAAAATACCAAACTCTATCTAGTATTAATTGAAGATCCAGATGCTTTAAAATGTTCTATCTTAAAATTGCGAAAACATTGCGTAATGATGACGAAATAGGCTCAAATGTCTGTTTTCGGGGTAAATTTTTAAAATTTTCTATCTCAGTGGAGGATTTCGTTGGGAACACCGGATTGAAAACAAAGGTAAAGAGGGGTCTGTATTATCAAATAAAAATTATTAATAGAAAATACCTTAAACTACGGTTGAAATCTTTCGTTTTTATGCTCTTTTTTATGGTCGATTTTTCGAATTTTATCTTTCTTAGCAGTGATTTTCCCTCATATTCTGAAAATTCTCAGTTATGATTTATGTGTAATATTTTCAAACTGTTGTTGGTGAAAAATTCGCACACTTTCAGAAAAATGTGTGGGAAATTGCGAGCTTCGTAGAAATGGTGCAATCGAAAATGAAAAGATTAAGTAGCGCACAAATTGAGCGTTGTCAACTCCTCACTCCCTTGAGACGATGACTTGATTTTTATCTATACGCAAAAAAGATAACCGACTTTTTAAATGAAAATTGAGACTGGATAATTTTTATGACGTTTGGTATAATTAGCGCCGTTTGTCAATAACATAAGGGCATACAGTGCATAAGTGCTTAAATATTAGAGAAGGCTAAAGCCAACGCATTTTAGTATGACTTGATAAGTTTCCTGGAACCTGTGAAAAATATTTTTCGAAAAACGCGGAAGATACTTTCGGAACACCCCTATATTACAATTCAAGAGAAATATGTAGCTACTATCGAAAATATTCACGTGCAATCCTTACCAGAAAGTTGATATGGATGATTACATCTATGATAGAGAAATGAGTCTTGTGGGTGGAATTTATCTTGGGCAATAGCCACCTCGCCTTCATTTGCAGTTCTTCTGAAGAAAAAGTGCAAATGATGTTGACTATTATTACATTAATCTTGATAGGCTAGAGAATGGCATTTATAAAAGGAACTCATAGTTTTAAAGTGATAATCCTAATCATAAGTTACTATTTCTCACGGCAGATGAACTCAAGCTAGGGTTAGCTTAAGGTATCCTAAGTAGGGTTGACAATTCAAGGATGACTTTCCTCATTTTGCATACTCTCTCACCTTTTTGAGAAGCGAGAGAGCGCGCTAAATTAATAGAGTCAATCCTTGAATTACCAATCCTAATCCTAAGCCGCCGCTGAACACTCAGTGCTTGGCAAACTGTTACACATCAAGGATGTGCAAAAAATTTCCCGCACTCCTCATTTCTCATGGTCTCAAATCGATCAGAGAAACGAGAGAGCATGGGAAATGAGGAGTGCGGGAATTTTTTTGCACACCCCTGTTGCACATTGAGGGATTCTACCCACCAACCTCACGATCATAATTTGTGAGCGTCTTAGACCACTCGGCCATGGGTCTAGACGTTTTTTTAGTTTTTTTTTTTTTTTTTTTTTTCAAATGTGTTTCTCACCATATGAGCCTTTACCCACCAGGTTTCCATTCCCAACGACGATCCGCGTGAGATTGAGGGAAACGAGGATCCTTATAGAGAAGGGCCTTCGCGATGGACAGAGAAACGTCGTTTGATATATTATTCTGACTGCAATCAAAATAATCAATAAAGCACACCATGCCAACTAATGTTGACATAATTACAGTAATGCATACATGTCCAAGCCGCAGGCATGCGCAGTGCCGGGCATGCCCGGCACTGCGCAACCATGTAGGGGGGTCATGGGTTTTTGACTTTTTCAAAATGTCTCCAATCGTTCCCAAACTTCACCTACGGTACCCTACTGTAACATACCCCACCCAATGTTGGTGCTGTGTGCACCCATGTAGGGGGGGGGGTCATGGGTATATGACTTTTTACAAAATGTCTCAAATCACCTACGGTACCCTACTGTAACATACAGTAATCTACCGTAACCCTGACCACGGTTATCACGAACTGACTTTTTTAAAATCGTTTTTAAAATTTGATTATTTGCTCCAATATGTATGGCTTGTCGAGCATTTTTAAAATTTTTATTTTACAAATCAAAATCATGGCCGAGTGGCTAACGCGCTGACGTTGAAAACCGAAGGTTGGGGGTTCGAGTCCCGACCTAGACAAACATCTTTGCCAAGCTTCGGGAAGTCTGAAAAATGATACCGTAACCCGAAATACCGTATCCAGTTGCACATCGCGAACTGACTTTTTTCAAAATCGTTTTGAAAATTCGGTTCTTTGCTCCATTATGAATATCTTGTCGAGCATTTTTCAAATTTAAATTTTACAAATGAAAATCATGGCCGAGTGGCTAACGCAATTGCACTGAAAAACAAATATTGGGGGTTCGAGTCCGGACCTCGCTAAACATCCTTGCCATGCTTCTGGAAGTATAAAAAATGATACCGTAACCCAAAATACAGTAACCAGTTGCACATCGCGAATTTACTTTTTCCAAAATTAATTTTTTGTCATAATTTGTTTTTTCTTTATTAGGTTGTAAAGAAAGTCCTGGGCAGGTTTTCTTTCACAGATTTTAAGCGGGTTCTATTCACTTGCTTCAATCACCAACATAGAAATATTTGGGGTGTACTAAGGCATTATATTCCTAGACGCTAAAATATCCTGTCTCCTTGACGCTAAAATATCCTGTCTCCTTATTGTGTAGACAAGAGGGATCATCGATTTTAGCATCTGAAGCTCAAAAACACGCTTTATAGAAAAACACATCTTCTCCAGTGATTCGGATCTTCTCGCAATTAATATCGTAGATTCATATTACATGGAACGTTGTTTTGTAATAAAATTGAGACCTTAGGTCTATCGCCTTGTGAACAAAAAAATAAAATAACTTTTCTCTTAGGTCAAAAATCAGCAGATTTCTGTTTTGGCGCCTATCTCGAGAAAGCGAGAAGTGGCCGAGCCGTCGTACTAACTATATTCGAATCATCACTCATCATACATTACAAAAGTGACTTAGGTTGGGCCCTATGACTGTTCTTTAAACCAAGTGCATGTCATGGTCGGACTCGGAGTTTGGCTTGCCATTGTAGCCGTCTTACTGATTAGTGAACACTGATTAAGTGTGCGATATAAAGAGTATTTCAGCCGTCATTGATTATAAAAAGACTTGTTTAGATAGCTCAAATGCGAAGGACAGGAGTGGTCAGAATGTTTGAAAACAAAAACCTGTGAAGGACTTTCTTTACAACCTGATACATGAGCAACTCAGCAAGCAAATTATTTATACCACTTTACATCCACAAATAATGGCTCAGTGGATAACGCGGGTGATGACACGTTTTGGAAGCTATCATTTTGAAAACGTTAGATAAAAATGGTCATAACTTAGTTGCTTTTGGTCGGAGAGCTTCAGTTGTAATTTTAATGGAAAAAGCATACTCTGCTTTACAAACCATATAACAGGATCTTCGAGTTCCGACGCTCCGGAAATTAGCTAGCATTTTCTCCGTCCGAGCTGATCCATGTTCAGGACTGTTCGGACGTTAAAAAAATCACTTTCCATTACTTCGGAGCTCTTAGCACTTGTCAAATGATTTGTAGAGCAGTCTGCTCTTTCGAATAAGCATACGGATGAACCTCACCGACCAAAACTAAAATTTAAAAATTGTCAAACTCGGTAAATTTCCGGACATAATGTCGAGCTTTTTTTTTCTCTCACAACAGATTCTTCTGATTGTGTTCAAAAATCTCAAAGGATCCGTTACGTTAGCTCAACTGCGTAAACAGTCAAGAATAGGGATCGATCGAATACATACAAGATCTCAATTTTATTATCAATTTATAATTAAACACATAGGACACAGGAACACTCTGAGCTAACGTAACGGATCCTTTGAGATTTTTGAACAAGTTCGCATCCGGAAAACGGCCATAACTCGATTCAAAAAATGCTAGAGCCAACCCAACTTCATTATTCAAATCAGGAGACAGAGAGAAGCATTTCTTATGTTGATGATATCATTCCATGATCATGCGCTGGATCAAGGAGGTAGATTTTTGAAAAATGTCATGTATCTTTTGAAAACGGCAATTCTCCGAGAATCCCCGAAAAGTGATTCAACTACGCACTAGTACCTAACACCACTCCAACGATCAGAAGAATCTGTTGTGAGAGAAAAAAAAGCTCGACATTATGTCCGGAAATTTACCGATTTCGACAATTTTTAAATTTTAGTTTTGGTCAGTGAGCTTCATCCGTATGCTTATTCGAAAGAGCAGACTCTGCTCTACAAATCATATGACAAGTGCTAAGAGCTCCGAAGTAATGGAAAGTAGTTTGATTTTTTAACGTCCGAACAGTCCTGAACATGAATCAGCTCGGACGGAGAAAATGCTAGCTAATTTCCGGGGCGTCGGAACTCGTAGATCCTGTTATATGATTTGTGAAGCAGAATATGCTTTTTCCATTAAAATTACAACTGAAGCTCTCCGACCAAAAGCAAATAAGTTATGACCATTTTTATCAAACGTTTTCAAAATGATAGCTTCCAAAACGTGTCATCACCCGCGTTAGCTACTGAGCCATTATTTGTGGATGTAAAGTGGTATAAATAATTTGCTTGCTGAGTTGCTCATGTAAAGAAAAAACAAATTATGACAAAAAAATTAATTTTGGAAAAAGTAAATTCGCGATGTGCAACTGGTTACTGTATTTTGGGTTACGGTATCATTTTTCATACTTTGTTTAGCGAGGTCCGGACTCGAATCCCCAATCTTCGGTTTTCAACGCCAGCGCGTTAGCCACTCGGCCATGATTTTGAAATAAAAATTTTAAAAATGCTCGACAAGCCATACATATTGGAGCAAAGAACCGAATTTTAAAAACGATTTTGAAAAAAAGGCAGTTCGTGATAGCCGTAGTCAGGGTTACGATAGTTTACTGTATTTACAGAAGGGTACCGTAGGTGAAGTTTGGGAGTGATTAGAGACATTTTGTAAAAAGTCATATACCCATGACCCCCCCCCCCTACATGGGTGCACACAGCCCCAACATTGGGTGGGGTATGTTACAGTAGGGTACCGTAGGTGAAGTTTGGGAACGATTGGAGACATTTTGAAAAAGTCAAAAACCCATGACCCCCCTACATGGTTGCGCAGTGACGGGCATGCCCGGCACTGCGCAAAAACCCCCTCGCCGCCAGTGCTGGACACCTATGCAGTAATGTTAATAGGCTCAACAAATTAATGAGAATAATTTTTTTTAACTGAGGGGGAAAATCCTTCATGGCTAGCGATTTCAAGTGCCTATCGTTTAGCCTGATTATGCGTCAGAGTACTACTCAAAAAATAATTCCTAATCAATCATTTTTTTAAAAGGTGTACGTTGATAAACAAAAGATACATTATAGGCAAGGACATCCGGCTACAACATTTAATTTATTTTTAGAATCTAAAATATAATTGCATACCTATCCTTGGCTCCCAGCCTATTCGTCGACATGGGACGATCTCCTGAAGGAAACAAGTTATTAAGAGACCGTCCAGGAGATTTCGTAGCTTTTGATGGGGGGTCGACGGATGAGTTTTTTGCAACCCAAGCCAATAAGTTGTGGGTGAAGACCCCATACCGAATGCTGATATTTGGCCCAATTACGGAGGGATCAACGGCGAATGTGAAATTTACGGCTCTGACGCGCGAAACCCTCGCGTCGCGTAATCATGGACTGATTATATTGCAGTACTGTTTTCAAAATAGCGAGAAAATTTACGAGTTTGTACGCGATATAGGGCTTAGCCCACCCCATTTCATGATATCAACTTAGATTTGCAAAAATAATTTAAAATAACTAGCTGGAAGGCTCGAGTTATCGAAAACAGTTTATTGAGATACAATCAGTGGACTCGCCACGTACCGCTTCACTCTTTTCTGCTATGTGTGAGGGATTCAAGTAACTCTCAGAATAGTGGGCTACGGGTAGTGCACGAAATGAAATGAATGAGAATATCGAAAAAAACAAAAATAAAACTGGAATTTTTACTATGTTTAGTGGATTTGTGGCGTTGCATGTGATTTGGATTCCTCGACGGTTTGTCGTTTGAGCATCTTTTCGCCATTCGTCCTTTTACGCTGACTGACCCGTCCGTGCAATATGAACCGATATGGTGCACACTCCGAGAAATGCCAGACCAAGCCCAAAAAAAGTACATGCTTATAGGTGTTTCGGGTGTATTTTGCCATGAAAAGAACGAAAAAAATAGTTTGGAAGCGATCGGACTTCGATGAAATGTCGAAAGCTGCAATTTTCGTAGTTTTGTATGCGCCCTGAAAAATTTTAGTTCGCGTTACAGTGAGATTATTGCAAATTCGGAATCTACACGTAATACCACCCTTAGACGTATTTTCTAACGTCTCAAAACCGATCGCGTCGGACGCCGCAGTTTCACGCCCGATGGTCACTCGGAGGCTGACGAGAGAACGATGCCGAGAGATTTCGTTATTTCGGAGCGTTACAGTCACTATTGTGTTATATTAATATTCCATTTACAGGGTCTGAGCATTTCTGTTGATATTATGGGGTTGTGATATCGCTAAAACAAGAAAAAAATGAAAAGTCAAAAAATCACTTTTTCGAGATCTAAATGAGTTCTTATTGAAATTCAAATAAGAGAAATTCAATTGATGTTTCGAAACGATACACGATGTACCGTCCTCCCCTGTCCTAACCTTCCTCTGACCTACCCCCTCCTTCCTGCCATGTTTTCACCCTTCCTTGACCTATTTCCTGCTCTCCATCATTGAAACGTAGTGATTCGCATTGATATACTGCACATTCCTTATTGTAATTCGTGTTGGAAAAAATCAATCGAACAAAGCCTGTTATTGGAAAATGATAGAGGGGAAAGAGGGCATTGTTATGCCGGAAATTTTTCCAACAAGGGAACTCTACTATCATTCCTTTAACCATAATAGGAAGATCATTATCCGATACGAGAAGTTAAAAGCTACGAGAAATGCATCACTCAATGTCCATCACCATATCACATTCACGCACCTTTGACGGGATTGTTCGAAGTGGCGACTTCAACTGTAGAAGAAGTAGACGATTTGGTCTATAATGCAAAATATCCACCCTTATTCGCACTAACATTGCAATTATCTAATATGATTCACAATCAGGCGAAAATTACTCACCATTTCATCAGTCTTAGTAGATTTAGATTTCTTCTGCGGAGGTTCGATGATCCTACCAGTCTTGCTGTTAACCAGAAGTCCGGAGGATCTTCTCGAGATGATCTGTGAGAGAGAAATTATCGATTGAACGGTCCCAGAAAGATAAAAATGAGAAGTGGATAGAAAACAAAGATTTCCGACTCCCTAAATATTTTTTCCACCTCCCCTAATACTCACCGATTCTTCGACTTCCTCCTCCCTCTCATTCTCCTCCTTCTTAATTTCTCCCGTTACCACAGTTTTATTTGAAGCAATGGAGAAGGCACTTGCTGAGGTCTTCTCTTCCTTAATAATTTCATTTGTCTTCGTGGGAAAAATGACCGATTCATTTTCCGCGAGAGCGCGGAATGATTCCCACTCATTCCTATGCAACGATGCAAAATGAGTGGGACGATCGTTGGGAAGTTGGGTTTCCCAATTTTGACAGGATTCTTTGTTTTGTTTGGGATTCTTTCACTCGCTCGTATTCACTCTCTCACTCATTCTTTCACAATCGTTCACTCTCGCATTCGATGAGCGTAGACCGCGCGAGTCATTCAGAATGAGGGTGAATGAGAGGGGACTGGGATTACTGGAGTGGATTGGGAATTCCATCTCGCACACAAGGGTTCCTGGGAACTATGCAGAATGATAATTTGTCCCATTGGGATCCCATTGTCCTTCCCACAAAGCCATCCCTAGTTATAAACAGAATTTATTGACATGATCTCACCTCATCGTCATTCATTTCTCTCCTCTTCTTCCTCAGCAGTTTGTCCATTCCATTCTTAGCGACGAAGAGGGTATCGGCGATTCTTCGTTCGACGTCTTGATGCTTGTAGGGATCGACTGACTGAGATAGCAACACATTTAATTTTCTTAGATATTTCGAAAATCTGAACAAGAAATATTAAATCAAATAATATATTTCGTGTTTCTGTTGAAAAATGATTTTCCCTAGTTGAGAGAATAATTAGAATATATTACTTGATATTTGATACTTTAAAATGCTGTTATTTAAATTCGAAATGTTCGATGTTTGCCTTTGAGATAGTGCTTCGACGGAGGAACTCAAACATACTCACTTCATATCCGTTGTGATTCTTCTCGAAGATGTGTTCGTCAAAAGCGGCTCGTTCAATAAATTTCTCGTCGCAATCGTTGCACTTCTGGAAAAATAGAGATAAACATCAGTATAGCGTATAACTGGCTCGATTACTATGATATAATTGACGGTTGTTTCCAATTGCGTAAATAGTTCAGCGTTTTCAAGAACTAGCCCCGTATTAAAGTTGTTAAAATAAGGCACGATTTTTTTCAACCGACTCAGCCTGACCTGCAATTTCTAGAGCTTATAGAGATTGTCTAGAGGTGCCTATAATGATGGAAAGGCTTCATGGAAATATATAAATATCAAAATATGTGACCTTTATTTTTTGTTCAGCAATATTTGAATATATTCCGAAAATGTCCGGGCTGTACTAGTTGTGCAATCGCAATCAAATGTGCAAACCAGCTTTATATTTTGGAGAGAACAAAGCCTGGAAATAACAAAAAGCTTACATAGGGATAGTAGTTCATGTGTAGGTGGGTGTGATTTGAGACCTCCCTGATTTCGACATTCTTCTCGCAGATAAGACACTGAACCGTCTTCTCTCCGCCGTTCATCCTCAAATATACATCATTCAGATAGTGATAACAACCTCAAATTTATGCCAGACACAACAGCAACAGCAAAATAAAAGCGAGATAAAGAAGTTTTGGCCAGTTTTTGGCGCCAATTTTGGCCTTACAGTAATCTGGTAAGTTCTGTTCATAAATCTTTCTTATTCAAATTATCTATGCAGGTTGAAAGTTGATCGTCTTGAAGTAAAATAAAGTTTACTATTCTCATTAAAAACTTTCACTGGTAGAATTTGCTTGTCTCTGTCTTTTAAAAAATCATTTTTTGATACAGTGAAGCTCAAAATATGCTAAACCTAACATATTGACAAAGCTTATTAAATAATTCACATAACGGTTTAAATTTTATTCATTCTGTTCTAGGTAGCTCCTTTTTAATGGTAAGTCATGATAAGTAATTGAGACGATATTATCGCACAACAGTGCTGAGAAATGAGATTGTGAGGTAATAGAATTATGTCACTACTCTGAATGGCTAATCTATTTTACAGCAACGAGTGAACGAGGAAAAGGAAAAATAGATTCAACCACTTTACATATTTTCTCGCCACCTCTCCTTTCTCTTCCCACTCCTTTTTCTCCCCTGAAGGGTTCTAAACTTCCTCTGACCTACCCCTTCCTCCCTCCCTTGGAATGTAACCTTCCTCCCCTGTTCTAACCTTCCTCTGACCTACCCCCTCCTTCCTCCCTTGGAATCTAAAGTTTCCATTCCTGTTCTAACCTTCATCTGACCTACCTCCTCCTTCCTCCCTTGGATTCTAACCTTCCTCCCCTGTTCTATCCTTCCTCTGACCTCCCCTCCCCCTCCTTCCTCCCTTGGAATCTAACCTCACGGCAATTCAGACATGAATAAAAATGAGCAATAACGGGAAACCGCACTCCCCTCACCATTGAGCGCGAAATGAACCCGAAAGGATTACTGTAGATTTTAAAAATCTTTTCGATCAAATTTTTGGTCTATTTTTCTTGCGATCTTTACATTTTTTGCATGGTTTTCTAGTTGTATTAGTCTATTGCGATACACTAATAACACGCTTTGCCATAAATGAGAGTGAAAAATAGCTGAACATTTTTTTTAAAAAGTCAGTTGTAGTTTATTGTGTGCGTAGTGTGCCTAATCAATTTACGGCCCGGCTCTCCGCTTATTGTACCCTCAATTGCTGTGACCTTCCTCCCCTGTTCTCACCTTCCTCTGACCTACCTCCTCCTTCCTCCCTTGTAATCTAATCTTCCTCCCGATGTTTTCAACGGGTTTATTCTCTAATAAGGTCATCTAGGACCCCTGCCAAAGTGATAGTGTATGGGATTATTCCTGGTCGCACGGCTGTATGTGTCTGCTGGAGCCTGCCATCTTTGAGGCTACATAACTACCTTTCAACATTGTCCTATAAAAAGGACCATGATGGGTGAGTGGTGTTGTGGTAACAGTGAAACATCGCCTGTCAATATGTCGATTGTATTTGCGGTTAGTAACAGTCGTTCTTCTCGGGCACACTACGTGTGGAAGTGAGACAGGCTGAGGAAGAATTGCATCGGCGAGTGATGGAGGATTGCGTGGTCAGGAATGGAGGCTTTGTGCTTTCACCGATGACAAGAAAGGGTCAGTGACCTACCACATATCGATATATTTGTGATCTACCAATGTTAATTTCGACGAATATACTTCAGAAATGGCACCGAGACCACTCAGAGATATTCGAGGGCATGGAAGTTTCAGACAAAAGCGTGGAAGTTTCGGCTATATTTTCCCGTAACTTCTTTGCAACTAACGTGTTTTCTGCCATCCTGAAAAAAAAGGATGGAAGTTGCCGCCTGAAATTTCCATGCTTTTATCTTTCAAAAGACATGCAAGATTCAGGTTGTGACTTCCATGCGATCTATCTGAATTTCTCCGGTTCCTGTCTGCTTCCCGAAGCTTTCATGATTTGTGACAGTGGCTGCTATGAATTTGCCATCATTCACCCGAAACTTCCATGCCATGAAATCTCTGAGAAACTGGGAATGGGCGGGGCTTACGTTGACTATTTCGTTTTCGTCAAGTTTTCACTTACGTATTTTTTCTTCTCTTTATTATTCTGATGCTCATCACTCTTGAGTAGGCCAATGTAACAATACGCCTATTTTTCGAACGCCGCGTTAATTTTCCTTGAAGGCACCATGGATGGATACCATGGATCACGTAAGTAAATTAAGTTATTTTTCGAGCAACATGCTTTACACTATAGACATTTTGTAGCCCCAGCATTTCTACATCGAATTTTTATACTGAGAGGTTCTCAAATTTCTGATAAATTTGTCATTTATTCGATCGAATCAGAAAAACACTCGATTTCGACCAGTTTTAAATCATAATCATTTTGTTTCATCGTTTCATGAGATCTAGTACCTATATTCGGATTCTACGCAACAATCTACGCTAGAAAAAATTATAGTCAGATTTGTCCGATATTTAAAATTTTTAACTTTTCCGTGACCCACGTATCATGGCCTTGACCCAAAAAGTGACCATGATGGGGGGTTCATGGTCCAACTGAAAAAAATCTTCATCTCAGACTTTTCTGACTATAAAAGTTTCTGACGTAGGACCATGTGTTGAGACAGATTTAGTATTTTATAGCTCATGAAACTGCGGAAGAAAAATTTTATTTTTGAAAAGTCGCATATTTTCAGTCTTTCGATCATAACTTTTTTTATTTTGCCATTTCATGAGCTCTAGTTTAGAAATTTGGTTTCTACGGGAAAAAATAAGCAAGAAACACCTATAGTAACATCGTTTTGAGATTTCAACTTTTTGGCCAAAAAATGGCCTCGATACGTGGGTCACGGAAAAGTTAAAATTTTCAAATCTCGGACAAATCTGACTATAATTTTTTCTAGCGTAGATTGTTGCGTAGAATCCGAATATAGGCACTAGATCTCATGAAACGATGAAATAAAATAATTATGATTTAAAACCGGTTGAAATCGAGCATTTTTCTCATTCAATCGAATAAATGAAAAATTTATCAGAACTTTGAGAACCTCTCTGTATAAGATTTCGATGTAGAAATGCTGGGGCTACAAAACGTATATAGTGGTGTCTGGTCGTTTTGGCGAAAATCGTCAATTTTCTCCAGAAAACTAAAAAATTATGTCAAAAAAGTCATTTTCCCATTGAGTAGAAATTATTCAGAATGCATTTTTTAGAGCCTTTGGGCACCCTTAAAGTAACGCAAAAGAGAAATTGGAATTATTCCGATCGATTGTGAAAATATGATTTTTCGACCATAGAAAACTACCTTTCTCCATCCGCAGACGCAGGAATGACAAATAAGTGGTGTGTTGTCTATTACAGGTTCAAGACCCACCTACAACCCGAGCATGGGCTTCTGGTTCTCATTGCTAGCTCAACGTGTCCGGCTAGTGGCCGAAATGCTTGCAAATTACCGAGACACCGTCTTAATAGTTTGCTCTACAGAATAATGCAATAAAAAAGGTTTATTGTATAGAACCCTAAAGGTGAAAAGTTGAAAAGTTCAAAATTATTTTCGAAAAATCGAAATTTCTCGAACATTTCCAATGCGATCGGGATGAAACTTGGTAGGTGTGATGACATGAATATTGGTATACTGGCGACAGCGAGGGATTCTTCTCCCACGTCGTCAGTTCCGTCCATCTCAAGTACATCGCCAAGGCGCTCCCGGAATCGGTGAGGATCATTTATAGTAGAGACATCGTTACCTGGTTGGCACTCGACATTCCGTACTAGTGATGACAAAACGGACTCGGCAAACATGCTTCGACTAGGGTTCAAGCCGGCCCAAAAAGCTGATTTGTCATATATTCCGTTTATTATTCCGTACACTCTGGCAGACAAACCGGAATGGGCAGAATGGAGCGAATTGAAACCTGAAAGACCATAACTATTTGTTTGCTGTATATTGTGGATTCATGATTTACCGCACAATTCTTTCCAGAGCCCGGCTCGTTTCGATGTTGTCACGGTTCTCATCAATGCACAGAGAAAGGATCTCGTCTGAGGAGAGATCGGAGTTGAGATCGGAGTTTGGAGATTACTGAGTTTTGTTGTTGTTTCTGCATTGGAGTTTCCGATAGCTGATTGATACAATTGACTGTTCACATTGATGCATTTCATAGTTCGTTCAAAATACGCGAGCATTCGATACAAGCTCAATGTATCTCAATTTCCCATAGCGTCCCTAGCAGTTTTCTCATTTCTGTAAAATTTAAATGTCCTATTTTCAATTTATTTTTCTTTATTCTATGAGCCCGTTCGCCTAAGAGTCGAACAAAGTCGAGAACATCAAAAAAATAAGGTATGCTCAAAAGTTGGTACTAGGGGTAACTTTTGATTCTGAATCCATTGGCGTTTTCATATTTTCGATCAGAGCCTTCTGAATCCAAGTACGACCCGACGTCAATTTGGCTAAAATTTGGTTTTCCGATAAAAACTGCCCCTGGTAGGGTCAAAATGGCAAGAAATCTCGCGTAACTATACCAGAATTTTGACATAGAACGTTGGCGACCAAAACCCAAATATATTAGATAGAGCAGACTCAGCTGATCATTTTAGTGGTTTAGGTTAAGGATTTAAGGTGTGTTGAACCGAATGACATCGATTTTAATGAGTTCAACTAGCGTTTTTTGCAGTTTTCTTCTTTCGTAGTTTCATGATCTGTAACATAATAAATTCAGTTTCTACATGCAAAAATACGCCAGAAAATTATATACTCCTGTATTTTTGAGAGTATGACTTTTTCGACCCAGAAGTCGACCTCGACGGCGACGTCGGGGTCGAAAAAGTCATTCTCTCAAAAATCCCGACTATATAAGTTTCTGGTGAATTTTCGCATGTAGAAACCGAATTTTTATGTTACAGATCATGAAACTACGAAAGAAGAAAGTTATGCTCGAAAAACTGCAAAAAACGCGAGTTGGACTCATTAAAATCGATGCAATTCGGTTCAGCACATCTTAAATCCTTAACCCATAGCACTAAAATGATCAGGAGAATTTGCTCTATCTACTATAAACGGGTTTTGGTCGCCAACGTTCTATGTCAAAAATCGACTTTTTTCGCGAAAACTAAAAACGATAGAGCTTCATTTTTTATTTCATTTTGTAGAGAATTAAATTCTGGTATAGTTACGCGAGATTTCTTGCCATTTTGACCCTCCCAGGGGCAGTTTTTATCGGAAAACCGAATTTTAGGCAAATTGACGTCGGGTCGTACTTGGATTCAGAAGGCTTTGATCGAAAATCTGAAAACGGCAATTGATTCAGAATCAAAAGTTATCCCTAGGACCAACTTTTGAGCATACCTTATTTTATTGATGTTCCCGAGCCTGTTGAGCTTTTACTGACTCTTAGGCGAACGGGCTCCTATGTGCTGAATGAAATGTTTTTCAAAGAACATTGATCGGATAATAAGGAATCAAAGTTTGCGTCTTTTGAATACCGTCAAGTGTCGATCGATCATTTCTTTTATTAATGATATTTTCAGAATGGAATTTCAAATTTTCTTCAAGGATGATTCGAATACTATGAGGTGAGATCTTCAAATAAGGGCCACGTCAATAGACCAAATAACTTTATCTCTTGTGTGTTTGCCTTTTTTAAAGAGGAAGAAATTCGAAATTCGTTCGCCTATAGATAAAATATCGTTGAGTGACACATTTACCGGTCAAAGTAGTGGGGTCGTGGTGAGCCGGAGGTGCGGTGCAAGATTTGGTATAAACTGGTTTAGGGTATTTGGGATGATGCCGGATCGAATGGCTCTATTGCCGAGCCGATCAGATGACGTTGGGTAGGTCAAAGATGACGTCAAAGTTGGGACTCTCCACCTTTTCCGTTTTTCGACCCTTCAACTGACTGTCCAGCTCGCCCCCTCCCCTCCCTGAACCAAACACCTGACATATGGGTTGTTTCTGAAAGCTCTCGACGAGTGATATAAGAAACAAAAGTCAGCAAAGCTGAGTATCGACCCTGTAGGACCACTCTGAAGCGAAATCTGGAGAAGATGGTTGAGAGGCGATTCAACGGAGAGATCGAGTTTCTTTTCCTATTCAGTAGAATCTATATATATATTTTTATACTGGATATTAGCATATTATCTTTTTCTGGGTTTGTCCAATTGTATGCTAGCTTCATCGTTTTATATTAATGTGCTCTATATGAGGCCGTTTGCGTTAGAGTCGAACAAAACCCGTACAGGGTAAAAGTAGTGTTTTGAGGAGACCATGTATTCTAGCATAGTTCGAGTTGCTCATTAACATGGGCCACATCTCCTGTTATGCAAATGCATTTTTAGTTAGTTCTATGGGTTCAAAGATCAAGCAATTTTTCACCTTTTTGACCTTACCGAGAAAACCACTGATGGGAGTTGAAAATTTCAAACAGAGACTGGGGTTGATTTTACATGATAAAATGCATAGCGTTTTTGAATTTTTAAAATTCCGAAATTCCACCGAATTGGGTACTGTATCTTTGCTGAAAACGATTTGCAAGATCGGCCATTTCTACGGCGTGAGGGCAAGATGCTTATTGAGCCACCTGCACCGCTAACTCGCACAACTAGGCCCGCAAAGCAAGTTATGATTTAAACACTGAAGAGAAAACAGGCAAATATCGACCTCCTTTAATCCCATTCTCTCCTTTCGCACCGCACGGGCGCGGTGAGAGGGGATGGAATGAATCTCTTCTCTCCTATGATGGTCGAATTTGCCCGTTTTCTCTTCAGTATTTTAATCATAACTTGCTTTGCGGGCCTAGTTGTGCGAGTTAGCGGTGCAGGTGGCTCAATAAGCATCTTGCCCTCACGCCGTAAAAATGGCCGATCTTGCAAATCGTTTTCAGCAAAGATACAATACCCAATTCGGTGGAATTTCGGTATTTTAATAATTCAAAAACGCTATGCATTTTATCATGTAAAATCAACCCCAGTCTCTGTTTTTTGAAATTTTCAAATCCCATCAGTGGTTTTCTCGGTAAGGTCAAAAAGGTGAAAAATTGATTGATCTTTGAACCCATAGAACTAATTAAAAATGCATTTGCATAACAGGAGATGTGGCCCATGTTAATGAGCAACTCGAACTATGCTAGAATACATGGTCTCCTCAAAACACTACTTTTACACTGTACGGAGAGCTGTTGGTCGTTGTTCGAGTCTTACGCAAACGGCCTCATATGAACTGGTGTTGTTCAGCCTGATGAGAATGAGACTCCTGAGTCGAGACGAAGAGTAGTGGAATGACAATTGCCCGAGTCAGTCTCAGATGGCGTACTTGTTATTGAAATTATTGGAACTTCTGATATATCTGTATTTGATTTATTTACTTTTTACTCTTCCCAATAACCTAGTCGACTCGATAAAATAATAATACACTTTTTTTTCAGCCCGACTCCATTTCTGAAGATGACTGGCAAAGTTACCACAAGGTTAGTCGAGAATAGTTTAAAAAAAATTATCTCATCTTTATTTTGGCTCATTTTCAGCTCGGAAACACTGTGGCCGATTTTGTTCTTGACGCTCTGTCAGTGTACGCTTCGGGACGTCTTGTCGATTGGGACAAGAGCAGTGTCCAGTTCATCGGTAAGATGTATTGCAGGAGTGAACAACAGCTCTCTCCATCCTATCACTCTCATTGAATTTGCAGATCCAAAAGAAAAACAAACAAAAGAATTAGCTTGCAACTAACAAATGTCTTCGCAGAGATGGCACTCGGTCAGTTGAAGGGGAAAGCGGCCAAGGGAAGGAATCATGTCTGCGAGTATGTTCTCGTTGAGAGGATGAAGGAGAAGGAGGTGAATGGATTAATCAAGAGTTTACAAATGAAAAGTGTACGCCTTCGTTGTAAAGTTGTTCATGAACCGTGTCATCTTCGAGGATTTTGATTCAATCTTTCTGAAGTCTAGGGTATTTTGGAGGTTAATGAATTTTTTAAATATTTTAAATTTTTCAGTTCTTCTGCTGCAAAGTGTGCATGCAGGGTTTCTTCAACTACATGCAGACACTCATTCACTTCACGAGTCAAGAACATTGCTTGAAGGTAGGCTTTGTATTTCTATAGAAAGTGATGTTGTGTACTATTATTTTCAAGCGATTGATATTGAAAGTCAAAAAAATATTGACATGTTCAGGAATCGGTGCAGATCGAGATTGCGACCTCGATTCTCTCCGACGCGTGCTCAATTCGTTCACGAAGCTTCCCGCTAAGTGAGCTATTCTAGAATCGCGAGGCTGGGATCGATAAAAAAAAGATTCTAATTGAGCGCAAGTAATCAAAAAGGGGCTGAAAATTGATGGCCTATACTTTGTACATGTCCATCATATGACGGTTTCAACACAGTTCAAGTTGTATGAGCATGTTTCTGAGGACAAGTTTAGACGACTAATAATAGTTAAATTATATATCCAATTTCACTATTGCATACTGGAAGAGGAGGACCCGGAAAACGAGAATAATCGACTCAAGGCGTGAGTTGAAGAAATATTGACTCTTACCTCATCCGGTATTTTCTCAGCGTATCTTTATATTTTCAGAAACAGCAAAATTGCTAAGAAGAAGCATTCCAATCGACTTCGTCCCTCGCGAAATTTCCATAGAGAAGAGTACCATAAGGAGTTGGACTTTCACATCAAGATGCACTTCGAGCAAGGTTGGTCTGGACTAACTATCGAATGTATCGATCCATTAATCTTGTAGGGGACAAAATTTGTGCACGCTGTTTTAAGAGATTAAAAAAATATTTTGATCAATCAAAATCATAGTCAGTTTGCGATTATTTATATTTTGTTATCTCGAATATATTCTGGTTCTTTATTTAAAAAAAATACTCATTCGATTACTTTCAGCCCGATTGGCGACTGATAGTCTGGTCAACACTATGACAGTGTTTAACATGGTGGCAAAGGTAAGTACAAATAACCGCAATTGTCCCCATATATAGAACTAACCTCATTGTTTTACTATTTCTGCATAATTGAAGATTTGTATGGAAATTTCTAATTTCTTCATACTATTTTGATTGACAGAGTGAATACGGACGCCGTCTGATGACTGAACTGGATGATCATATCGGGAAGGCACAGTCTGGTATGACCTGGATAAAGCAATGATAACAAAGTTATATTGAAATAAATTAATATTTTTTGTTTGATATCTGATAGATTCATCTCATCTGTTTTTATGACATGATTTGTACTATTACTATATGATATATTTGTAGACCTACTGTGCAATCTGCACGTATCACACTGGTGATCGAGAGGGATTCTACGCCCATTCCACTAGCTCCATTCATATGAAGGGAATCGCGAAACTCCACAAAGATTCGGTATGTTCGATTGTGCAATCCGTCCACATTTGGGTTGATCATTTAGTCTCAAGCTATACGGTATCCAAAATTAGCTTTGTTCACTCTGAAAATTTTCTCCTTGTTTAGAGTGTGTGCACAATGGATAGGTACTATTCAATCCTGCCTGAAAAATCTGAATCTAAACAGGGTCTTGTAGGGAATGATTGCCTTCGACATTGACACGACTCTCATCAACGTGCTCAGAAGTGGGAAACCGACTGGAGAGGAGAGAGATATTGAGGTGGGCTATTGTGAGCACCAAGGGGTTAGTAGTCAGGGTATTTTATATGCATCTGATCTTCGTTGATATATATATCCGAGTATTTTTCGACGATCGGGACGAATCAGTGCTGTAATATCTCAATCAAATTTCGTCAGGTCGCCAAACCCGCTGATTCCGATTCGAAGAGTGCATGCGGCCGTCCGGGGTGCGTTACAGTATCAGATAGTGTATAATCAAAAATGTCTGATATCAAAGATGTTGTGTTCTTAAAAGACTACAGTTTTGTATGTTGATAAGCGATT
Source organism: Pristionchus entomophagus (assembly GCA_036245825.1). NCBI lineage: Eukaryota > Metazoa > Nematoda > Chromadorea > Rhabditida > Neodiplogasteridae > Pristionchus > Pristionchus entomophagus. Next base: position 20,848,701 of record BTSX01000005.1, read on the forward strand.
CAGGACCATTTCTTCGACTACACCTTACAACCTGATTTCATCCCTGACCACTACTGGCGAGATCTTCACAAGGTTTGCTCATTATTTCTGTGTATATGCTTATATACGGCCAACGTCAAAACTTTTCTCATCCCCTATATACTCTAGCATAATTATCTCATGAAGATTGCTCAAACTCTTACACATTGTTCCTCGGATGAACCATATTCCTGCATTCGGTCAGAATACGCGTGATAAGCATGTTGCCCGTAGAGCCTCCGTTGGCTCCAGACGACCAAGGGTGGAGTCTGGGAGTCGGGCCTTGGTTGCGATCTAGGAAAATTCCGTACTTTGTCTTTACTAGTTAGCATAGATCGAACCGGAATCGCGTGAGGATTTCAATTCTATTTTAATTAAAAAATCGGGCATGCACCGTTCGAGATAATCGATTGTGTACCGTAACTGCGAGTAATAGAGGCGCATTCATGTCAGTCCCTTCTCTCACTTCCCTGACCCACCGAGGCGAAGGAGCGTGGGGAATTGAGAGATCGCCCGCGGAACGGAGGGGAAGGGGGTAGGGGAGCCGCTTTTATCGCGTTTAGGACATACTCTAAGTCGAATATCTCGAATAGTGCATGTCCGATTTTAAAACAAAAATAAATTGAAATCCTCACACAATTCCGGTTCGTCAATGTTAAAGACTCGAAAAAGTTGATATTTTGAAATATTTTTTGAAAATCATTTTTAAAAATGGATTAGACAGGCGTGTTCGCTAGTGATGACAAAACGGACTCGGCAAGCCGGCTTCACCGTTGAAAAAGCCGGGTTGAAGCCGGCCCGAAAAGCCGATTTTGTTATCACTAGTGTTCGCCATCCAATTCTACATCAGGAATTAATGTCACATAAAATTAGCCCTCTAAAGAGTAGAGTAACACGTACAAATTTCGACGTGAAGCCGTTTGGAGCCAACGGAAGCTCTGCGGGTAACATGCATATGACCATCATCATCAGCTCCCTCGATTACCCCATAACACACAGTTTCAGAAACTCGACCCTTTTGAGCTGTGCCAGATCCTCCCGATTCTGCTCGAAAATAGGGCGAACGGGCTCATATGAGCCCAAGCACCAACATATCTTATTGGAGTGTAATTGGTTCTTAAGAGACCGGCTCGCTAATTTGCAAGCATTTTGGCCCCTGCCCGGACACGTTGAGCTAGCAATGAGAATCAGAAGCCCATGCTTGGGTGCTGGAAGGGTCTTGGTACCATAGTGCACAAACCATGACTTATTTGTTGTTACAGCCGTGGCGCAGGGAGAAACATGATTTCCAAGGTAAAATGGTCGAAAAATCAAATTTTCTCAACCGATCGAGATAGACCCAATTTCTCTTTTGTGTTAATTTAGGGGTGCCCTAAGGGTCTGAAATAAATGTTCTGATCAATTACTGCTCATTTATAAAATCATTTTTTCGACATGACTTTTCATATTTTTCGACCATAGTGCCCATTTTCGCCAAAAGTCATAGTCATGACTATATACGTTTTGTAGCCCGTGCAATTCTGCAGCGAAATTTTCCAAATATTGGTCCCGCAATTATGTGACTTTTTAGATTTTTATTCGATTGAATCCGAAAAATGGACGATTTCGCCAGTTTTTCGATCGTAACTTTTTTCTTTCGTTATTTCATGAGCTCTAATACTCAAATTTGAACTCTACGCATAAAGTTACATCATAATAAAATATGTTCAGATTTTTCCGAGATGCAAATTATTCCACTTTTTTCATGACCATGGTCAATTTTTGGTCAAAAAGTCAAAATTTTTAACTACCTGACTATAGATGTTTCCAACGTATTTTTAACCGTAGATGTCGAATTTTCATACCAGAGATCATAAAAATGCAAAAGAAAAAAGTTACACTCGAAAAATTTTACCTTTTTGAGTTTCAGAACATAACTTTTTTCTTTTGCATTTTGGTGATCTTTGGTATGAAAATTTGACATCTACGGTTAAAAATAGGGTGGAAACACCTATAGTCAGATAGTTAAAAATTTTGACTTTTTGACAAAAAATTGACCATGAACCGGGGGTCATGAAAAGAAATAGATTTTTTTTAGAAATAGTACAGAATTAGATTTTTGTGCAAAATATGAAGAAAATCGGTTTACGCAAACCTTATCAAATCGGGTGCTGAACTTTAAGAGAACAACGTGTAACAAAGCCCTAAATTAGTCGATTCTTCTATTTTTCTTCATTGTCATCGTTCAAATCAGTTTGAGGGGGACGACGTACATCTATTAGAGATCAATGACTAGTTAAATCCATTATTTTTTTTTCCCATTATTTACTTTCACACAGACCATATGAATAATATATTGATCAATTATCAGTCCAAATGCTCCATTTCAGTTAATGCTGCCAAGAAAAATAAACTTAAAAGTGTTTGAAATTCTTCAATGGTGGCCTGCTGACCATACCATGACCCACCGAACCGATTCCGTGAGGGACTGCACCAAGAGGGGTGGGGCTTAGACGGGTAGGTCAGAATTCGCTAAATTAATTTTTTCATAAAAATCTGAATAACTTAATGAATTCTGCACTCTTGATTACCCAAATGCATATAACAAAGAAATTTTAGAGTAACTTTCAAATTTTACGTGGTGGTCCCTAGAGCGCATCTCTCTATGCGAATTCGCAACGAGCGCGCGCGGGCACGCGATGCGGTTGCGAATTCGCAATGGCTATGCGAATTCGCATAGCGTCTCGGCAGGCTGATCAGATCTAGAGAGAAAGCGCTAGAAACATTAGCGGATTTTGATGTGCCCACCTCATCCCACACTCAATAGTCGACTCATTTTCATAATTGGCAACATTTCCTCAAGATCTGATTCGCGGCCCGGGACGCGATGCGAATTCGCATATCCATTGCGAATTCGCAACCGCATCGCGTGCCCGCGCGCGTTCGTTGCGAAATCGAATAGAGAGGGTGAATTCGCGATTTCGCGAACGTTTGGCTAACCCTAATGATTAATTGTGCCAAGTATACGGTATGCTGCCTATCTACTAGGTCATACTCGTCGGATGAGAACGAATACATCGATTGTCTTCCAGTACTTTATCAGCATTGTCCGAGAAAAATTTTGAAAGACAACCAAATTTGAGTACTGTTGTCTTGGGAATTTTCCGTTTATAGATTTAATAATGTTCTTTACAGTATCCTGCTCGCTTCGATGCTATCACGACTCTCATCAATGTGCACAAAAAGACCTCATCTAAGGAGATCTGGAGAGAGATCAAAGATCAACAGTCATGCTGAGTGATGATGGTTGCTTCGTATTTTCGAAGTAACGATATCGTTATTGTATCGATCGATTCTTGTTGTTCTCGATAGCCGATTCGAAAGAACCTTTATCTGTTTTCGAGTTCGTTCTGGAGATGTATATTAGATACATTCTCAAAGTTTCCCATTTTTTAGTTTTCCCGTGGTCGAAAAACATGGTCGATCGTGGGGCTCGAACCGGGGAGTTGAGACTGGATTGGGTTCTTCAGTCAGACACCATAACCACTAGGCGGAGATTAGTGGTCTTGCAAAACAAGGTCGATCGTGGGGCTCGAACCGGCGATCGTGGGGACAGTCAGACACCATAACCAACCAATCTCACCTCTGTACTATTGAAATTCTCTTAATTTGATTCAATCTTTCGATGTATCGTATGAAGTATTTTTAAATGAGATCGAATCTAAGATCGATTTATGAAAGTTCGTGACTTTATGATACTTTCAAAGTGATTGTAGAAAGAGTAGATAACTAACAATAAATATCGTCCATCTTTCCAGGATGGTTGACAATTCAAACTTCTTACTCCACTGGGGAATCCATAATGCGACGCCGACTCTAGCAACGGGAAGGGCGGAGTCGGAAGTGTTTAGAGCGGGAGAATTCGAATGGTGAGAAGCGAACTGATATATCAACAATTTAATGATGCTAAAACGTATATGTTATGATTGAGGGAGTTCCGTCCGTTTGAGTTATTTCCGAATCCATTCTCCTTCGTTTTCACTTCATGATTTTTTTTTCAATTCGATAGATTTTCATAATGAACTTATTTGGCTGCGCTCATTGAGCTGTTGAGGATAGAAAAAGGATGGAGATTTTTCAGGATCGCGGGTCTCCAATCCAACAACTCCGATTTCGCTGATTTTACCCTCACTTGCATTCATGAGAGACGAGGAGAATGGGAATGCAAGGCAGAGATTGAAATAATTCTTCGAAATATGCATCGCGATTTGGGAGCAAAGGTATGTTGTCCCTCTTATCTTCATTTAAGAAGTCTCCATATTTCAGTATCTCATGCAGTTCAGCGATGGGAATAACAAGTACTGCCTCCAGAATGCCATACCATTTGCAGTTCTAATTCGCCCGGAATATGTTTGTTTGTTCTTTCTAGCGCTTTAGTGATCGAATCAAGTAGGGTAGGACTCATTTTGTCGCATGTTTCTGAAATTAATCTTGCAGAAATTACACTATGAAAAAGAAATATATATATATATATATATATATAAATATATATATACTTTTCTTGTCTATCGAGAAGAGTTGGTTCACTTTTATCAATGATTTAACATCAATTTCTTCAGCTCTACAATGTCAATGAAAGGGTCACTGTTGAATTTCGCATCAAAATTATCCACTCGGAGAGGTTTGTTTCACCCATTTTGAAGTTTTTTCGAATCATGTAAACACTAACGAGAAAATACGACCGCTTATTGAAGACGTGAACCAATTTCGAATCCTGGCGTTTTCTCTGCACCGAATAACAAAAGCAACGTCGTTCTGAAGGTCGGAAAAAAGAAATTGCACGTTTCCAAAGAGGTAAGATTTTATTATTGAAAACATTCTAAATGTTAGTCTTTAAGAGACCGGCTCGGTTATTTTGGACCACCCCCGGAACCGTTGCGCTAGCAATGAGAACCAGGGGCTCACGCTTGAGTGTCAAGAGGGTCTTGGTCCCGTATTTGATTAACGGTCACTTATTTGTTGTTACTGCCTCTGCGTAGGGAGAAAAGTGAATTTCAAGGTAAAATGGTCGAAAAATCATATTTTTTCAACCGATCAAGATCGATGCAAATTCTCTTCTGCGTTAACTTAGGAGTCCCCGGAGGCTCCTAAATAACTGTTCTGATCGATTACTGCTCATATGGAAAATTACTTTTTTGATTTAATTATTCGGATTTTCTGACTTAAAATACCATTTTCCGAAAAAGTGCTAGACCCCACTATATACGTTTTGTAGTCAGTCCATGGATGCATGAAACACACCTATAAATGAGTCAATCGGGACATGATGTTTTCTGTAATTTTCAATTTTATCCGAAAAATCTTCGATTTTGACATTATTTTAATCATAACTTTTTTCTTTCGTTATTTCATGAGCTCTAATACTAAAATTCGAATTCTACACAAAAAGGTACCTCAGGATAAAATATTATTAGATTTTTCCGAGATGCAAATTTTCCCACTTTTTTCATGTTTTACCTTGAAATTCACTTTTCTCCTTACGCAGAGGCAGTAACTACAAGTAAGTTATGTTTTATCTATTACGGGACCAAGACCCTCCCAGCAACCAAGCATGAGCCTGTGAATCCCATTGCTAGAGGAACGGTTCCGGGCAGGGGCGGAAATGCTCCAAAATAACGGAGCCGTTCTCTTAAATTCCCACAATTATACTCATATTACTTTCCAGTACCTCGCTGTCCATTCTCCCGTCTTCGATGCAATGTTCTTCGGATATTACGCCGAAAAGGGAAAGAATGAAGTGGAGATGAAAGAAATCGTATATGAGGTTAGTGATTACGCAAAAAACAATAAACACATCCCTATTCAGGAATTTCTCGATCTTCTGCATTTCATCTACCTTGGAATTGGGAGATCACGGGTGATTATTAGTTTTCGGGAATTTCTTGGGGTTCTGGCCAGAATGCTTCCGTGTGGAAAATACAGAAGTCGACGAAATAGCGGTTTTAAGTTTATGTGAATTTCATTCATCAGCAAATGATCATTCCAGATCGCACTGTACTGCACTTTCTGAAGCTCGCTGATCGATTCGAGATGAAGGTTCGAATATTTATTTTTTAAAATTTTTTAATGGTTTATGGATTTAAATTTATCCCAATTGTATATATTTAAATGACGATTATTCATAACAGCGTGTGGTGGAACTGTCTGAGAAGTATCTGATTCAAACGAATTGATTCGATGCAGCGACGAAGTTACACCTTGCAGATCAGTACAGACTCTTCTCTCTCAGGGTTAAGTGTATTCTATATTTTATACTTATTTCGAATCTTTCTACTTTTTGGTGAAATAATACATTGTTATAATCACGAATTGAGGACCATTGCCTCCACTCGTTCTCCAGTGTAGCTGACCTGATGTGCAAATTGAAGGTTCGCATTCTTTCTTTGAGAGCATGCGAACAGCGCATATAGTTATTTTCGCTTGTCTTTTGTTTCCCAAATATTTTTTTCAGTCGACTCCCGACTACGCTAACTTTTCTGCCGAGATGAAGGCAGCAATCTACGATCACCTTTTCAAATTCTAGTCGAAAAAGATGATCGTTATCTATTGGATATACTGTATAATTTACCAATTGTAATAGTGCAAGTTTCAACCGATTAAAAAATAGTGTTTTGTCAGTTGTCATGATTAGTTTGGAATAAAGTTATTCGCGATAAATCGGATTGTGTGTAAACCCATGCGGTTCTTATCCGTTGCAAATACCTCCCAATAATAACAAAAAATCACTTTTTTTCTTTTCTCTAGAATGGTGCAGTCGCCTCTACTGTTTATTGGAGAATGGAAGATAAAGGTTAGTCATTCGTAATTTTATCATACAGATGAGCTGTTTGGCGTTCAAACATGATATAAAATATAAATATATACAGATAGATATACAGATATATGACGCCGTATGCCTTATTTTCGAGCAAATTTTGTCGGATCTGGCACAGCTCGAAAGGGTCGATTTTCTGAAACTTCATGATTTGGGGTTGTCAAGGGTGCTGAAGACGATGGGCATATTCATTTTGCCCTGAGAGCTCTCGTTGGCTCCAGACGGCGTCACGTCGAAATCACATTTTGACGTGCCAATCGGTTATCGAGATCACTAATTTTAGGTGAGAATGTTTTCTCGGGTAGAATTGGATGGCGAATACGCCTGTCAAGTTCGTTTTTCATGATTATTAAAAATAAATTTTAAAATTTCAACTTTTTGCAAACTGAAAATAGAGTATGCCAATGTGCACCACGCGATCGGGCGTCACGAGAGGATTATAAATATATAATTTCAGCCAATTTTATCATTAGAAACTCGAGATAATCGATTTATAGTGGTTATCGAGAATGTAAGTAAAAGGGGTTCCCTTGGCCCTCCCTCTCCCTCCTCAATCGCTTCCCTGACCCAGCCAGACGAGAGAGCGTGGGGATTGGAGAGAGCGCACGAGAGAGGAGGGAGAGGGAGGGGAGGAAAGGTTCTTTTTACTTACAATCTCGATAGACTATAAATCGATTATCTCGAGTTTCTAATGATAAAATTGGCTGAAATTATATATTTATAATCCTCTCGTGACGCCCGATCGCGTGGTGCACATTGGCATACTCTATTTTCAGTTAGCGAAAAGTTAAAATTTTAAAATTTATTTTTAATAATCATGAAAAACAAACTTGACAGGCGTGTTCGCCATCCAATTCTACCCAGGTAACATTGTCACCTAAAATTCCCCTAAAATTAAAACTTTCGAGTGCCGAGCAGCACGTGAAAATGTGATTTCGACGTGACGTCGTCTGGAGCCAACGAGAGGTCTGACGGCAAAATGAATATGCGCATCGTCTTCAGCACCCTTGAAAACCCCAAAACACGAAGTTTCAGAAAATCGATCTTTTCGAGCTGTGCCAACCCTTGCTCGAAAATAAGGCGAACGGCGTCATATTTATTTGTTACGATAGGATAAGATGATGGTGGGATAGATAGGAAAAGGGTTCATAGTGGAGACTCGTACGATCAGTTTCCACTTCAATCTCGACTGCTCAATTGTCTCGGAATTATCAAGCACCCTACCGCTAAATTATTAATGATAATCACTTGAAATACTTATCAGAGAATAACAAACGATATCGCTTTTCGATAATGCCGATCTACCCTTTTAGACGTGCAAATTTGCGATTCAATCGGACGATTCTTTTATCTCCGTGATCTCAAAGGGATTCGATGTGATGACTGCAATTCACAATGGCTCCGACCATTCTGTCAGTCAACCTGCTCCAATCTATATTTCTTCGTTTGTAGTAGTGATTATTACTAGTGATGAACAGTGGCTATTTCAGTGCATTAAACGAACACTGGATGCTCTCGATATCGAACTATCGTTCTACAGGCGCTCCAATAAATCAAAGTGAGTATATGGTAGGGTTGGCTATACGGGACAGCGATCGCGCTCCTCTCTCTCTCTCTCGCCTTGAATTGCGGGCCCGCAATCCTCCTTCCGCTCAATGAGAGGGTGCGCTCTAGTCTGCGCGGGGTTGGAAGAGGAGGAGAGGCAAGCAGAGTTTTGAGCGGGAGGAGGATTGCGGACAAGCAATCGTTTAGCCAACCCTAGAATATATATTAAAATATTTATATGTTTCATACTTTTTAGGGAACCATCAATTCAATCTCTTATGTACGGTTTCATGGAGTCTCTTCGACAAACTTTCGTTCTCTCTCCGACTCTCATGACTGTTAGTTTTGAATTAACTTATTTGTATCAACATCCTTTTAAAAATTAAACGAATTTGCTCACAGATTCCGAGATCGACTCCTTCATTATTTCCAAATGATCCGAAAGAAGAGCCAGTCGACGGTTCTGACATGATTCCAAATTACCATCAGGTGAATTTTCTGTCTTGAGTTGGCTGGTCAATAAGAGGGTGACAATTCGGCAACGGCATTTCAGGCAACCTACATTTCAGCAACCGACATTTTGGCAACGGGGGAAAACTTGATTTATAGGAGTCCTAGCATCATGTCTTCAGTTTCAGTCTGATCCTTATCAATTCCTCTATCATATCAGATATTTGGCATTCACCGCATGACGATTTCCTAGAAATCAAGTTATGCCCCTTTGCCGAAATGTCGGTTGCAGAAATGCCGTTGCCGAATTGTCACCCTCTCATAAATATGTTATAGCTTTCTGCTCTATATTTCGTGGGAGATGAGAAGGATATCAAGGAAGAGGAGATGTTGGATATTGATGACGATGTGGTGAATTTATTTTATCTTTGAAAAACATTAATTAAGCCGTTTTCCATATATTTTTGAAGGATACAACGGAATAATTCTTATATATTTTTTAGAACTCTCGAATGGCCGATTCGGTTCTGGATTTCTTGGGAGATGAGATTACATTCAATGAAGAGGTTCGATAATGTTGATACAGTCGGTGTGGATGCTTATATTTCGGTGGTGTATTAGGCTGAAAATCAATAATTGTCTGATTCCGCTATAATTTTGGTCGTTAAATAAGAAATAGTAATGATACAGTTGTTTTTTTTACTTACAGATCAATATGGCCTCATTGGTTGATATTCTCGAAGAAGAAAAGAAGGACGAGAGAATCGACCATACGGTCGATAATCAGAATGTAGTGTTCTTTTTTTCTATTCCAAATATTTAGTAATCTATGTTTTTACTAATTCATTTATGCACAGGACTGTTGTGGGACGATCGAAGAAGAGAAGAAAAGAAGACCATCGAGAAATGCTTCCAGACCAGCGAAATATATTGAATATTTCGAGGAAGGAGTTTGTGAACCATCTATGAAGATATCGAGAAATGATTTTGTGAAGAAACGAAGTAATGTGAGTATTTCGAAAATTCTCCATTTTTTTAACCCAGCCCATTTCGTGTTAATTTCCTCATGGTATTTGTCGAAAAGAGATTTATATTAGTGTTGCCGGGTCGAATAGTGCTCTTTCCATTCAGCGCACTGTGTGAGCGATGAGAAAGTGAATATAATGGAAAGAGGTTAATGTTTATATTTTTAATAAATACAACTATTCATTACTGGCATATCTTATATGTTAATTATTTCGGATAGAGTGATCGCCAGGGGTCTCGGAAATGCGAGTTAAAAAAAGCGAAATGCATAATAAAATCGAACAATTGGAGTAGGCCATGTCGATTTGTTTTTTGTTTGGGCACATCGGTAGAAAATTCAAGTCCTTTGACGTGTAGCAAGTGAGAGCTTTCATTGCAGTTCAAGTCATCTGTTCCTTCTGGAAGGATTGCCTCCAGACTCTCGTCAAAGAAGAAGGAAGATCATGTGAGAAAGAAGAAACCAGCCAAGAACAGATACAGGTGCGATCTATACTATTTCATTTATAACTACCTGCTACTTTTCCGTATAGTATATTTTTTGGTTTCGTTTACAATCAGATCGAGGTTAGTAAAATCATACAACCAAGAGGTTTGATTCTCACAAGGGAAGGTCGTGAAGTGACCGAGGAGGTTCCGAAAACGGTCTTCACATAGATAGCCTCCATTGGGGTACAAGAAACTGCTGTCACTTTTTGCCGAAGACGCCCAGGGAGCGAGAAATAATCAATAAATGGATCTTCGTTATCGATCAGTGCTTGCCCCTTCTCATCTTTCAAGCGTCTCTCTCCCAGTGGTCTGATAGCCTAGTGGGTACTGCGCTATACTAGCACGGGTGCTCAAAATCGCCTTCTACCAACATCTAAAATGCACTAGGTGCGGACTGTGTAAGGACCGCGACGCGAGATCCTCGCGTCGCGTTGCCTCTCCTCTTTCCACACACTTTCTCGTTCGTTTTTGGAATGGCCTCAAACGCGCGCTTTTCAATTTGAATTGTTTGCGAAGCCACTTGTAGTTACTGCTTCTGACCCTCCGGGACTAGTGCATGCTATTTTTTGCCACCCGCACAAGTTCAAGTCCTCCCGGCTGCCAAATCGTTTGCCAATCTTCCATCATTTGATCAACGACATTAGACATTTGAGAAACCATTTACAACATATTTTTCAAGAAATTCAGGTAGTAGTTGACCTACCTATATTATGTCCTCTATGTGGACACCTCTGTGAGACATATCATTACCATGTTTTTAAGCTGAATATCTTCGATAGTTGTTTTATGTGGGTTTTTTAACGTTCAACCTCAATAAAGCAATGTTTGATACTTTATCAAAAGATGTGGCAGCCGGGAGGACTTGAACTTGTGCGGGTTGCAAAAAGGCGAGCAGTAGTATAGCGTACTACCCACTAGGCTACGAGAGCACTGGGAGAGAAACGCTTGAAAGATGAGAAGAGGCTAGCGATCCAGATGCAAGTAAATTTATCGATTGTTCTCGCTCCCTGGGCATCTTCGGCAAAAAAATAAAAGTATTTTCTGGTACCCCTATGGGTAGGCTATCTTCTTTGAAGAATGCGCAATGACTCTGATAAAGTGAAGAAAGTTGTGGAAATGAGAAAGATTGAAGAGGAAGGAGAAACTAAGAAGAATATGGATAAAAGCCAGAATGAAAGCGGAGAATTAAAGAAGGGAAAGGGAAAGAAGCCATGGCCTATTATGGACTACTCTCTCCCCAGTGAGAGAAATAAGCCTGTCAGTTTTTTCCGTTTCCTATTTCTTTCTTCATATTTCAACTTTTTAGAGCCGTGAAGAGCGGAAGCTTCAAGCGGAGTTAGAGAGATTTGCGAAAAGTGAGGAGAGATTGGCCAAGAAAGGAACTAAGGCGAAGGTGGGAATCAACAACCGCATCCGGTTGACTTCAACTTGTTTTTCTCCCAACGCGAGCAAAAAAAGCATAATATTCCAAATATTTTCTAGGCTGTTTTCTCAAAAGTTCACCTGAGAATAAGTGGCCATTTTCAGAGAGTCCGAATGAAGGATACAGTTGCTGGCGATATCCCATTCAATGATCAGCCATTGAACGACGATATCCTGAATGAACCATCTCACAAGGTTATAAAAAAATATTCAAAAAATCTTTCCCATAAGTGTATCGGTCATTCCTCTCTATATAGAACTTGTACTCGAACGCCGACTCAGCGAAGGCTAGAGCGGTATATGAGGCCGTTTGCGATAGAATCAACAATGTTCGATGGGGGGACTGGTACAGGACAAAAATCGGATATGCACAAAACTCGGTCCTAGAGCTAACTTTTGATTCTGACGTTTTCAGTTTTTCGATCTGAGCCTTCTGAATCCCGGTACGACTCGACGTCGATTTGGCCGAAATCTTATTCTGCGATAAAAACTGCCCCGGAAATGGTCGAAATGGCTAATAATCTCGCGTACCCGACCAGAATTTGATGCTCTTTCGAATGAGCTTTTGGCCGAGATTCTATCTTTTTTCGTTTTCGAGAAAATGCAACTTTTTGACTCCTTTACTAGAGCGAGTTGTAGAATATATTATTCGAACCGCCTCGTGATGTAGATTCTAACGGTATATACATGTCTAGGGTTTAAAGGTAATCAAATATGACTTTTTTGCATTTTAAAGCTTAAAACTGGCTTTTTGTCGTGATATGATGGTGATATGAGTGATATGATGGTTTTTGATAGTTTTCGGGACAACTTTTTTTTGCAAAAGATCGGTGGGGAGTCGAACCTGAGGTTCATGTGTCCTGAGAAATCATTCCCAATTTGACCGTTAGTTCTGAAAATGTATTTTTGCACTATTGTTTATGATCACATCACTTATTTTTCGACAAAAAAACAAGTTTTAGACTTAAAAAGGGCCAAAAGTCATATTTGATTACCTTTAAGAGCCGTTCCACGGTTTAGTGAAGCTTTTGAGAGGGGTCGACGGAGGACTTTTTTGCAACCCCTGCCAATAAGTTCAGGGTGAAGTCCCCATACATAGAGCTGATAGCTGGCAAAATATGAGAGGTTGGGGTGCACTTTCCGAAAAATGGAGGACCGTGTCCAAAAAAAGTCTTTTTTCATCCCATAAAAACGTACATTCTTATAGATGTTTCTGGCTTATTTTTCGATAAAAATAACGAAAAACATATTCTGGAAGCGATAGGACAACGATAAAATGTCGAAAAGTGCAATTTTCGTCATTTTTCGGTCACTCTGAAAAAATATTTTAGCCGTTGTCACTTTTTTTATTGCATATTCGTATTCTACGTGCAAAACTACTCCTCGTGCCAAATTTTCACCTTTCTAAACCTGGTCCCTCGGATTCTACAGCATTCCGCCCAAGGCTCTCTCGGAGGCTGACGAGCGATCGATGATTAGAATTTTCGCCATTTGGATACAATACAGCCACTTTTTTACCAGATTTGTGTCCTATTGATCGGTATTATGCACTTTTACTAATATTATGGGGATGTGATATCGATAAGACACCGAAAAATTGAAAACTTGAAAATTCACTTTTTTGAGATCTCAAAATTTCAAAAATTCATACGTCATGTATATGAGCTTCAAATGATGCATTCTTAACTTAAAAACACTAAACTGACTTGTTTCATCAATTTATGAAAGTTATAGCTGTTTTGAGAACATTTTTTGAAAAAAATTTTGCATTCCCATGGGGGGGAGGCGGGTAACATTAGGAGCTTGGCGGGGACTAGTGGTTGGGGCGCGCGCCTTTCTCTACCTCTTGCAAAACATCACCTGCGGGCGGGAGTCGAACCTGCCTGCGTCGGCATGCCAGTCAGACACCATGCTCATTTTTTCTCCATTAGGGGATATTATTGTGGTCTCTACCTCTTGCAAAACATCACCTGCGGGCGGGAGTCGAGCCTGCCTGCGTCGGCATGCCAGTCAGACACCATGCCCATTTTTTCTCCATTAGGGGATATTATTGTGGTCTCTACCTCTTGCAAAACATCACCTGCGGGCGGGAGTCGAGCCTGCCTGCGTCGGCATGCCAGTCAGACACCATGCCCATTATGCCCATTGCTAGTTGTTGGGGCGCGCGCCTTTCACCTCTTGCAAAACATCACCTGCGGGCGGGAGTCGAGCCTGCCTGCGTCGGCATGCCAGTCAGACACCATGCCCATTACACGCCGTCTCAAGGCATTTAATTGAACAAACCTTCATCATTCGTTCCTCGGGCTTCTTTGATCTTCTTTTCTCTGTAGAGTTTGTGGCCACTCGATTGTTATCTGCGAGCATTTCTGCATAAAAAAAATTATGCCCATTGCTAGTTGTTGGGGCGCGCGCCTTTCACCTCTTGCAAAACATCACCTGCGGGCGGGAGTCGAGCCTGCCTGCGTCGGCATGCCAGTCAGACACCATGCCCATTATGGAGAGTGATTGAGGGAGTCGTGAGGTACCTCAGACACCATGCCCATTAGGCCAGGGCGGCCAATGGAGAGAATGTGGCTGGTGAATAGGAGAATGGGTCTTAGTTAGGGGCGTAAGCCTCTTGCAAAACATCACCTGCGGGCGGGAGTCGAACCTGCCTGCGTCGGCATGCCGGTCAGACAGCATGCCCAACGCTTGACGGAGACTAGTGGTTGGGGCGCGCGCCTTTCTCTACCTCTTGCAAAACATCACCTGCGGGCGGGAGTCGAACCTGCCTGCGTCGGCATGCCAGTCAGACACCATGCCCATTATGCCCTCTCTACCTCTATGCCCTCTCTACCTCTTGCAAAACAACACCTGCGGGCGGGAGTCGAACCCGCCTGCGTCGGCATGCCAGTCAGACACCATACCCGCATGTCGGGGACTAGTGGTTGGGGCGCGCGCCTTTCTCTGCCTCTTGCAAAACATCACCTGCGGGCGGGAGTCGAAACTGCCTGCGTCGGCATGCCAGTCAGACACCATGCCCATTAGTCGAACCTGCCTGCGTCGGCATGCCAATCAGACACCATGCCCATTAGGCCAGGGCGGCCTACCGCAGGGAACGCTTGACGGAGACTAGTGGTTGGGGCGCGCGCCTTTCTCTACTTCTAGCAAAACATCACCTGCGGGCGGGAGTCGAACCTGCCTGCGTCGGCATGCCAGTCAGACACCATGCCCAGACGCAGGCAGGTTCGACTCCCGCCCGCAGGTGATGTTTTGCAAGAGGTAGAGAAAGGCGCGCGCCCCAACCACTAGTCTCCGTCAAGCGTTCCCGGCGACACCATAGACACGTTCCCGGGCATGGTAATGGGCATGGTGTCTGACTGGCATGCCGACGCAGGCAGGCTCGACTCCCGCCCGCAGGTGTTGTTTTGCAAGAGGTAGAGAGGGCATAGAGGTAGAGAGGGCATAATGGGCATGGTGTCTGACTGGCATGCCGACGCAGGCAGGTTCGACTCCCGCCCGCAGGTGATGTTTTGCAAGAGGTAGAGAAAGGCGCGCGCCCCAACCACTAGTCTCCGTCAAGCGTTGGGCATGCTGTCTGACCGGCATGCCGACGCAGGCAGGTTCGACTCCCGCCCGCAGGTGATGTTTTGCAAGAGGCTTACGCCCCTAACTAAGACCCATTCTCCTATTCACCAGCCACATTCTCTCCATTGGCCGCCCTGGCCTAATGGGCATGGTGTCTGAGGTACCTCACGACTCCCTCAATCACTCTCCATAATGGGCATGGTGTCTGACTGGCATGCCGACGCAGGCAGGCTCGACTCCCGCCCGCAGGTGATGTTTTGCAAGAGGTGAAAGGCGCGCGCCCCAACAACTAGCAATGGGCATAATTTTTTTTATGCAGAAATGCTCGCAGATAACAATCGAGTGGCCACAAACTCTACAGAGAAAAGAAGATCAAAGAAGCCCGAGGAACGAATGATGAAGGTTTGTTCAATTAAATGCCTTGAGACGGCGTGTAATGGGCATGGTGTCTGACTGGCATGCCGACGCAGGCAGGCTCGACTCCCGCCCGCAGGTGATGTTTTGCAAGAGGTGAAAGGCGCGCGCCCCAACAACTAGCAATGGGCATAATGGGCATGGTGTCTGACTGGCATGCCGACGCAGGCAGGCTCGACTCCCGCCCGCAGGTGATGTTTTGCAAGAGGTAGAGACCACAATAATATCCCCTAATGGAGAAAAAATGGGCATGGTGTCTGACTGGCATGCCGACGCAGGCAGGCTCGACTCCCGCCCGCAGGTGATGTTTTGCAAGAGGTAGAGACCACAATAATATCCCCTAATGGAGAAAAAATGGGCATGGTGTCTGACTGGCATGCCGACGCAGGCAGGTTCGACTCCCGCCCGCAGGTGATGTTTTGCAAGAGGTAGAGAAAGGCGCGCGCCCCAACCACTAGTCCCCGCCAAGCTCCTAATGTTACCCGCCTCCCCCCCATGGGAATGCAAAATTTTTTTCAAAAAATGTTCTCAAAACAGCTATAACTTTCATAAATTGATGAAACAAGTCAGTTTAGTGTTTTTAAGTTAAGAATGCATCATTTGAAGCTCATATACATGACGTATGAATTTTTGAAATTTTGAGATCTCAAAAAAGTGAATTTTCAAGTTTTCAATTTTTCGGTGTCTTATCGATATCACATCCCCATAATATTAGTAAAAGTGCATAATACCGATCAATAGGACACAAATCTGGTAAAAAAGTGGCTGTATTGTATCCAAATGGCGAAAATTCTAATCATCGATCGCTCGTCAGCCTCCGAGAGAGCCTTGGGCGGAATGCTGTAGAATCCGAGGGACCAGGTTTAGAAAGGTGAAAATTTGGCACGAGGAGTAGTTTTGCACGTAGAATACGAATATGCAATAAAAAAAGTGACAACGGCTAAAATATTTTTTCAGAGTGACCGAAAAATGACGAAAATTGCACTTTTCGACATTTTATCGTTGTCCTATCGCTTCCAGAATATGTTTTTCGTTATTTTTATCGAAAAATAAGCCAGAAACATCTATAAGAATGTACGTTTTTATGGGATGAAAAAAGACTTTTTTTGGACACGGTCCTCCATTTTTCGGAAAGTGCACCCCAACCTCTCATATTTTGCCAGCTATCAGCTCTATGTATGGGGACTTCACCCTGAACTTATTGGCAGGGGTTGCAAAAAAGTCCTCCGTCGACCCCTCTCAAAAGCTTCACTAAACCGTGGAACGGCTCTTAAAGGTAATCAAATATGACTTTTGACCCTTTTTAAGTCTAAAACTTGTTTTTTTGTCGAAAAATAAGTGATGTGATCATAAACAATAGTGCAAAAATACATTTTCAGAACTAACGGTCAAATTGGGAATGATTTCTCAGGACACATGAACCTCAGGTTCGACTCCCCACCGATCTTTTGCAAAAAAAAGTTGTCCCGAAAACTATCAAAAACCATCATATCACTCATATCACCATCATATCACGACAAAAAGCCAGTTTTAAGCTTTAAAATGCAAAAAAGTCATATTTGATTACCTTTAAACCCTAGACATGTATATACCGTTAGAATCTACATCACGAGGCGGTTCGAATAATATATTCTACAACTCGCTCTAGTAAAGGAGTCAAAAAGTTGCATTTTCTCGAAAACGAAAAAAGATAGAATCTCGGCCAAAAGCTCATTCGAAAGAGCATCAAATTCTGGTCGGGTACGCGAGATTATTAGCCATTTCGACCATTTCCGGGGCAGTTTTTATCGCAGAATAAGATTTTGGCCAAATCGACGTTGGGTCGTACCGGGATTCAGAAGGCTCAGATCGAAAAACTGAAAACGTCAGTCGATTCAGAATCAAAAGTTACCCCTAGGACCGAGTTTTCGATTTTTGGCCTGTTCCCGGCACTTGTTCACCCTATCGCAAACGGCCTCATATGTGACCAGTTATTTATCGACTTCCCAAAAATAATAGTGTTTTAATATTTTTTTGTGTTGTTATACATTTTAAATTGTATCTATACAGGACTCTTCGGAGATTGTAGATCTTGAGAAGAAGAATCAGAATAAAAGAGGAACTTCAAGAATTGCAACCAAACTTCACAAGTGCGGCGAATCTATCGAATATTCTCAAGGAGAGGAAGAGCTGCTAGTCAAGGAATCGAGATCGGAATCTGCGAAGAATGATGGGAAGAAGGCAAGTTTTGTGTATTATCATGTTTTTTTCTTTTGAAATATATATGTCATCAGTGAATGAATTGTTATTTTCAGATTGGTGGAAAGGGCGATGCAGTTGCTGGCGGTATCTCATTCAATGAGGAACCATGGAACGACGAGTTCTTGAATGGACTATCTCACAACGTTTGTTTTTAATATTTTTTAAAAAAAATCAATGTCTCCCATACGTATATCGGCCGTTCTAAGTCCTTCCTCTGTATATAGTTTTCGCGTTATTTTCGAGCAAGGGCTGGCACAGCTCAAAAAAGTCGATTCTCTAAAACTCTGTGTATTGAGGTTTTCAAGGGTGCTGAAGACGATAGGCATATCCATTTTGTCCTCAGACCTCTCGTTGGCTCCAGACGACGTCACGTCGAAATCACATTTTCACGTGCTGCTCGGCACTCGAAAGTTCTAAATTTAGGTGAAAATGTTTCCTGGGGTAGAATTGCATGGCGAACACGCCTGTCCAGTTCGTTTTTCATGATTTTCAGAAATAATTTTTAAATTGCGGGCTTAGGAACCTACATAGAAAGATCGGGCGTGATGAGAGGATTCAGAATCTATAACATTACCCAAATCGTCCCTCAAATATGAAAGTGCGCTAACATAATGTGATGGGAATTTGCCAGTAAACGAGGGTCTTTCCTCTTCCCTCCCCTTCCGTTTCACTGCACTCTCTCGCTTTCCCACACTCTCTCGTCCCGCCGACCTGGGAAGAGATGATAGGAGGGGGAGAGACCCTCGTTTACTGGCAAACTCCCATCACATTATGCTAGCGCACTTTCATATTTGAGGGACGATTTGGATGATATTATAGATTCTGAATCCTCTCGTCACGCCCGATCATTCTATGTAGGTTGCTAAGCCCGCAATTAACCCTGCAAAAACTTGTATTTTTAAAAATTATTTTTGAAAATCATGAAAAACGAACTATACAGGCTTGTTCGCCAGGCAATTCTACCCCACGAAACATTTTCACATAAAATTAGAACTTTCGAGTGCTAAGTAGCACGTGAAAATGTGATTTCGACGTGACGTCGTCTGGAGCCAACGAAAGGTCTGAGGATAAAATGGATATGCCTATCGTCTTCAGCACCATTGAAAACCTCAATACACAGAGTTTTAGAGAATCGACTTTTTTGAGCTGTGCCAAAGCAGGTCGGATCTGCTCGAAAATTACGCGAACGGCCTCATATACAGAATGGACTCTACTTGATCTGCTCATGCGGCACCGAGGTTCGCTCTCAGAAAATCGCTCCGTGTCACAGCAAGAAGGTATTTTTTTTATCTGTTGTATATTTATGCTTCTATCTGGTACTGTGTCCACAATAATTTATCTGAAAATTTCTATATTTTTTCTCAGATTCTGTTATTTATGCACTCCTCGTTGAGTTCATAAATTCCCGAATCTTTTCTCTTTTCTCTCCCGTGACTAACTTAAAACGGTTGTTGCCGTCAAACCAATTAAAAAAAATTCTTACCAAATTATTGTGATGTGTGATTGAGGGGGCAGGGGGAATGGATCTCGGTGCTTCTTGTTACCGCTCATTCAATTATATCACACTCTCTATTTTTTCCAGTGTGATGGCAAGAAGTTCACGCTTCACAAACTGGACGACTAGAGACCAACTATAGGATGTTGATGTTTCTCGTCTATTGTAATGATAATTTCGTTTCGTTGATTTTGTTGTCTTCTAATTGTTGTGTTGTCTTCTAAGTAATGGTTGTTCTGGATGTTTAATTAATTCGTTATTCAAATTGTTATGATAAAGTTCATTTCGCTAATCTGAATTTATTTTGATGCTGAAACTGGTTCTATTCCATATGATTTCTCTCTTTTTAAAATATTGCTCAGGCTATGATTTAAAGTAATCTTAGAATGGAAGATCGCAACTCCGTGCAACCTGATAAGGAGGTACGTTATTGAAGATTTTTTTTAATGTGGGACATGAATGATTTTAGTGAGTACGTTATATAATTGTTTTATCTAATTTTCTCAACTCATTTTGGTATATGAATAATTTGGATGTGAAATAAATATTTTAGTCATATGCTTACAGAATGACATAGGGGTTGTCTATGAAAAGCACTCGAAGGAGATTCTCGCTGCAAAGGTGAATAATTTTCTAGAATTTCAAATATATTCATGGGCTCCTGTTAGACTGCAGAGAAGACAGAAAACAGTTGTTTCTCTTAGCAGCTTATATATTTTTTCTTTAAAAAAAAAAGAAATATTTTTAGATCGCTGAACGTCGCAATGAATTGGCTATTCTAGATATCATTCGAGAATTGGAAATCGCTAAGAAGCAAGTCAGCCAATTCATGTTCATATTAGTGTAGCTTCTCTATTTGGCTGAACTTTCTCTGGTCGGCGTGTGCTGAATAGCCGTACGTGTAGATTAGCACTCTCACTTCTTTACCCAATTTAAAGAAACTCAAAAATCAGTAGCTTATTTAGAAAGAACCGCGTGCGTCCCTTTCTGCGATTCGGCCGGGAAGTTAGGAAATCTCGACCGTCATACACCACACAAATTTTGCCGTTTAAAAAAAAATTATTTTCTTAATAAATAATATTATTTTGCTTTATTTAATGTTTAAAATAGTTAGTCATGCTGCTCCTCTATCTAACGTGCACTTCGCTAGACGATTCAACACAACGCCAATCGTGCAGCTTTGAAACTTCATTTTAATCATTTTTCTCCCAAAAACGCCATGTACCATCGTTTTCGCTATTACGATCCTGTTCCGCAACCCTTTCTGATCATCATGCAATGTTCCACTAAGCTGGGCTCTTTTTCGTTTTCCCGCAGCATAGCTCCGAATAGGCTCAATTTCGACGATTTTCTGCTTTTTTAACATTATCGTTTACTTTTCCCGGATTTTCGGCGTGTACCATAACTACCGTTCCTGAAATTTAATAGAATAGACCATGGCGCATCCAACGAGCACAACCATTCATCCTGGAATTTTTTCGTTTTCATGTAGTTCGTCGCGAAAAATTGATCTACCTGGTAACTTCATTCTCGTCTGTTCACATAAAAAATGCATTATTTTTTGTATTTGTTTGATAAAATTGACATCATTGTGATGCGTTTCCAATGTACTCTCATCAAAACAGAGTGGAAATCGCAACTAAAAATCCCTACGGCGAATTATTTTGAAGAAAGTTATAAACACGACCCAAGAAAAATACGGTATTTCACTAGCCAAAAGCTTTACTTTAAAACTATTTTTTAATAATATTAAACATTTTAAATATATTTTTACAATATTATAAATAGATTCAGCACCGTCGACTTAGTGATTCACCAAAATAGGGTTCAATTTTGGCCAATTTCAAGCCCACCCCCTTCGGTATCTAAGCTTATTAAAGATAAATTATGAATGAAAAATAAAATTTTTTAGAAAGAATTGGAGACTGCGACAAATACATTCCGAAATTTGATTGAACTCAAGAACGAAGAGGTTCGTTGATGAATCACTTGCTAGTGCATTATGATAATTTAGGATATCCAAATGGAAATATTGTAGTGCAGGTTTCCCCAAATTCTTCAAGAAAAAACTTTTTGCAGATTCAAGATCTCGAGGTCGCATTGGCTCGGGCCACCTACGAGGAAAAGGCTCAACTTGCAAAGGACATCCATAAACTAAAGGGAAAGAAGCTGGGCAGAATCGTGGAGATCTTGAAGGTCAGTGGGCGCTCTAGCGATTAGGACCTTCAACTGACTATTCTATGTACATAAGAGACTGGAGCTCTTTCCGATTCTGCACCAGACTTACTCACACTGCAAAATAACTAGTACAAAGTGGCGTGAGATAGTTTTTATGACAACATATATTCAGGAGTGTGGTGAGCCGATAGTGATGTTGGACGAGAGTGATGAGATTGAGATTGACTTCGACTCTCTCAAAACGACGACTCTTCGTGAACTAAAGACGTTCATGAGCTCCTGTAAGCGTGCAGAGAAGGCTGAGAGGGTATAATAGGATTGAGTGGAGTCGAGGAAAGATATGCTTATTTCAACTGTATTAGGTTGATTATTTGTTCTCGTATTTTTCTGCAGTCGATATTTCAGAGGTTGCTACATAATTGTTATCCGTATCCATTGTATTTCGTTCAGGTACATGCATAATATGTACGATCTCATTGCTCCATTCTCTCACCCACTGTCACATTTATATTTTTCAGAGTTTACAGTAAGCAGAATAAATGAAAACTTTCTAAGATTGACTAAGACTGAGAGGTTCAAGTTCGCGACTTTTTGATACTTTCAACTAGCATTGAAGTTTCTTTCGTAAATGACCCCGACATTCTCTGATTTCCGTAGATCGTGAGGGATACCTATAGTGTTATTTCATCTTTCAGATTTCTCCCGGTTCTCAGCTTACGATGAGCACCAATAAATTGAAGTGTTTGAAGTGAGTTGGTCGTTCTTTATTTCAATATATTACTTTGATATGTCCAGTGCTCCTAGATTTTAGCGCCCTTCCATATTCCAGACTAGCACTGACAGCGGCTGCTGTTATTCTTCATGCCATTCTCTTCCTCTACATCACCACCAGTCAGTAATGTTTTTTTCTGCACAAACTCTTCTGTCTATCCGAAAACATACTCTGCATAATGGATAGATCAATAATCGATGTTTCATCCCCACTGTTCTTAGCCACTCCCATGTTAGTCGGCATAATTCTGTTTTTCAGTCTGTTCTGATCCGTGGTCGGAGATCATTGGAGCATCTCTTCTCATGTACTCGCTACCCATCTACTGCACTCTCGTCCAGCCAATCAGCGCTGTTGAAGAAGAAGAGCAAGGTACGATTAAAAAATATGAGAAAGGCCCAAGATACCGTAGATACAAAAGTCTTTTGCTATATGTATTGCTTTGTATTTAGTTCAATTATAGAGAACGTATCGAAGGAGTGCAGAGCGGCCGCACGCGCCTACTGGTCAGTTTGTGTGCAATTGTGTTCCGTTTCAGCATAATAGTAAGATCTGTGTCAAAGTAATTGCTAGACTACGGGTATCTACTTAAAGGAAAGCAAACAAATGTAAGAGTTCTTCTTCCAGTTTGTTTGTAATTGTCGTTTGCTGCACGGTCGCGAGTGTCGCAGCTGCAGACTGGATCGATCTGGTTCGAGCCGGTGAGCCACTCGCGTTTAAAAAATGATATTTATTTCATGTTTTTTTTTATTCGACGCCATTTTTCTCAATTATCTACTAAAATAAACTATTTAGACGATTCATAGTTCTATTTTGAACATTTTCTTGAAGCTCAAATGTGATATTGCATCCCTTCAGAAACGATTCTTGCGTTCCTCAATAGTGCTGTTCTCGACTGCGTCACTCACTTCATCCCACGTATATTCATGCCCGGTTAGCCCGATATAAAATAAAAATTTGTTGCTTATTCACAAAAAATTTACTGGTATAGTTGAAAGAGGAATAAGCTACGTACCAGGGTTGGTGAAATCGAGAAGAACCGGCACTCGAGTACTCTAGCCGAAATCATAGATATTCGACTCGACTGGACTCGGGTGTCGACTCGAGTACAGTCGCAGATCTCATCTCCCCATTTTCAATCTCTCCGTTATGTGTCTCGATGGCTGATTGGTAACGTTTTGCTGTTCTTATGCAGCCAGCGCGGATTCAATACCTCTCGAGCATGTTTTATTTGTGTTGGTTTGTTCTACCATTTTCTGAAATTTTTTCAAAAAATTGAGCAAAAATGAAACATGCGTGAGAGGTATTGAACTCGCGATGTCTGCATGAGAACTGCAAAATGTATCCACTAAGCCATGTAGCCATTTCCGGGAGAGATCGGAAGTGGGCTGATGACATCTGCGACTGCTGTCTCACCATTGGACTCGATCGAGTCCTCGAGTACTCGACCGTTGTCTCTCGCAGTCGGGTACTCGAATCGAGTAATTCCTTTAGTCGAGTACTCGACTTTTGGACTCGAGCCGAGTCTGAAGGGTCGGGTACTCGAGGACTCGACTCGATTTCACCAACCCTGCTATTATAAATTTATAAAATGCCGGCCCTGGGGAATAAATCGTTCCGGTGATAACAAATTACAGATCACACGCCAAATTTTATTATAAATTATATTTTCTATGTTCCTTGAGCGTGAAACCTCCACTGGAAGCTAATTATGAAAGGAAAAAAATAAATATAAATAAATAAATGAACTAAAACCCAGAAAGTGGCAGAGCCGGAGAATGGATAACCACAAAAAATTCGCGGAAATGGCGATCTCGGCATGAAAAATGGTCGTATGGTTTTAAAACTGTAATACGTACTATCAATCGTTATCTTACTCCACATAAATTTCATCGTTCTAATTGAAATTCGAATTTCATTTCAACACTGCCCATTCGACGCGTATTCTGTGTCGTTTTCTTCTTCCTTTGGGTTTCGGCATGAAAATCTTCGGCATATTGATAGGGTGGGAACTCAGTAAGTGATAGGAGGTGTATGGACGACAGAATGATTTTGATCTTACTAGAATTCTCCTCCAATGGAAACGAGAGATAAATAGTTTCACTCAAGCAAATTTGAGCCCTAGAAAAATATTACGAAATTTTTACGACTTTAAAAAGTATTTCCTACTCATAAATCCGTGTTACTCATCGATGGAATATTGCAGAACTGGTTCGACTCATTGTTGCCAGTGTCCGAGACGTGGTGGGCTATCTCATATGCCAAAGTATTTTGATGAAGTCTGCGAACGAGCAATAACATGGCGTCGTCACTGCGAAACAATCCCATTTTCACACATATTTTTTTATTGTAAGATTCAAAAACTCAGTTAGAGTCATGGACTGTTTAGCATATAGTAGACATGATGAGCGGAACAAAGTATTCGCTAATTATTTATTTAGTTTTCCAATATTCCCGATCTTTCTCCTATATGATCCTGGACACAAAATGCACTGGTTAAATACAAACACTGAAGCCTAGAATCCCTTATTAATGATTGCTAAACACAGTAGATTGGACCGTTCGTAATAACAAGTGAAACGGTTTATTTTCTTGCAATAACTGGCACAGTTTTATACATTTCTAGAGTTAGATATACATGCATTCAATACTTTTCCGTTGTACATATTTTCAATTGTCCTATATTTACCAGGTTGCATAAATATTACTGGAATATCTAGTTGAAATTGAGATCAATCCATATGTTTTCCTGTTGATGATATATATTCGGTAAATGTCGCTAGATGAGCAGAGCAATGATCGTTTTCGCTCCATGTTATTTTTCGTTTCATAATTATCATATATTCTGGATAAATCAACTTTCAATTGGATACGATCAAATTTAAATGAATCAAAGTTTGTTATTGTAAGATTCAAAAACGCAATTAGTGTTCTACGGTGTTTAGAGAGCGGACAAAACGTTACGCTCGTAAATTAATGATTTGGAGGAGGAGGTGGGTGGAGTTTGCCCATGCTGCGAATAATCTAAAATAGCTATTTTATGCATAATTTGAGATGGCGCTCCGACCGGTATGATTCGCTGGGAGATCGATAACATATCGGAGTTGGGAGAGGATTTTCGTTACTCCCCTTCGCCGGATATCGAAGTGCACGGAATTCCTTGGTTAGTATTCCTCTTTGGTTTGAGTTTAGTTTTCATTATATGTTACTTTCATTCTTTTCCTCAATGAGAGGATTATCTTCTCTTGTCATAAACCATATCATTCTGTTACAGTCTTCTGTTGCGCTTTGTGAGTAGATAAAATATAAATTGATCTTATTTTATCAGGTACCTCTCTGTTACCACAGAGCTAGAAGACGATGAAACACGTCTCTTCATGGAATCCATAATGAATCTACCATGTGGAGCCTCGATGTATCGGCTGAATTCGTTCTCTTCAACAATGATAACAGCAAGAATGTTAAGGATGAGGTGAACATGTGAATCAAATATAAATTGCCTTACATAACTAGCTTTCTTCCTAGAGCGTTTCATAGTATTTCAGTGGACGAAGAAGTTCAATCACTCTGTCAGTGGCTGGGGCAACTCTCTTTTCATTGAATGGAACAAACTAATCGATGAGGATGAGGTATATATTCCAATATTTTACTGTGATCACTGGCGTTTAAGGGATTCATCAATGACGATAAAATCCTCATTGAAGTTCGATTCACGCTCAGAAATATCAAGGGAATCAGGTTTCTAAATTTTATTATTTAAATACATTTTTGTTTCTCACAGACGACTTCCTCGTTTCGATTTCTCTGATCCCAACAAGCACCGTCAGGATATCACTCTTGTTATTGGAGAGAAGAAGGTGTATGCCAGCAAGCAGGTACGATGATGCTCGATGCAAGCATATCTCTTTCGTTGCATTCAAGTCACGATAATTTAGTGATGTTACCAGAAAGAACAGTAATTTTATATCTGATCGTCGTCAGCGTTCAACCAAAAATAGCCTTCAGACTCTTGAAACCTTAGATATATTTCTATATATAACTTCTAAATTTCAGTATCTGTCTCTCCATTCCCCCTATTTCGATGCTTTGTTCTTCGGAGAATTCTCCGAGAAAAACAAGGAGGAAATCGTGTTGAAAGATGTAGATTACGAGGTATTTATTTTGTTGCATTATTGACTGTGCAATGAAAGTTGAGAAAAAAGTGATTTCCAGGGTTTCATCGAAATGCTGAATGTTATCTACCCTTCTGGCATGAAAATCACAGGTATGCTCGAATACAAAATATTTAAAAAAAAAAAACAATAGTGACTTAAGATGAGAACGCTGAACGCCTTCTGTCTCTGGGAGATCGTTACCAGATCGAGGTTAATTTTGATATCATATTCGTTTTTTTTCAAAGTCTACTCTCTAATCGTATCAATCTTTCAGATCATTCTCGATAAAGTCGAGAAGTTTCTCATCGATTCCACCAAGTTGAGTGTCGCTGCTAAGCTCAAGCTATCCGGACAATATCGACTAGTGGGTCTGCAGGTCTGAAATTCTTATTCTGTATCTCGGATATCTGTGTATTAGGTCGGTCAGAAAGTTTCTTTCTTTTTCTTTTTTGTTAATTTTAGCTCGACAATTGTGCTTGTTTAAATCGCCAATATGCCATAAGTTAGGGGTGTCCTGGGGCAATATCGTAGTATGTGTTAATTGAACCGGCCTCGTGGGGAAGAAGGGAAAATAAATTTTGAAGCGGAAATTGCAATAAAACATGATTTTCGGTGTATACTGTCACGACCTCCCATTACAGAAAATAGCGAACGCCAAGTTCTACCCAAGAAAACAGCGATAGAACAAGAGTTGCTTATTCTTTTAGTATCGAAATAACCGCCCTTCCGACTCTATACAAAAAGGGACGCAGCTATATGTCTTGTTTTTTTTTTTAAGTTCAAGAAAATTCAACTAATTTCTGGATAATGGGATCCTCTCTCAATTTGTATTGGGGACTCACTAGGTATTGTACTTTGATATGCACTTGAATTGACATTTGAAGATCTATCGACTCGACAGTTGTGTGATGGAAACCGTTTTTCGAGATTTCCAGAACCGTCTGTTGCATCTTCACAAGCGCTTTTCTATTAAGCATGCTGCGATAATTTCCTCGCAATAACTTAATGGTAATCATCAATCATCGTACTTTATAAATGTGACACTGGTTGGGCCCTATTACTTCTTTCCACTGTGCACTGGGTTGAGATACAGATGCGATTCATGGTGAACCACTGTGAATTTAGCTTGACTTTGTGTCCCTCATACTGATTGTTCAGCCCTGATATAATGTGCGCTAAAAAGAGCAACAATGCCCTCATTGATTATGTAAAGCCATATGCTGATCGATCAAACAACAAGAATAATATAGGTCAGAATCGATGAGCGTAAAAAAAGAAAGAAACTTTCTGACCGACCTGATAGAATATAAACGGCATCTCATCTCTTCCAACAAATGGGTATATTTAAGGGAGCCTGTCTGGAGATGCTTACGACAATTTCCGATATCATCAACCTGAAGGTGAGTTTCTTCATTTCGAAGGTTACATTGCCTGCAGATGCTTATAGTTTTTAATGACACAATATTTAATTGATAAAGTGTCTGGAATTAATCTCATTTTTCATTCACTCCCTACTCCAGCATCATATTTAAAAAAAAAAATTCGTTCAGGCTAAATGAGATATAACCGTTTCTTATGATAAACAATTTTTTCAGGAGACCGAGTAGTACGAGGAGTTCTCGGAAGCTACCAAAATCTCCATGCTAGAGAAGATAATAAAGCTCGGCAATTGAATGCCCGAAATGTGCCAGTAGAGGTTTACCCATTGCCATACTTTCTCACTCTAAAACGTATTCATATTTCATTATTATTTTCTCTCCCTATTCGATGTTTTCCTTCCTCCAAATACCGAGTATAGCATAATAAAGCCGATTCAGTTGTGATAATACGAGTTGTTATAATTTTTGTGTATGGTTCACAGTGAATTAAAGAGAAACGAGAGTTGAATGGTTACTGCACAGCTTTTGGCTCTCGGGTGTGGTATCATGCTGCTGTCACTGCACACATCACTAATGTATCTAATCATGGGTTACTGTAACCATATTTCCTCTATTGACACTTTATCATTGTCCGCTCTTGGGTTACTGTAGAAATCTCAGGGATACTATAGTCTTTTCAATAAACTAGCTCAATAGTTTCTTTGACATCGTTCTCCAATTCTACTCCAATTTATACTTGCTTTTTCTCAACTTTATTCGCGATGAGATACGTAGTATGTGCGAATACGGGGTTTCTCGCCATTGGTTGATCGAGTGAAGGAGAATGATCTTTGATCTCTTCTTATTCACAATTTGCCCGTGAGAACGATGAGAAGAGCCACTGCAATGGTGATAGGAACCATCTGAATATATATTTGATCATTTGTAGGGTTACGGTATAACCAATGGAATCGACAACTGACAGGATGATCCATCAGATAAGCGACCAGATTAGAGACGGCATTAATCACTCGGTAGAGCGGCTGAGCCTGAAATCGATTCATAGACGATTACTGAAAGTTCTATTCGAAGCTCCTCCTATTTGTCGATCTACAGTATCCCTCTCTTACCTCAGTCAGATCTTCTTCCATGGGATTTCCTTCTTCATCCAGTAGAGGCGAGTCGGGAACACTGTAATGGGAAGGATACTGTAGATATTGATCTACTCCTAGGGCTTCTCTCGCTCTGCGCGTCCAATAGTTCCTTCAGAAAATCCTCCGAGCCCTCGTTCACAGGGTCGACTTAATGGAAAAGAGGTTGGGGTTGGTGTTACAGTACACTAGTGTTTGAGTATCGTAGCCAGAGACTACCGTATCCTCCCTCTCGATACCTTTATCATTATCCGTTTATTTCATACCCAAGTGTAATCAAAGGTTCGTTTCAATTAGGTTTCCATAAATAATGCAAACAATCACCTGCAGCAATGACAGAAAGAAGGATAAGAAAGAGTGTTCGAGGCATTTCTCAGCTCTATCCGAGACAAAATGAGCTTTTTCTCTCTCATGAATCAGTCGATGGTGAAGTGATGCAATCAGGGAATTGATAACAGTGATCAGTGATTAGATGGTCACTTGTTCGTGAAGTATTGCGCTGCATGATGCCATCGTGTTCTTCGCATTTAAATTTTATCTCTGTTCTTATGAAAAAGTAACAAAATAGAAAATATGGAGCCACAGCTTTCATCTTATTAGTACGAAGGCAAATAGAATAGAAATAGCCATGCCGATAAGCGAGGAGAAGTCTGAAAGGATACGACTAAAGGATAAGAAATGATACTACTATTTTGAACCTTTTGATCCACTAGTGGTCGAGGTTATGGTCAATGTTGTCTGTGACACTGTCATTGTAGTAGTCGGAACAAAGTTGGGACAGATTCCTTCCCCTGGAAAAGAGAGCGATTTCTGAAAAACACAAAAGCTGAATTTATCGTCATATTTCTACTGTCTATTTCGAATTTGAAACGAATCTAGTTCAAATAGCACCTGTAGGAATGGATCCTGTAGTATGAGGACTATACTTCACAAGATAGGACAAACTGTAGGCGTTTGTCAGTTCAATATTGATTTTCTGACCGATTGCCGAGTTTTGATAGAAAAAATTAGGAGTCGCACATTGGCTCTGTCGGTTCGAGTATCGTAGTTGGTTTGATCGAATCCTGCCACTTGGAATGATCTGGAAAAATATTCATTCCAATAATAATAATTTTTTTAAAACTCACTGTGTTCCCGAATTTGAGAAGATGGTGAACTTGACTTGGTCGGTATTCTTCGTTGTAACAGTGTAGTCGAGGTCAATATCTTTCTCCACATTCAGGGAATCGTGAAGATCGAATAAAGAAGAGGTATAGGCAGATGAACGGAAAACTTGTCAGAATTACTGCTCGTAATAAATTATGATAATTTCAGAACATGAAAGATTGGGGGGGGGGGGGGGGTGACAAAAGAGCAACTGGGAATAGCCCGGAGGTGAGTTGGCCAACCTAAATAAAAGTTGTCACATATATATTACTTTAGCCTAGGGATTACGGTAACCCAGTCCGATGGGTCAGATCGAGTTCCTTGGGTCAGATTTTTTCGAAAATTTCTCCAATCGATCTCAAAATCATTTTTCCGTAGTCTAAATGACGGTAGAGTACATTTTCGATGCAAATCGCAAGAAAAATTTTTTTCCAAAAACCATGATAAAATGGTGAGAATGGTGAGAAAAAAAATGAAATTGAAAAAAATTGCCAGAACTTTCTGATCATATGTCCTTTTGGTGTATCTTTGCTCGCTGATTTCGAATATCGATATGAGAGCTCATCAAAAAATTAATGAAAAAAGTTAAAATTTAAAAATTGTCGAAATCGGAATTTTTGGACATAATATCGAGCAATTATTTTCCCTCGGCACAGATGCTTCTGATATTTGGGGTGATGCTAGGTACTTACTCAAATCACTTTACTGGGATTCTCGAATAATTGCAGTTTTCGAAAGTTACATGTCATTTGGGAAAATCTAAATAGGTTTTTGAAAAAGCGACCACCCCGCATCAGCGAAAAATCTGGGAATGATATCATCAACATAAGAATTGTTCCTCCATGTCTCCTGAATCGAATGACATAGTCGGGATAGCTCTATCATTTTTCTCAAAACGAATGATGACCGTTTTCCGGAGGCGAACGTGGTCAAAAAATTTTTAAAAAAAAGGGTCCATTACGTAAACTCAGCAGCTTAAATAACCAAGAATAGGGTTCGATCGAATACATATCAGATCTCAACTTTAGTAACAATTTATTATTGAACACATCGGACACAGCAACATACTTTGAACTAACGTAATGGACCCTTTGAGAATTTTTTGACCCATGACCCCTTTTTATCATGGTTTTTGGAAAAAAATTTCTTGCAATTTGCATCGAAAATGTACTCTACCGTCATTTAGACTACGGAAAAATGATTTTGAGATCGATTGGAGAAATTTTCGAAAAAATCTGACCCAAGGAACTCGATCTGAACTGGGTTACCGTAATCCCTAGGCTAAAGTAATATATATATGTGACAACTTTTATTTAGGTTGGCCAACTCACCTCCGGGCTATTCCCAGTTGCTCTTTTGTCGTTTGCTCTTTTGTCACCCCCCCCCCCCCCTCCCCGAAAGGTTACCAATATTGCAACCAAATAGTCTCTCCGTTAGCATTTTATGCACAACTCACTTGGTAGTTATTGTTTTTGCATCCAACATATCCTTGCGAAGTGGCAATTCCATTATAATCGAGGAGTGCCATGTTATCTGAGAATTTGAATTTTTTTTTCTTTCAACTATCTCACTGAAATATCTCACTGGTATTCGGTTTTGTGCATATTTGTGTTGCGTAGTTTCCATCAAATGAAACTGTGATGATGGGACTGTTTATATGCAGACGAATTGGGTCGTTTCCACTGAATATTGCATCTGTCTTGCAACTGATTTGCAACTGTCATCAATCCTGTTACTATGTACAGTATCGTCCATAAGTCATGGGTCACTTTTTCATTCGTTCATAACTTTTGACTCGTATGAGATTTCTTGCTCATACTTGGTCATGACACAGCTCACCCTCCGAGTGTTAGGGATATGCCATTGGGATATCACAGAACTCCCTGGTTGCTGCGTAGTGATGACGCAATCAAGCAATACTTTTTCAAACAATCAAAATTCTCACAAGGATTTTTCCTCAGCCTTCCTACTAGGCGTGATAATAGAAGGATTCAATACCTTTTCGATGAAAATATGCACTCATGGGAGGATGACGTACAGTAGCTTTAGACTGTCTCAAATTAGGGTTCCGAAAAAAATGGGCTTTGGTTCATAGACACGCTAGAGACTCGTTTAAAAGCTCAAAATGATCCTCATCACAATTCCTGATGATCCTCAAAGTTTGGTAACGATAGCTCTTAATTTGACCTCAGGGCACGAAAAAGACGAATTTTTCACTTTATCACATAACCCTATTTTGGATGTTTACAGTTCTGAGGGTGATTTTCGCTCAAAGGTCATTCCAAGACACAATGATAGCAAATCCATGGAATATACGATTCCCACCTTTTTAGAGCATAAGGCTACCTTTCCCGACCGTGGCAACCTAAAATCCGAGGTCAATCGAATTTCAAAATCGGCTATTTTTCGACATAATGAATGTTAACTTTTTTCATTAATCATATCATGGGCTCTCATATCGAAATTCGGATTCAGCACACAAAGATATTCCAGAAAAAAATTTAGTCGGTAAGTTCTGAGAGACAATTTTTTTCGACTAATGATGGGGGTATCATGGTAATTTTTTCGGTTGAAAATCGATTGACCTCAGATTTTAGGTTGCCGCGGGCGGTAAAGGTATCCAAATGCTCTAAAAAGTTGGGAATCGTATATTCCATGGATGTGCTACCTTTGTGTCTTGGAATAATCTTTGAACGAGAATCACCCTCAGAACTGTAAACATCCAAAATAGGGTTATGTTGTAAAGTGAAAAATTCGTCTTTTTTGTGCCCTGCGGTCAAATTAAGAGCTATCGCTACCAAACTTTGGGGATCATCAGGAATTGTGATAAGGATTATTTTGAGCTTTTAAACGAGTCTCTAGCGTGTCTTTGAACCAAAGCCCATTTTTTTCGGAACCCTAATTTGAGACAGTCTAAAGCTACTGTACGTCATCCTCCCATGAGTGCATATTTTCATCGAAAAGGTATTGAATCCTTCTATTATCACACCTAGTAGGAAGGCTGAGGAAAAATCCAAGTAAGAATTTTGATTGTTTGAAATAGTATTTGATTGCGTCATCACTACGCAATAACCAGGGAGTTCTGTGATATCCCAATGGCATATCACTAACACTCGGAGGGTGTGCTGTGACATAACGAAGTATGAGCAAGAAATCTCATACGAGTCAAAAGTTATGAAAGAATGAAAAAGTGACCCATGACTTATGGACGATACTGTATATATCATTGAATAATGTTTCTCACCTCTGATCGATTAGAATCTGGCATTCATCGGGATTTGGCTGTCGCTGGTAATT
Organism: Pristionchus entomophagus; assembly: GCA_036245825.1. NCBI lineage: Eukaryota > Metazoa > Nematoda > Chromadorea > Rhabditida > Neodiplogasteridae > Pristionchus > Pristionchus entomophagus. The sequence goes on from BTSX01000005.1 coordinate 20,882,271, forward strand.
GTTGTCGAAGCCAGTGGCTCGAACGTACGCTTGGAGAAACTGCAAGACCTCGATCAAGAGTTTACGCTATTGACACTTCTAGTTCTTCTAATTGCACGAAAGGTTCCATAAAATAAGGCTATCCATTATTGACTTACATTGCTCCCTTCAGCTTGGATGAAAAGATCGTAGGGGTCAGGAGTCACAATCGTAACATATGACATGGCTGAATCTTTTAGAATGAGTCTTTCTCATACAGGAAGATACCATGATTGGGTCGATTCATTCTCGTTCCATCGAATAATTCAAGGGATGCGTTGTTGTAAAGGGCTGCAAATTTGTGCTCATTCATTTGTAAAACCAGTTGTGAGCCTGAGCAAGCGGAAAGTAATTGAAGAGCAAATACAGATCAATTATTTTATGAAGAAAAAGCTTACGAGCTTGAGATGCGACGTTGTAGATTGCAATCGGCCCGATGTTTCCAACGTTGGCATTTTGAATTGTATATCCCGTTCCCTGGACTTCGAATGTTTTTTTTTTTATCTTCGTAACAACTACCAACGACAACCAATTAGATATTCTCGATTTCTCCTATGAATACGGCAAGAAAAAACCACCGAGAGGTGCAGCCCAGTCATCTTTCCCGTTGTCTTGTCGTAGCCCGAGGCGTAGTCGTACAACCTTTACACGATTGTATAAGGAAGACAAAACAGGAATCTCACGAATAGTTCTGGCTCTTGTCCTCATTACAAACGAAGATATTCTTAGTTGATTCCATCGCTCGATCGGAAGCGGAGACAAATACACTGCACCCACCATTCATGCAACGCTCTAAACCTATCTGAAGGAATCGTTGTTTGTACCGTTTGGATATTGCTGCATTGAATGGCCTTAGAATCTAGGGGCTAAAGTCCACATTCCCAACCTCTTTCACTCCATTCAAATCATACTCGTCAAAGAGCATGGAGTAGGTGAAGCCCACTTTGGCATCTGCAACATTTTCAGTGAACGTTGAATATTAGGTAGCGTAACAAACCAGATAGGGTGAAAAATGAAAAGAAAGTGAGTAGAAGCATTTCTTGCGGACAGAGAGAAGTAGTGTCTCTTATCTCCCGTGCTCTCGTCTGATCATATAATGAATCATGTCTAAAAGACCTAATCACCATACATACATGGGCATTCAGCTACTGACAGAACAAAGAAAATCTTCATTTTACAATCAAAACAAAACAAGAGGAAGGTTGTGAACAGGCAATAAATAGAAATCAGTGAGAAAAGTTGATTCAGAATATCCTTGTGAAAAGGCAGACCATCGCAGAGATGAGGATCGTGAAGAGCTCTGGAAAAAGTTTCCATTCTGAATGTGAAGCAAATAAAACGAACCATTCGATCCACTGGTCGTGACTATTTGAGTGGTCGCAATGACTGATACTCCAGACGACGTCGGCTGAGTGAAGTCAGAGTAGATTCCCTGACCTGCAGAGGAACACTTGGGCTTGCAAATACGGAAATACAACATTGAAATGAGGATAGACTGACCACTGGGAATTTGGACTCCTCCAGTCTTGGGAGAGTATCCAAGCCAGTAGGAAGACCCGGATTGGTTCGCGAAAGCCACGTTGATTTTCTTTAATTAATTAGTCATTTAGTCAACAGCAAAAAATTGAGAAAAAATAAGAAGTCACTCACATAAGCTGTAACTGTCTTAGTAATGACGTCTTTCCCAGTGCCAGTAGCAGAGAACTGACTGTGAGAACCATTGAATTAGTGGTCTTATCACAGGATTTTCGATATAATTAAGATTCTCACAACAGGGACCGTACAACGATTTTGCAACCTAAAAATTTGGCCCAAGAGTCAACTTTGGACGTAGAGTTCGAAAATCGACCTTAGAAAGTCGTATCTTCAATCCCCCATTTCCTGTGGCATACGTTACGATGTGCGGTCGGTTTTTATATCTCATGAACGGCGCATCGCAGACACACGAATTATAGTAATTCTGAAAGAACTCGACGAGATAAAACTTTTTACAATTGAGTGTGAAGGGCTAGCGCATCTCCGAAAAAAGTTATACCCTCTGAAAGTTTTGAAAATGTCACCCTGAAAATGTTTGTTCCTGCCGTGCAAATTAAACTTTTTCATTCGATTCCCCATGCAATTTTACCCCTGGGCTCTTGTTTTTGCAAAGATAAACGGTTCGGAACAGACTCATTTCATTGGCCGAACGTCTTGAAATCGCCGATTTTCACAACAACAAAAAGTAGTTTTTCGAGCTAAACTTTTTTCTTATGCATTTTCATGAGCTCTAGTCTCTATATTCGGTTTCCTCATGTAAAGGACCATAAGTGTAAAGGACCATAAAAATATTCCTTTACATCTAACCTCACTCTCATTTCGACTTCTCTTTCAAATTATTGATTCCATCGAATTCACCATATCTTCTCTTCTCTTCTCCCAGTTCACCCCCGTTCATCTTTATCTTTGTATTACACTTTCGCACTCTCGCCCAAACGGCCCCATCATATGACATCCATCCATAATATTTCCCCTTCCTACTTCGCTCAATATTTTACTACTTGTCATCCAAGCTAATGGCGCTTGTGTTCGCGCATTAAATTGCTGCGATAAAGAATATGTAAAAATACGCCAGAAAATCCTATAGACAGGTGATTTTGAGATTATGACTTTTTCACCCTTTTTGACCAGTTTTCGAGACCATTTTTTGGTCAAAAAGTCATAATCTCGAAAATACCTGACTATAGGGTTTTCTGGCGTATTTTTACACGAGGAATTCGAAAATCAACGCTACAGCTAGGGGCCACAAGCCCCGCCCACTTTTGGTCCACCCGATTTCCCTCGAAAGCGAGATCGAGAGAGCACAAGTTAACTACGCAACCAAATCACTCGCCCAAAAGCTTGAACGGCAGCTATTGGCCTCCTCTATGCATTGAGTAACCCGCATACAAGATCAAACTGATTTTAATCGGTCAAAAATCAATAAATTGGTCGAGAAATGGCTAATTATGGGCTTTCCAATAAAGTCACGATGTTTGCGGGAAGATTTTCCGATTAGTTATCATTTTAGAGGAATTTTAAGCACAAAATTGCATTTTTAATAATTTCCCTGAATTTGTGCTTGAATTAAATATGAGCGCGAGAGGAGAGCGACGAGAGAGCGGGAGGAGGGAGAGAGGCACGTGCGAGAAAGGCTCCACCGCTTTCTCTCTCGTCTCGAATCTCTCCCCTCTCTGGCTGGGGGAGTCGCGCGTGTTTTTAACGCTCTCCCGGGCTTGAGAGAAGAGTTATCGGCATACGTTCAAAAGCAAAAATTGAGACTCTGACGCTCATATTGAGCCTACTTTTGACCAGATTCCGCAAAGTTAGGTATCCACGTTGTGGTCCCTAGCTACAGCTCATGAAAATGCATAAGAAAAAAGTTTAGCTCGAAAAACTACTTTTTGTTGTTGTGAAAATCGGCGATTTCAAGACGTTCGGCCAATGAAATGAGTCTGTTCCGAACCGTTTATCTTTGCAAAAACAAGAGCCCAGGGGTAAAATTGCATGGGGAATCGAATGAAAAAGTTTAATTTGCACGGCAGGAACAAACATTTTTCAGGGTGTCAATTTCAAAAATTTCGGTGGACATAACTTTTTTCGACGATGAGCTAGCCCTTCACACTCAATTGTAAAAAGTTTTATCTCGTCGAGTTCATTCAGAATTACTATATACAGTCCCGCAGAGTCTCCGCCCCAACAAGTGGGGCACGGAGGGTCACCGTGGGTCACCCGAGGTCACCCCGATTTTGAGGCGGCCTTAGACCCCTTTAAAATGCGAGTTCGACTTACTATTTTTGGCTATGGCTTTTCTCATGAGGGTCAATGGATCTGTGAAAGCAGATTTCCGAAATTTGCATTTTGAGCTACTTCCTGAGACGTCAACTTGGCCCGTCTCTCCTCCCCTCCATTTCCCTAATCCATTCCTCACTCTCACCTATCTAGGGAGCGGTCGTTTATGAAAATGAGGGGAGGGGAGGGGAGGAGGGCTAAACGATAACGTCTCAGAAAGTAGCTCAATATTATAATTTCGGAAATCTACTTTCTCAGATCTTCACAAATTGTGCCAAATTTCGCGTTCCCGACCAGAATTTAATTCTCTACAATATGGAAAAAAATTGGCTCAACCTATTAGGGTGTCTTGTCGCCAAAAGTCTTGTCGCCGTTTTTCTTTTTATTATTTCAAGAGAACCGTAGGTCGCAATATCTCTCACTCGTTGTTAATAAGTGCAAGTACTTCTGCACTACTTTATTCGACTTCGATTAGATCATGAGATTGCCTAATGGTGAAACAATAATATAAAATGTATGTTTTTCGACCTTGTTTTAAAATATTCATAAAACAGAGGCGGTTGACATTCCGAAGCCCAAACAAATACCATAGTAGTAGTAGGAATCAGACTTTTAAATGCAATTTTCGAACTAAAAATATCGCTTGAGAACTCAGAAATAATCAAGAATATGTGAAAATCATGACCATTTTTCAGGTCGATTTTTGAGTTATCTGTTTTTACCCCCTTCGATTGCGCTCTTTTGATTTATTTGTAAATATTTTGATCGATTTCCGGAATCAAATTCGAAATTTTTTAGAATAATGTGTGGGAAATGGCAAGTTTCATAGTGATGATGCGATTCGAGAAGGGAAGTCGGAATGGTGCGCATATTGAGTATGGATCACTTCCTATTTGTGGCAAACATTAAACTGATTTTTATCTATTCAAAAAAAGGAGAACGGATTTTTTGAACGAAAACTGAACGTGGGTGTTTTTAGTGTGGTCAGTTCTACATACCGTAGCTCCTCGGAATTGTAATGATTTCACTGGCTCAAGTATTGAAACAGAAGGTAAATAGTTAATTCATCAATCGCCGTTTAGCAGGATTCGATAAGGCTCTTTACAGTTGAAAAAATATTTTTCAAAAAAACGACAGGACTTTTGGGACAACCCAATATTTTCGTTTTCGAGAAAAAGTCATTTTTTGACATTGAACTGGCGCGACCAAATCCCTCGGCCAGTTTGTAGAGAATCTTTTCCTGATCATTTTGGTATATAAGGTTAAGCATTCGACTACCCCGCGAGATAACAGGCAACCTAAAACCGCGGCCAACTCGCGTTTTTTGCTGTTTTTCAATCACAACTTTTTTCTTTCAAAGTTTCAGGATCTCTAACATAAAAATTAGTTTTCTACGTGCGAAAATACATCAGAAAATTATATATTCATGTATTTCTGAGAATATGACTTTTTCGACCCGGGTTCTGGTTCCTGGTTCCATTTTTGGGTAAAAAAATTCATATTTTCAAAAATACCCGAGTATATGATTTTCTGACGTATTTTTTTTTACGTGGAAACCGAATTTCTATGTTATAGATCCTGAAACTTCGAAAGAAAAAAGTTGTGATCGAGAAAAAGCAAAAAACGCGAGTTGGCCGCGGTTTTAGGTTGCCTGTTATCTCGCGGGGTAGTCAAATGCTAAACCTTATATACCAAAATGATCAGGAAAAGATTGTATACAAACTGGCCAAGGGATTTGGTCGCGCTAGTTCAATGTCAAAAAATTACTTTTTCTCGAAAACGAAAATAGGTTGAGCCAAATTTTTTTATTCATTTTGTAGAGAATTAAAATCTGGTCGGAAACGTGAGATTTTGCACTATTTTGACCTTTCGAAGGGCAGTTTTGATCGAATCACAAAAATTTGGCAAAGTCGACGTCGCGTCGTACCGGGATTCAGAAGCTTCTGATCGAAAAACTGAAAACGCCAGTCGATTCAGAATCAAAAGTTACCCCTAGGACGAACTTTTGAGCATATATGATTTTTTTGCTGTGCCAAGCTTTTTACGACTATTACGCAAACGGCCTCATATGAGCCCGTTTGCCTTATTTTCGAGCAAGGTCTGCACAGCTCAAAAGGGTCGATTTTCTGAAACTGTGTGTTCTGGGGTTATCGAGGGTGCTGATGACGATGGGCATATTCATTTTTCCCGCAGAGCCTCTGTTGGCTCCAGACGGCGTCACGTCGAAATCACATTTTAACGTGCTACTCGGTTTCCGAGAGTGCTAATTTTAGGTGGAAAATGTTTCTGGGGTAGAATTGCATAGCGAACACACCTGTCGTATCCATTTTTCATGAATTTTGAAAATAATTTTTAAAATATCAAGTTTTCGTAGAGTCAAAAGTGGTCTTTGTCTTTAGCATAGATCGAACCGGGATCGCGTGAGGATTCTGAATATATTTTTGGTTTTGAAATTGAGGGTGCACAGTTCGAGCAATTCGAGGTGCAGTGTGCCAAAAAACGCGGCAAAAGAGGCTTCCCTACCCCTTTCCCCTCTTCCCTCCCCTCCGTTCCATGGGCGCTCTCTCAATTCCCCACGCTCTCTCGCCTCGGAGGATCCAGGAAGTGGTAGAAGGGGATGAGAGCGCCTCTATTACTGACTGTTGCGGCACACTGCACCTCGAATTGCTCGAACTGTGCACCCTCAATTTCAAAACCAAAAATATATTCAGAATCCTCACGCGATCCCGGTTCGATCTATGCTAAAGACAAAGACCACTTTTGACTCTACGAAAACTTGATATTTTAAAAATTATTTTCAAAATTCATGAAAAATGGATACGACAGGTGTGTTCGCTATGCAATTCTACCCCAGAAACATTTTCCACCTAAAATTAGCACTCTCGGAAACCGAGTAGCACGTTAAAATGTGATTTCGACGTGACGCCGTCTGGAGCCAACAGAGGCTCTGCGGGAAAAATGAATATGCCCATCGTCATCAGCACCCTCGATAACCCCAGAACACACAGTTTCAGAAAATCGACCCTTTTGAGCTGTGCCAGATCCTTTCGATTTTGCTCAAAAATAAGGCAAACGGGCTCATATCGAAAAGCCTGTGTTATGGACCGATTTAAACTTACTCGTTCCCGTTATGTTTGAATGTATTGAAAGTGAGAGCATCCGTATTCACTGTGTTCACAAAGTATTGCAACTGGGTGTCTCGATCTGTTTCATGATCATCTTTCAGTTCGAATAGAGATTGTGTGTAGAGTGAGGATCGAAAAGTCTGCTATTACATCTTTGTAGGTACGTCGTTGGGGAACATTTTCGTTGTTGTCAATTTTGCTTATTCATTCTCAGTGGATTTCGATTCCTTTTCTTTGTGATCAACAAGTGCAATAGGGCATGTCGGTATTTACCACGACAGACTAGACACATTAATTCGTATTCTCACCTCTCTTGTCTTTTCGAAATTAAGATCTCCATCTAGATCGTATTCATCATAGATGGTAGAGTATGTGAACGATACTTTTCCCTCTGTAATTAATCCGTTTTTTTCAAAAACGACACTAAACGATTGGGAGTAACTGGAATTTGGAATTTAAAAGGAATTTAAGATATGAATAATATCAAACCTGCGAGGGCGAAAATGTCGATGAGTGGCTGCGATGAGTGGCAGCATTTCCTGTGGCTTCTCTCAGACTGGGCACTCTATTCCCCCAATCCCCCACCCCCCTTCACACTTAGTCATCGGCCCATTCAGAAGGCTTATCGTTCGAAGAGTCAGAGCATTGAATCCATGTTTATAACGTCTCCGAAACGCAATCGAACAGCTTCAATCATTAGAAAACAGTGCACACGTTGGAGCCATAATAATTACGACCGATGATCCAACAATTTTGTGATATGTGTGCAAAAGGGAGTATTCTTAGATCAGGAATTCGATGATTCAGCTCCTTTGTTTCACCATATCCTGACAGGAATGCCAATCAGTCATCCAATCACGCCCTTTCTAAACCTCTGATGGTGCCGATCCTAGACCATGGGTATGATGCATCCCGAATTTTCTGCATGAGAAATCAGTGTAATGGGAGAGGTTCGGTCGACGCCCATCCGAAAGTCGTTATCATCTCGTGGCTTTGATTGCGGACGCTCGATTAGGGGTGTCCAAAATGTATCATTTTCTGAATAGACAAGATATCAATTATTCGACTACACCGGTAACGGAGCCAGAAAATTGTGATAAAGAAATGAAACCATGTTTATTCATAGCCACAATACTATCAACTGTAATAAATTGAAGTAAATAGGAGTGCCGTCAGAATCGCAAGTGTACTCGTCCCAGATGATCCTGAAGACAAAATACGTTATTTCATGCTGATCGTTAGCAAAGCGCTGCCTTTATAATGTAATTTGTTTGTAGTTTTCAGCTTCTCGCTTTCCCTTTCAACCAACCTATTGCTGCACTGGTAGTTGGTGTGACAGTAGTCGTGGTTTGAATTGTCGAAACGGCTGGAGAGGTTGAAGAGATCGGAGAGGTCGGGACGGTCGGAGAGGTCGGATTTGTAGGAAGGGTAGGAGAGGTCGTAGAGGTCGAGACGATCAGAGAGGTGGAAGAGGTGGGAGAGGTCGGAGAGACGGTCCGAGAAATAGGAGAGGGCGAACTGAGAGTAGTGGACGAGGCGGGAGGCTGAAAAGAAGGACAGTAAAAGGAGATGAGTGTGATAATATTTGCGGGTTTTCCTTTATTTATTATTTAATTTGACTCACGAGAGTTTGTCTGGTGGTTGCTATTCTGGTTGGAGGGATAGCTGACGTTGAGACTTGAAAAGCTTCCGTTGTGTCCGTGGAGACGAAACCATCGGAAGATATCGAAGAGGTGGGAGGCTGGAGGAAGAAACAGATAACACTTCTCGTCGTTAAACCAATAATCAATATCGTAAATTAGAAAAAGTGCAACACTTATTTAGTAGACTTTTATATTTTCGTTGCTCCAGAGTAGATCCTATTGTTCCTTCCTATTCCGATAGACTCTCTTTATTCCTTAAATACATTGTATGTGCGCCGTATTGTGATCGATATTGTATTAGCTCTCAAAATTTTTGCCAATCTTGTTGACATAGAACCTACCCATTTCTATACCTACCGTAATGTCATTAGACGTAATAACTCGTTCGTTCTGCATATACCCCCTTTCAAGAGAGATAATCTCAAAGCGTTTTTTTCTCAAAGAACCGCTCGTTTATTAAATAATTTGCACTCAATTTGTAACCCCAAATTGTCGATTCCCACAATTAAGATCCATTTGTTCAAGCACTCCTGTCTACCTCGTGCTTTTGGAATAGAAATTTTTAATCTATGATGTCCCCACCAGTAATTCCCCATCCATCCCCTCCCTATCCCAATCACCCCCTCCCCCCCTCCTTTCCAACTATCGATCTACCTCACCAAGTCAAGCACATCTATCCAATCAGACATATATTGGATCAGCGGCCAGCTCCACCGCTATTGAGACTCCTCCCTCGACAATCCAATGTGCGACCAAACTGAGAAGATCGATCCCTCCCCCTTTCCCCATCTGACCCCACCCCTCCCCCCTTCATCACGCATCCTTCCCGTATTTGTACTCTCACTCTCTTTCTCCTTTTCTCGTACATCTTGCACTTGTTGAAGCACCTTTAGTGGTATACGATAAATAAATTAAAATAAAATAAATATTTGATAACGCAATAATTTGACTCACGACAGTTTTCTCCGTCACAGGAGCTACTCCGAGGTAATCGAATTTGACCATGAAGTACGAATCTGGGTCCGTCGTCGAGTAGGAGAACGACAGTACCTCAACAAATGACGATCTTTTAATATTTTATTTTTAACTATCGCTATTAGTGAATATGGAACGAAAAATGAGAATTAAACTCTCTGAAAAGTAAACTGACCCTGGCTGAGACAATCAATCCGTTGGTGTATGTGTTGTTTACGTGATCGGGTCCGATACTTCCAGTAAAACTTAATAAAGTTCAAGGATAAGAGCGCAAAATTAACGGAAAAAATAGACTATCCTTTATCATAAAATTCTGGAAGGCGATTATAATATCTAAGACAACGTGAACCTGAAAGAAGGCTCACTCTCTCTCCATGCCAGGGTTGGAATCGATTTGGAGTATCAGAGGGTCTTCCGTGTTCACAAAAATCTCCATATAAGTGATTTGAGCACTGACAAGAATTGAAGAAAGTGGGAAGTGCTGTATATTCCTTACATATCAGACGATAATATAAAGTTGGTTAGCGAATCGTAGAGGGATGATTGATAAACCTGGGAAATCAATTAAAATTGAATAAATTAATAATGCTCAACCTCAGCATTTCCGCATCCAATAAAACCCGGAGATGTGATAAATGTCGCAGTAGGCAAGTCTAATTTCGTCTCTAAATAATGATGAAACCTCTCATCATTATTCTATTCTCTATTATCTTTTATTTACCGAAGACTTCTTGGAATTGCACATTCAATGGCACTACAGCCAGGAAGGTTATAGAGGCGATGGGTCCATTCACTGCGAATTGGATATCCTCTCCGAGACTGAATTAATAATTCGTTCTCTGTCACAGTCGTGATACATCGGCACGATCAAGCGTATTTTATTTCGGATATTGAGCCGTGCAGGATTTATGTGGTTTATTTGACCTTTGTAAGACGCATATAATAATACTCTAAGTTTGTAATGAGAGCAATTCTAAACGAACGTGGAATGGAGTGCTTCAGTACACCATTCCCCTTCATAATCGACGTCGAATCCAGTGGTGTAAACAAACGCTTCCAATTTCGGAAAAGCGCTATTTTACTATACAAAAAAAACATGAATAAATGGTGAACCTCTGGCGAACTCGGCGAGCTAGCCCAAACGGTAAACGGTCGAGGGCCCATTACGGTTACGATCTTAAAAAGAATTATTCATTTATTTTTAAATATTTAAAAAAAAAAAACGTACTTTTCCGATGGTTTGTTCTTCTCTGTATCCCTGTGCGACATCATACACTCCGGCAAGTCTGATTCTCGCTGGAAATATTAAGATTTGACCCTCAACTTGGGTTCAATGGAAAAGATAAGGGAGATTCCACGTGATGCGATTACACGAGACGTATGTGTACACTACATGGAGTGGGGAGAGCCAAGATAGCTCGCAGTAAAACTTGAGGATTTGGAATAAGCAACTGATGAATAAATAACGATGTGACTGACGTGCTTTACTGTTCACTACATAAACGACAATTGGTCCTACGAAGAGATTCTCATTCGTGTTCTTGACAGAGATGGATATTCCTTTCTGGAAGGATCTCACTACATTCCGCAACTTGTTAGAAGACTCACCTTAACAACGTACGGAATTTTCAGTCTTGTTTTCGAATCGAAATCGTACGTGTAACTTTTCAGACTGGAACGATATACGCTCCGAATATAACTTTAGAATTTTAATTTACCCGACTTCTTCCCCTAATGAGGGCTTGAAAGTTAATTTGTCTATGAAAGTGGCGTCCTTGACTGAGGAAACATAAACTTTGCAGCCATTATCGTGGCACACTGAGTCGAGAGAGACAGAATCTTGCCCACTCAGGTCAAATTCATCTAGGATCAACGATTTCTTAAAGTTAACTGCACAATCTGAATCGAACTCTATCGGTGGAAAGCAGAAATCAATAACTAACACGTTGCCCCTGAGAAGAGGAGAGTGAAGACGAATGAAAGGTAATTAACCATCGGTAGAAACACTCGAGGAAGAGTCGGCTTTCTCTCTTATCGCACAATATTTGTTCTTTGCTTTCAGAGTGTAGTATTCTCGCGAATTGAACTACTGAAGAGAACCAATGATCAGCCACCTGTTTAATCTATCAGAATCACGCGAGAAAAGTTCGTCAGTTTCTGTCCACCTTTTCTCGCTTTCATTTTCACGTTTTACTGACTTTTATTTATTAGTTTGTTTTTGTATGAGCCCGTTCGCCTAAGAGTCAGCAAAAGTTCACCAAGCCCGAGAACAGGCAAAAAGTAATGTTTGCTCAAAAGTTGGTCTTAGGGGTAACTTTCGATTCTGAATCGAATGGCTGATTCCGTTTCCGTTTTTTTCCGTTTTCGATCTGAGCCTTCTGAATCCCGCTACGGCACGACGTCAATTTCGCCAAAATCTGTTTCTGCGATAAAAACTGGTCATGGGAGAGCCAAATTGGCCGAATTTCCGCGTTCCCGACCAGAATTTGAAGCTCTACAAAATGAAAAAAAATTCGAGGCTCCATCTTTATCCGTTGTCGAGTTATGGTCGTTTTTTGATCTACTTTCGGGGGGAAACCATACTTACTCAGTAGAAAGAACATGTTCTGATGATCATTTTGGTATATGGGGTGAAGGCGTTTTCTCTGAGGAAAGTACTTTTATGGATCATTTTGAGGGCGCAACTCGTTGTTTTTGAGTATTTTGAATTTATCTTTTTTTATTTCGTAGTTTCATGATCTCTAGCATAAAAATTCGGTTTCTACGTTCGAAAATACGCCAGAAACTCCTATAGTAATGACTTTTTTGGCCTCATCGACGACTACGCCAGAGTCGAAAAGGTCATATTTTCCAAAATACATGACTATAGGAGTTTCTGGCGTATTTTCGCACGTAGAATCCGAATTTTTATGTTAGAGATCATGAAACTACGAAAGAAAAAAGATAGATTCAAAAAACCTCAAAAACAGCGAGTTGCGCTCTCAAAATGATCCATAAAAGTACTTTCCTCCGAGAAAACATCTTCACCCCATATACCAAAATGATCATCAGAACATGTTCTTTCTACTGAGTAAGTATGGTTTCCCCCCGAAAGTAGATCAAAAAACGACCATAACTCGACAACGGATAAAGATGGAGCCTCGAATTTTTTTTCATTTTGTAGAGCTTCAAATTCTGGTCGGGAACGCGGAAATTCGGCCAATTTGGCTCTCCCATGACCAGTTTTTATCGCAGAAACAGATTTTGGCGAAATTGACGTCGTGCCGTAGCGGGATTCAGAAGGCTCAGATCGAAAAACGGAATCAGCCATTCGATTCAGAATCGAAAGTTACCCCTAAGACCAACTTTTGAGCAAACATTACTTTTTGCCTGTTCTCGGGCTTGTTTGACTCTTAGGAGAACGGGCTCTTATGTTCGAGCAATCGAATAAACTATTTTTACAAAATTTAAATTAAAATAAAACTCGTTTATAATACGAGAGAACAGTTTTGAAATAATAGTCGTGTGAAAAGCTCGCGAGAAAAGTTGGCAAGATTTTGCATGAAAGCTCGCGAGAAACTGGAATCTCGCGAGAAAGGGCGAGAGTGTGTGTGAAAATAAGACATTCTTGCGAGGTGTTGTTTTCATAGAAAATCCTAGTTATTTTCAATTCTCTAATTTTTGCATGCTCTCTCGCACTTTCTCGCGAGGTTTATTTATTTCTCGCGAGTTTTCATGCAAAATCTTGCCAACTCTTCTCGCGAGCTTTTCACGCGACTATTATTTCAAAACTGTTCTCGTATTATTAACGAGTTTTATTTTTGTTTTAAATTTTGTAAAAATAGTTTATTCGATTGCTCGAACATATAAAAACAAACTAATAAATGAAAGTCAGTGAAACGTGAAAATGAAAAAGAGAAAAGGTAGACAGAAACTGACGAACTTTTCTCGCGAGATTCTGATAGATTAAACGGGTGGCAGGAGAAACACCGCATCAATGATGGAAGATCATTGAAAACCACGAGAAAAGTAGATAACAGAGCATGCCATAGAGATTTTTTGTTTGAAAACGAGCTATTTTATTAAAAGTGTTGTTCTCTACAGATTACGGTTGAATGGAAAGTTGGCCGTGGAAGTGAAAGTGATGGTTCGTTCCATTTTCTTTCAAATGCGTATGCAACCAGGTATATCATTGTTCGGAACTGTGATCTAAATGTATGTGAGATGAGTGCCACGAGAATCGCCAATCCAATAGTTGAAGATGCTCCTGGAATTGACTTCGATTCATGAAAAGAATATTAATATTTTCATAGTATGGAACAATACACTTTGATATCCCTTTCGAACAAATTATCTTTTTTCTTTTCGAATATTTCCATTTTCATCGAGTGATTGGCTACATCTGAGGCTAACCTCTAGCTGCACTGGTCGTTGAAGGAGAAGTCGTTGTTGTCGGAGATGGAGAGGTCGGAAGGGTCGGAGAGGTCGGACGAAGACTGGTGGATGAAGTGGGAGGCTGGAGAACGGAAATCAATGAGGAGACAATCGGGTTGTCACATTTCAGCAAAGGGACAACCCTCATTGTTTGCGTGCATTGATAAGCTGTTTCTGTATCTGCATATTGTCTCCCTGCGACTCACAGGGGTTCTTCTCGTTGTTACTTCGGGAGTTATGCCAAGATCAGTGAATTTGACGAGGAAAGAAGCATCATCAGCCATCGAGTAAGTGAATGATAGTTCCTCAAAATTTTTTATGTGTGTCTTATCAAGTTTTGGCTTCGTTGTCGGAACATCCAAGAAGAAAATAGCGCTATTTTTATACATATAATAATTGTTCCCGAAACCCAACTGACCCTGGCTGAGATATCACCAGTTCGACTGTAGGAGTCATCGCCAATGCTTCCAGTGAAACTAAACAATTTGATGTATGGACACCATTTCACCCTCTCCTACTTAAATTGATCAAGAACACAGGCAAATCGACTCTTTCATGAATGAAGGAAGGCATACTTTCTCTCCATCTCTGCATTTCCATCGAGACGGAGTGTCAGAGGATCGTCCGTGTTCAGAAAAGCCTCGAGATGAGTGGTGCGAGGACTTTAAAACATATTTTGTTTCTTGATTCCAATGCCGAATTTCGCAAATAATGATTTAGCTCTCACATATCAGAAGACAGTTCGAAGTTTATTTGAGAATCGTAGAGAGATGAGTGGTAAATCTAAAACCATTCGGCAATTAAGTGTAGACTTTTAATTTTTATTGAAAATCATCTAACCTCAGCATTGCCGCATCCAATGTAGCCTTGAGAAGTGAATAAGGTTGCAGCTGTGAGATTCAACTTTGATTCTAGAAATTAGCCATTATTTAAATTTAGAAAAAAATTTAACCGAAGAAATCAAGGAAATCCACATTCATCTGAACTTCTTCCTTGAAGAAAAGAGTGGTGATGGGTCCGTTGATTGCGTATTTGATACCGAGACCGCGACTGAAACAATTATTATTCTGTGTTCACAAGACTTTTCATTATTTTCCTATACAAATGTTCTTGTTTTGGTGTTCAACCCGAGCCGACGAGATTACTATTGATTAATTGGCTTGAAGGAAATTAACGCAGGATGAAACTCATACTTGGAATGATATACTTCGGTGCACTTCTCCCCTTCTTCAATATCGAATCCAGTGGCGAAAACAGAGGCTTCCAAATTCTAAAAACTGCCCAAATAGAATAAAATCAATAAATAAATCTTACCTCACTCGGGGAACTGGCCCACACGGTGAACGGGGTCGGACCCATCACAGTGACCACATGGAAATTATAAATTAAAATTATGATAATTATCACTAAATATGATAATAAAAAAACCTTTCCCAGCGCCTGTTCATCTCGATAGGTAGTGGACACATCATACACACCCGCGATGTCGGAATTAGCTGAATATGGAAGTTTCACAGTCGGTAGATTGAAACTTTTTATGTGCTGATAACGAGCAAACTGACGCGCTCCATTGCGGATTGCATAGATTACAATTGGCCCGCAGGCAAAGTTATCATTCGCGTTCTTTATAGAGACTGAATCTCCCTTCTGAAAGGAGGTTAAGAGGTCGATCCTGTACCAGAAATGACATACCTTCACAACGTACGGAATTTTCTGTCGCGTTTTTGCGTCGAAATTGTCGGTGAAGCTCTTCAGACTGAAACAAATTAGCTTTCCTAAATATTAAAAAATAACAATAATATACCTGATTTCATCGCCAGTCGCTGGCTTGAAAGTGAGTTTGTCAATTAAAGTGGCGTCCTTGACAGAGGAAACATAAACTTTGCAGCCATTATCGCGACACACTGAGTCGAGAGAGACAGAATCTTGCCCACTCAGGTCAAATTCATCTAGGATCAACGAGTTCTTGAAGTGAACAGCACAATCTGAAACGAATTCGATCAACAGAGATCGAATAATGGCAACTTACTTGCTGTTCCTACCAAGAAGGCGGTGAGAATGTGCAGACGGTAGTTGGCCATGGGTGGAAGCTGAAAGATGACGCCTCTTCCTCTCTTATCACACAGCTTCCGCCCTTTTCTTTCAGAGGGGGAATTTCTCGTGAGTTGAGCCGCTTTTCACACCTCGAAAACTCAGATCGATAAGGAAGAAGAGCGTCGACGATCGCTCATATAATCAATCATCGTACTAGGTTCAACGAGATTAGAAAGAATATCGCTAAAACCTAGTTAACGACGTCGAAAGAAGATTTAAATCCTAGCCCTGGAGAGGGGTAACAAAAGAGCACGCGGTGTATTTGCAGGGGGCGGTATCGTTTTCAGATTAGCAATTGTGAACTTTTTCGAGGTGATCAGGAAAGGATGATGTTTTATCATTCACCTTGAAGAATATTATCTCATGAATAATACGAATGATGTGGATGAGGGGAATCATGAGTTCTCTTACAAGATCAAACTGTTCTTCATTAATCATCGCCCAGCAATGTTCGGTGATGAAGAGTGCGAATATGGAACAATATCTCGATGAGGAAAGTGACAATGGATGGATAATAAGAGACCGCAATCAGTAATGATGCAGATTAGTTGAAGTCGGAAGGGACTGAAAAAGCTGTTAGAAATCAGTGTCGTATGTACGAACCTTATGGTATTCAAATCAGTGGTATCGCTTCCACAAATAATGCACAAATTCTACTGGTGTTAGCACTAGAGAGAAAGGAAATTATGAGTAATACTCCTACGATGTTTATGCATTACTATGTAAAGTTCTGTGAGCAGACAAGGCGTTGATCTCTGGTGGATAATGGTGGCATAATGTGAGACGAAAGATCTTCATTCGACCTAATCTAAAGCAATCTTTTGCTCTATTCATCTCTTAACGCAATATTTTCTCATATCGAGATTTCAGTGAGTACCTCTCCTTAGTGTGTGAACTTGCCCCTCGTGAACTCACGCGTAACACATTTTATGCATAATTCCCAACTTTCGAATCCTTCAGGACAAATAGATACTGGAATGAGGCGCAGACATACAAACAAGAGTCAACATGAGTAAATAGGGAAGAGATCCAGATAACAATGGCGATGGGTCCTCATTTCTTCATGTATGCATCCAATTCAGCATCTAGATCAGCTTCCGTTCTCGGTTTCTTCTCACTCCTTCCTCCTCCTCCTCTTCCTCCCCTTCCTCCACCACGTGCGACTCCTCCAGTGAATCCTCCTCGACGCTGTTGATGAGGCTGAGGACGAGGAGCTGGCCTGAAGATTAGTGAGTGTTTTCGTTTGAAAAGGTCTAAGAAACAATTTCGAATGTGCTTCGTAAAAACGTATTCAAATCCTCATTTTATATTGTATGGAGATGGTAGCTATTCTCTCAGTGCATGGACATCTCTCCTCACTATTTAGTTGTTTGTTCAGCCATGATCTTACGATTATGTCTATGATGATACGCTCAGAGGAGCACCCGGAATCAAAGAAAGTATGTAATGAAGTTGTATCAACCTCCTCTGTACTCCTCCTCCACCTCCAGCGAGTTTAATTCGATTGAAGATGGATCCAGAGTCGAGAGAACCATCTTCGACGAGGATCATTGTCAGACGCTGACCTGAAGATGGATTAAATAAAAACAATGGAAACGAATCATTCCTTTTATGGTTCTAACTTCGCTCTAATGTTTATTCTTATTGCTACAGTATTCCCGAAGATGCCCTCGTTCAATATCCGCAAGCACTCGAGCTTATCACTTTCAATCTCTCCCCCTTCTTTCGCAGATTCCATCCAGCTGATCACACAATCCTCCCTGAGTATTCTCACCGTCAACAGTGACTCCATGGAAGTCATTGAGTACTCTATGGGCATCTCTCTTCGTCAGGACGATATCTCCCGTCCCCAGATGCTGCCCTCCCTCTCCATAGTTCACCGTCGCTGATTCCAGACCGTAGTTGAAAAACAGTTCCTGAATCGTGTTCCATTGTTGGCTGAGAAGCAATGAATGCTCAATTTTCGTGTACTTTGTCCGTGCCTTGTCATTACAGTGCTTGGTGACCCCATACGCCTGCCAACTGTTCCATCCATTCATCTTCATTTGACCTAACGTGGTTGAATGTTCATGCCCAAGAGTGGACTCCACACACTTCAATGTTTCGAATCCCCTAATATCTCGCTGAATAAGAGATTAAAACAGAGTTGTAGCCAACCTCCAGATCTCCAGTCCTCACACTGGGAGCGAGATTGGAGATATTGAGTCGGACTCTCTTATTGGCATTTATCTCACGGGCCAGACCAGTGGGAGCCAATCCTCCTCCACGTGGAGAGACAGACTGAAGTGGATGGTGTGTCATAGGAGATTGATTTGAACCTAACACTTCGCCAAAGCTACTTTGTCCATTGCTTCGACTTAGTTTCAAAATACTGTGTATATCATAGGAATAGTGTATCCTGTACTCTGTTGGTTGTAGATTTCGAAAGTGGATGCTTCAGAGTTTTCAAAGTATAACTCACCTTGAATGATCCTCCATTCATTCCTCCTCCTCCATTCCTTCTAACAGGTCGACCACCACGATTTCCCTGATTGTTCCTCTTAGCAGCCTGAAACCACTAATTTAAAAAAAAAGTTATTTTAAAAGGAAATGATGGCGACTGATCTAGAATAACAGATGTTTCAAACAAACCTTATTTCTGGCGATGATGTCATCAAGGGAGAGATCCATCACTGAAGATGCTGAGAGAAAAAGAACTAGTTACAAAGAGAATGAATAGGAAGATTGATGATCTAATTTCCTTCGAATGCCTAATAATAAATGTTTTGAAAGCGGACGCCACACCGTTACACTCGGCGTAGCGCGTGACCTCGTCGCGGGCGAGTCTATTACCCGGAGGAGGGAGAAGCACTCGGTCAGATAGATGATCTAGGAGGGGAGGAGGACCAGAGGGTAGCGTTCCCTGATGAGTTCCCTCTTCTGAAGTCAATTAACTGAGATACGAGTTGTCCTCTACCCCGTGGATGTTGAGGAGGGTTGAGACAGCGAAATGAGCCTTCAGACCGGTCGATAGAGTCCTCTCTAGTTCAATTGAGATTAAGTATTCCATCAGAATTTGCTTCAAAATGCATGGAAAATTAAACAAGCACGATGAATTGCAAAGACACAAGACTATATTTAGAGACCGCAAGCTCCGCCCACTTGGAGGGGAATTGACTTCCCCCAAAACCTGCGCCTGACGAGCACAATTCGAATTCTCAATCGAATCGGCCGATCAAAAGCGTTTTCTGCAGCTCTCAGTAGTCTTCACAAATGACGAGTGGAGCAGCCTGATCGGTCAACTCTAAGTAGGTCAAATTAGGTCATTTATGGTCAAGGATGGGCATTTGAAGTGCTTCTAGTGTTCGTACACAGCTGCTCCACTCGCATTTCCTTTATTTGTATTTTAGAGGAATTTAAGACTTGATTTTAGGTTTTAAATATTTTTCTCCGAATTGTGCTCGATCGCGAGGAGAGGCGAGCGAGAGAGCGGGAGGAGGGAGAGAGACACACGCGAGAGAAGCCCCGCCCCCTTTTCTCTCTCGCCCGATTTCCCTCTCCTCTCCCTTGCCCGCGCGGGCGTGCTTTTCGGGGGAGAACTCGACTCAGAGATGAAATAGAGACTAACTCTAAAAAGCAAAAATGTTATTCAACACCATACCAACACATTGAGCACACATTTGAACCGGTGCAATCAATTTGGTAGATCACCCTGCGGTCTCTAACTATATTAGACTTTATACGTCTGCATTATATCTACCTACCAATGCATTATATCTGTTATCATGTCTACCGAGCAAGTGCAAATAGGTTTCAAATAAAATTAAATAGACTGTAAATAGGGGCCACAAGCCCCGCCCCTTTTCCCTCGACACCATTCCCCTCAAAAGCGAGATCGAGGAAATACAAATCACGTTCTTAATGAAATCACTCGCACAAGAGCTTGTTGTGTAGCTCGGACCATGCCCTATCGAACGAGCCCTGTCCGAAGTAGATCTGACTTTTTCAAGTAAATCAATATTCGAGAAAATAGCCCCGAAACATCGATTTTGACACTTTCTAGGACGACCACAATGTTCGGACAGTGAAAATATGATTCCTTTGTATTTTAGAGGAATTTTAAGCACAAAATTAGATTTTTAGTAATTTCCCCCGATTTGTGTTCGATGCGCGGGAGGAGAGCGACGAGAGAGCGGGGGGAGCGAGAGAGACACGTGCGAGAGAGGCTCCGCCCCTTTCTCTCTCGTCTCGCCTCTCTCCCCTCTCTGACTGGGAGAGGCGCGCGCACTTCGAGAGCTCTCCCGGGCTTGAGAGAAGAGTTATCGACATATATCCAAAAGCAAAAATGATATTGAGAACCTGACGGCTACATTAAGCCTACTTTGGACTATATTCCACAAAGTTGGCTATCCACTTTGTGGCCCCTAACTGTAAAACGATAATTCTCTGAGTAAAAATATATTTCATTCATCAAAATCTCGTGACAACACTGGCTGCAGTCGTAGAGACTTGGACTCTTCGCACTTCCATATTTCTCCCTGTTAGAAAAGCGATCTGCCGTCGAAACACTCGACGGTAGTCAGAACTTAAACTATTAAATGAATAATGCTGTTAGCAAACAAAACCAGCAGATATCTCACCTCGTAGAATAATACACCAAGTAGTTTGTAGCGAGTGAAATATTCACTGGAATGCCGATAATAAGGTCCATGAGTATACCCATCTTGAAGTCGATTTCCTGAAAGATTGGGTGATTTTTGGGAGATTGTGAGGTTGTTCAACCGGCAATGATACAAACCTTGATCTTGGCGACCAAAATATTAGCAGTTGCGAAAGTCCCGACGTATCCACAGATCACAGTGGCAAGAATGACAAGGAGGGACTTGAAGAGACGCATCTCTTGACCTCTCATGTCTGCAATTAGAGAGGACTGTCAAAGTGGTAAATAGTAATAAAAAAAAGGTAATTGTGCAAATTGCTGAGCTTATTCCATAGTGAACTAGATAACACTAGCGATTTTAATATCAAAAACATGTGGTTAGCTCGTGACTGAGTACACCTGATGATATCTTTTGAACTTTTGTAATAACAAGAAAAAGACTAACTGCTGGTCTTTATGCGTACGCCTACTATGGCATAGATGATGACAGCCAATACACAGCATCCGAGAGAGACATTCCACCAGTTGCCTTTAGCCTCACCCAAATAGTTCGATGGTACCATGCAGATGAGTTCCCTGAAACACAAGTAAAGCTTGTTCTTCGGTCCCGCGCAAAGCTGATTGAGATTGATTAACTTGTCGATTCCGAAGTTTATCGTGTTGATTGAATGATAACACTAAACAGGCACTAACGTCGGGAAGAGATTGGAGAATAGATTGTAGAAGTGGTAGCCGAGATAAAGAGAAACGCCAGCAAGATGGCATCCGATGTACACCCGTGGATTCTTGGCGCCGTAACTGAATATTTTCTTAGGTTTGAAGAGCGGGTGAGAATCCAGTGCTACTCTGACTTTTTTCTTTTCTTTGAAACATCCGCTAGTATGACGGTGGAAAAAATGGGAACTGACGACACAGGAGAGAAGCAGGCGAAGAGCCGATCGATTCCAATGGCCACAGTGAATGCACAACCACTGTTCTGACCGATCGTGGGCAGGAACTGCAATGAACTGCGTTTTCCTATTTCTGACAACAAGATATCTCTGTGTCACTCTTTTTCTTTGAAACACCCACTCTTCTATATTTGAACTGGACTCTCCCATGGAATATTTTCCTAGTAGATATCTGCAGAGTTCCGTCTAGTCTCTCATACACCAGTCTCTTCCCCCCCTTCCCCCCGTGAGTTCACGCTCGCACTACATTTAGCGTGAGATCCAGATGCATGTGACACTCACGACGCCTGTTGAGTTTCATACCCAGTTAGAATTTACTATTTTCAAATTCGGAAAATTGGTCGGAGATGAAAAAAAAATGACGATTTTTTAAATTGCAAAAATGCTTACTTCGATCCATACACAGGTCTGAACGCTCATGAGCAGATTCCCCGTGGCGAAAGCGTAGATGAGGACAATGTGGCCAGAAAGATGAAGACAGTCAGCCAGAGAAGCGAGGGCGATCAGGATATTACACGAGTTGCGAAGTCTTC
The DNA here is from genome assembly GCA_036245825.1 of Pristionchus entomophagus. Classification (NCBI taxonomy): domain Eukaryota; kingdom Metazoa; phylum Nematoda; class Chromadorea; order Rhabditida; family Neodiplogasteridae; genus Pristionchus; species Pristionchus entomophagus. Next base: position 20,904,468 of record BTSX01000005.1, read on the forward strand.
TCAAAGGAAAGGGATCATTCATTTCAGGCTTGTTTTGACATTTTTTGCCCATTAAAAAGTATCCTTGTTTTGAAATCTGACAAAGGGTGGGTCCGCTAACAGGCATATAACTCCCTCGCTAATATATTGTGGGGCATATTTTGTAACAGACCAACTCACAAGTCCTGGTAGGACGCAAAAGCGACCGCGGCATTAGTCCCAAATCCAATGAGGAAGGCAGTGCCAAAGAAGGCAACTAGCCAGTAAGTAATTGGATAGAGTTCCACTACCATGAGATTTCTAGCTTGAACAATAATGCGTTGCTCGCAGAATGTAATGCTTGTGCTCTTGTCGTGTTTTCATTTCGCATGTAAATTACCAGTCTCTGAGCATGGTATAATTTATACCATGCTCAGAGACTGTGCTGTCTAGTTCTCAAATACTAGAACTGTCATACGATAATCATATGTTTATGACTCGAGGACTTCAAAATCATAGGAAGAAAAAGCGCAAGGTGGAACTGTCAGATTGCGATAGAAAACTACTGATTGCGATGTAATCACGATACGAAATGGCTGCTAAAGGATGCAAAGAAAAATATAATTGATTTCACAGCATGCTAAAATCAGAAGTCCTAATGTCGTAGAAACATATAAAACTACTGTATTTTCAAACTTTCATCATCGATAATTATCTCGATATCCTGCGCAGATTGAGAGCGAAAGACAGTGGAACTCACGAATCATGGAAGGAAGCAAAAGCAACTGCGAAATTCGTAACAACTCCAATGACGAAAATGAAAGCGAAGAAGGCAATTAACCAGTAGGTGATGGGGTAGAGATATACCTCCATTTCAGAACCAATTTGAACGCAGAAAATTCGGAAATAAATCTGGTCGACGAAAGTTGTTGCTTGTGAGATAGTGTGCAACTAGCGTGTGAACGTTTTTCGATTCCGTATTTTGGATAAAGTCCACTTTATATCTGATCACTGAGTTTATTCATGCAAAAGAATGAATTTTGAAGAAAAAAAAAGTTAACAGGACTAAGGGATAACAATCATACAAAAACAAGATCGTCAGTCAATTCAATTATTTATCCACCAGGGTTAAAGATGAGAGGGGGTTATCGCAGATCTTCATTATCATTTCGGTGGAGGTCCGTCGTCTTGTTTGGCGAATCGGTGGTTGGAGAAGGGGGTTGGGGCTTAGGGAAGAGCAGTGGTTCGGGAGAATATTAGAGTCGCAAGAGCGATTCTGGCAAGAAAGAGATAGAGGGGATTGAGAGAAGATGAGATCGAAAAATATCAGGTGAGCTTGTAACGATTTCAGCAGAAAGCGCGTTCCATCTTTCAATAATTCTAGTCGCAACGCTTGAGTGAGACTTTGGAGGTACGAAAGGCAGTGAAATACGCAAATTATGAGATCTACGAAGATTACGGGCAAGTGGGGCTAATCTGTATAAGTTAGAATGGTCAAAAGAGTAGAATCCGTGAATAGATTTATGGATGAAGAGAAGATCAGAGATCATTCTACGGTGTTCGAGAGTTTGAAGTGAAAGATGCGACAGTATATCTGGATACAAGGAATATGGGATTTGACACCGTACAATTAGACGTCCCGTGAAATTACGCTGCACATCTTCAATTTGATTAGGAAGAACGACGGTGTGAGGAGACCATACAACAGAGGCATACTCAAGTAACGGTCGAATGAAAGTAGTAAATGCGCGACAATACAAGTAGGGATCGGACGAGAAGAAGCATTTGAACATGATATTGATTTTCGCTCTCACTTTAGATATAATTTTAGTAACATGATCGGAAAATTTGAGTGAGGGATGCATAATAATACCAAGGTCTTTCATGAAGGGAGAAGCGGAGAGCGGAATGTTATTAATCGTGTAAAGAGTACGTGGTGAGAGAGAACCATTTAGTCTCGTTGAGTGATAAGTTCCATTCAAGAGACCATGCGAATACATAGTCAATTGCACATTGTAAGAGCTGAGAATGAATTGGGACCTTAGCATAGATCTTTAGATCGTCTGCATAAATACCGTACTTAATCTCCGGTGGCAACACTTTAGAAAGATCGTTAATGAATAAGATGAACAGTAGCGGGGTGAACAGTAGTATGAACAGATGAACATACACGAGCCTTGCGGGACGCCTGAAGTGACTGAAGTGGGGTCAGAAAAGGTGTTGCCTATGAGGACAGACTGAAATCTGTTAGAGAGGTAGTTTGAGATCCATGAAACTATATGGGAGGAGAAACCTAGGTCGGTAAGCTTATGGAGTAAGAGTCGGTGGTCAATACTATCGAAGGCTTTCTTGAAATCGAAGTAAATGGTATCAAAGGAGGAATTCTGAGATTCGAAAAATAAGTAATCCGAATGGGTTTGTACAAGCTGAGTACAAGTGGAACGGCAATTTGACTAATTGGTAATGATACACGCAATCCTGTCAATTGTCTCTCTCTATCTGTGGCGATGAAACATTTCGAAAGATCAAGGTGAAAAATGTAGGGTGTTGAGAGTGTGAGGATGATACATGCTCGAAGTAGCATCCTTTTTAGAATGACTTCATTTATATTCTAAGTAATGTCTTTTGAACTGGAATATTTTAATAGTTTTCTCACTAATACTTGTATGCATAGAGACCGCAGGGTGATCTACCAAATTGGTTGCACCGGTCCAAATGTGTGCTCAATACCTTGGTCTCGGTCTGAATAAAATTTTTGCTTTTTAGAATTTGTCTCTATCTCTTCTCCATGTCGAGTTATTATATGAAAACCACGCGCGCGCGGGCAATGGAGAAGAGAGGGAAATCGGACGAGAGAGAAAAGGGGCGGAGCCTCTTTCGCGTGTGTCTCTCTCGCTCCCCCCGCCCTCTCGCCCTTCTCCTCTCGCGCTCGAGCGACAATTCAGAGAAAATTATTAAAATTCTAGTAAAATGATTAAAATTCGTCTAAAATACAAATAAAGTAAATTCGAGTGGCGCAGCTGTGTACGATCACTAGAAGCCCGTCAAATCCCCATTTTGTTCCAAAAATCGTCGATTTGACCTACTTAAAGTTGACCGATCATGTTGCGCCACTCGTCATTTGTAAAGCATCTTGAGAGCTATCGAAAACGCTTTTGATTGCATGATTTGGTTGCGAACTCGAATTGTCGCTCCGATTCGCAGGTTTTTGACGAATCCCTATCCCTTCTGAAGGGGCGGAGCTTGCGGTCTCTATGTATGCATGTCAGGCTGGCTCGTGTGTCTATATCGCGGGTAAAGAAGAAGGTGTACCAAGATCATTCAACGGTCAATTAGTTTTGCATTGTTAATATTATTAATTACATAGAAATCTTTGTGGGGTTGAATTCAGTCTCTTTCTAGAATTAATGGTATAATGCCATGAGCATCATCATCATAGTTCAAGCTCTAAAACAAAATCAGACCATGTTTTATGGATTCAAATGTAGAGATCGTAGCGGTGGCTGGTGGCTCAAAGAAAGCTTTGGGCCAATGCGTAAATCTGATCATGCGCAGTTTCGAGTCCAATTTCCAGCTGGTGAATGTTCTTTCCTTTTATGACATGGGTATTCCAAACCATCTCACGTCAGAGGTGGCAACCAACATTCTTGTATTTCATAGAGATGCAGCAAAAATCTACTTTCTAAATTTTCTAGATTCATCTCGATTACAGGTAACTTCGGAAGATTTCATGAGTCTTCTGTGGTGATCTCCATCTTCCTTATCGAATGCAACCTGCCGCTACACACATTTCACGAGTGGCGAAGGAGAGGGGACTTGTTACAGGGGGGGGGGGGGGGATTTCCAGTCTTGCCCATCCTATCTAGTCCATTTCACTGTTGATATCGCTTTTAAAGTTAATTTTACATCCTCTCCACCACCATCTTTCTTGTATAATACAAGTCTTGTATCTACAAGTTGTATTATCATATCACTGTCAAAGTTTTTGTCTTTATCTTATATATTCTCAAATTGATGTTAAAAATTGGTCTCATTGGATCGCCGGTTCACCATCCTTTCTCAATAAACGACAAATAAGCGTCTCTATCCAGATGAGTGTTGCTATCCAGCATCTCACGGTCGCGAGTCATCTTTCGTCTTCAATTATAATTAATTAACTAATCATCTCATCAAGGAATGGATACCGATGCTTGACAAATAAGAGAGCAGGCATGACGATTCCGTGAATGTGAACAAAGTTCGCCACTTCCTAAAATGACAATGAAATTAAAGAAATTGTTTACTGAATAGCCTTTTAAGATAGTCACATGCTAATGAGAGGCGAAAAACTCGTTTCTCTGAGAGAAAGGACATCGTTTGAGTAATGCCAACGACGGAAAAATAGAGTCAACATGCCTCTAGAATAGGGTAATCTCTATCTGCAGCATCTGGTTTGCAGATGACGTAGATGGTGTATCCAGTGGCAATGGAGACAGTGATGGAGAGATGACAGACGACTATTGGAGTGAGAGTAGAGAGAAGACGGAGATTCTCACACACTTGGTACCTCAACATTACTGATTTAGGCCATCACAGAAACCGTCTTCTTTTGGTATTTGCGTGTTGGTTGGAGCAAAGGTCAACGTTGAGAAGGTTATCTCCCTACCTCTCAGTGAGAGATCCTCCCCAAACGCGCTTCAGCAATCGCTTATTTCCAAAGTGCAGAATAAGAGCGATGATTTCGTAGATGAGAAACGAGAACTGAAAAATTAAATTGCTGAGTGGTAAACCATAATTATCCGCATATTTCTTCATCATTTATCTTTTTTTTGTTGGTTGAAGCGTTATGAACCTTTCACTCCGGACTTATTATTTTACACTTTTTCTTAATCAAACTGTCGTACCGCTTTCACTTGAGAAGCGTTTTTTCCGTTTCTTGTTCATGAAAAGTGGAAAACAAATAACAAAATACTGACCACAACTCCCTTTGCAGCGTCTGCGTTCCCCGGTGTGCTCACTGTACAGTAGGCAAACTGCTCATCGATACCGTACCCTATGGACATTCCGAGGACCATCGAAATGGGAACTATCATCTGAACGATGCTAGAGATCTCATGGGTGCATCTTGTCAGAGAGATCTTTCGTCTTATGTTTTGTATTCTATCATAGTGAATAGGGAATGTCACGAGTATGCAGAGTCATTATATTCGTGAACGAAAATAATGGGGTTGACAAGAGTTTCGTTGTTGAATGTTGTTCTCTCTCTCTCTGAAATTCTCAGACACATCAGTACATTCGAAAGTCATGATATTAGAGTATGTGATGATAGAGTCGGAAATGTCACGAGCACCCACAGAAATGCCATCTATTCGTTATGATTAAACGAGAGCGAACATAGGGGGCAGGACGCCTATAGTTTCTAGTGAGAGTACAGTCCGGTCAGGTCTCAATGTGAAAACTGGACTCCCCGGGCATCCCCGGGCGTCCCCCCGTGTCCCCTGGCCTTATCACGCCTCGAGGAAGCAATAAACTCTGGTCTAAAAAATCGACTTCTACGAGTGAAAATGAGTCGGAAACAACTATATTCAGATAGTTCTGAGTTTTCGACTTTTTGACCACAAAATGAAAATGTCATGAAAAAGTTGAAAATTATTTATTTCAAAATAATCTAACTATAAGTGATTATGGTGCATTTTTGCACGAGGAATCCGAATTTCACAAATTGAATGTGGTTTAGTACTTCCCCGAGGCGTGATAAGGCCAGGGGACACGGGGGGACGCCCGGGGATGCCCGGGGAGTCCAGTTTTCACATTGGGACCTGACCGGACTGTAGTTTCTAGTGAGAGATTCTAGTTTAGGGAAGGAGATAAGATTCATGCCTGAACTGACGAATAAGGGACATTTATCGTAGTTGCGGTAGAGGAGAGTGGCGAAGAATCGCTATGGTCCCGAGAGAGAAAACTATTCCTGAGAGGACGGCTCTTTCATAGGAAATGGTCAATGTATAAGGTGTCCTTGATCACTCATAAGAACCCTTATCTCACCGTAGACTCCCATGGAGAAAGGGATCATCCTCAAATAGCACTCTATTCCAGGAGTGAATAACTCTTGAGGATAGCTGAAACCAATTTATTCGTGCCTCTAACGCCACAGACACTGACTTCGCAATAGAAAATCGATGGAATTGAATTACAGTATCTACTAGTATGACGAAATTCATCCACGTTGTCCATACACAATGAACTGAGAGTGCGATTGCCAGATTTCGATGAACTGCCACTTTGCTGGAATTATCTCAAATTATGAGTGAAGAGAAGTACACAAACCTAAGGAGTCGGTAAACGATAACAAATCCGAGCACACCAAGAGTCGCAGTGAAGACACGGATGTAGAGAAGCTGGAGAAGGAGGAATTTGAGACGGATGAATACTTGGAGAAGAACTAACCACGCGGAGAAATGAGTGGTCTCTGACATAGACTGCTTGTGCGAGAAGTCTATCCATTTCGACCATCGTGTTTATCTACGCACGAACTAGTCCAGACGCCGTTATAATCTTGACGGATAAAGATATGCGATGGGGTTTTGAATGACAGAGAGAAATGCCTATGATACAAATATAATCCATGAGAAATTCTGAGAATGGGAAGAGATTTTGCGATAATCAAAGCAACAAGAATTGTGGTTATATTTTCCACTGAAACTGAATTTTAAATGGGATCTAAATGAGAAAATGTGTTCCGGAATCGGTCAGAGAAAAAAGATAGTGAGCAACAAAACTCATGCAAATCAGCCAAACGATATAATCCTTGGCTAGAGTGAAAGAAGAGACGGATAAATCATCATTCAGGCCTTGATATGTGAGAGATTCGTAGTAAGAAATGATGATAACAGCACCCTGATGTTCCAAATCTAGAGCGAAAACAATTTCGTAGCACAATTTAACACGACATGTCTGACTACACACATCTCACAATCGGTCATGGATATGGAATCGCATTTATGAAGATAAGATGAGTTTCATTAACTATCATCACTATGTCTAGCTTCAGACGCGTTATTCTCGAAAGATAGAGCGGTTTAGTATCGATTCTGTTTTGTTGTTATCATACTTCGGTTTATAAAATAAAATTTATCTTTCCAACAAAAGTAGTGTACTCTAGAATCCAGGGACTCTTTCACGAGCAGTTGTGGTAGTTGCAGTTGCAGGAGGAGAAGTTGAGGGGCCACCGCAGCTGCTAATTTATTTACTACTTTATTTATTTAAACAAAGCGTGTTTCTCGTAATTTGAGATGGGACGTCTCATAAGCTCTTAATTTTTTTATTCTCTCAACACTTATCTTATTCATCAAATAAGTCCTTACTTTCTTCCAGGTCCTCCTCTGCCAGGGGGAGGAGGAGGGCCACGGGGGTGGAAGAAGGGGCTCCGCTTCACACTGAAACACCATATTCATTGAACGCTAGATTCCGATAATGACGTGAAATTGGAAAGTCCCTATGACTCATGTGATTATTGACTCACAGCAGAACATTCTCATCGGTGATCTCCTGGTTAGCGAATGAAATGGAGAGAAGAGAGAGGAGGACGAGGAGAAGAGTGAAGAAGTTCATGGCTAGAGGAGACGATGGAGTGAATGGTCTACCACCATATCTCCGCTCTTTTATACGGAATTTCTGGTCGATTTTTCTATTCGGATGGAGTGAGAGAGACCGAAAAGTGGAGAGAAATCAGACAATTTGGCGTAGAACATCATTGAAAGGGCTTGAGTCAGTGAACAGGGCAGTTGAATAAACAGTGTGAACATGGAAAAGGAGAAGGAAGAGTGTAGAGGGATGCTGATGATATGCAACCCTCACTGAACAAGCGAATGACGACTTTCGATAGAGTTCCACACCAAAATGACGAAAGTACCTCGATTTATCTTGAGAAGTAACGTGAAAACGAGAAGGAGCATTGAATATGTGGCAATTGATGAGATAAGAGATGAGATAGACAATGAGGAGGAGTTCTTCACTTGGTATCTCATAAATGTGATACATTCGAAAGAAAAGTATTGCTATCGACTATTCGAAAGATACAAAATATTTTCAACGAATAACTGTCAGACAAAGACGGTTTGTCAAAACTCCGTAGTATTCGTTGGTTGAAGACCGACGTAGCTTGTAGAGGGAGATAATCAACCAAGAATCAAAAAGGAATCCTTGACGAATTCGTGTAATCAATTGTCAATCAAAGCATGGTAGATGGAATTTTTTTTTGATTTATTTTTTCTCTCTTCAAAACATTAACTTCTCACGAAGAGCAGATAAGCATCTAATTTCCTTCAATCAATCATTCACACAAGATTGCTCCGTTTGAATGTATCATTCCATGGTATAAAAGACCAGTAGAGAGGTGGGTAGGCCTTTGGGGTAACACTGGAGAGATATTATTGACAGAAGTCAAGATAGAATCCTCGAAATATGCACTGTCAGAATATTTAGTATTACGGTAGCGCTAACCCGAAATCAATATCCGGATCTCGGAATCAGGGAATGTGTCTCACAGAGAATGGAAATAATGCGCCACAAGCAAAGTTAGAAGATAACAGTAGGGCAACAAGTGTATGTTCCGCAACAACACATCCACCATTAAAAAAATCTCTATTAGCTGAGAAGATGAAGGGAAGTATACTTGCTCCAAAGGACGAAACCGGTTGAGCCAAGTGAGCTGTGAGGGATGAAGAGGCAAAAAGCTATGATCCATCTTATTCGCTGATGTCGCAGCCGCGTTCGTGGTGTAATGGGATGCCTTCCAAGCATTCGACGGGGGTTCGATTCCCCCCGAACGCAGAACTTTTTGCAGTTTGTTTTTTTTTCCAAAAAAAAAGAAGCAAAATATGAGTAGCCTGATGCGGGGCTCGAACCCGCGACAGCCAGATTAAGAGTCTGGTGCTCTACCGACTGAGCCAACCGGGGAACATGCTGATCTTCTAACGCTTGAGGGATGTACTCCGTAAGATAATTATTCTCACTCATGCCTGTCATTTCATTCGCTCTTCCCAGATGATACTTCAGCTTCGGTGAGAGTTTTAATATTAGGAGAAAAAAATGCAATTTCAAACAAACCGTGTAATCACTTTAAAAATTGGCCAAATCTGCTACAATGGGAAGCGGTAAAGCCTTTACAGTAAAGGCGAACATATTGTACATGTGACGGATACGGTAGTGCATTAGTATCTCTTGATCCAACAAATTCTTTGGCCTACCATTTTTCCTCTATTTCACCTCCAATTTGCATCAATGATATCATTGTAGTTTGATCTCTACGTGTAATTGTCTACTCATCGATCGATACTTCGTCTGTTCACAAACAGAATATCTGCATTTCCATGTCTCATCTCATCCAAATCGACCCTTCTTCACAACCAAGTCGTCCACATGGCTCAGTCCGTTCTTCCTGGAGACATCGCCACCCAGCCCGGCACCAAGATCGTCTTCAATGCCCACTACGATGACAAGCACACCTACCACATCAAGGAACGGACCCCCTCCCCCTATACTCCCCTACCATACAACTCCCTCCTACTCCTCCCTACAGTACTCCCTCTTCATAGTACCTATCGTAACCCATCTCTTTCCAGGTGACCAACTCCTCTGCTCGTCGTATCGGATGGGCCTTCAAGATCACCAACATGAAGAGACTCGGAGCCGACCCCGAAGCCGGAGTGCTCGACCCCTCTCATCGCGGTCTCCTGCGACGCCTTCGCCTACGGACAGGAGGTACGGTATCCCCTCCCCTACCGTAGCTCAGTGCCCAACTACCGTAATCGTGTTCGTTTATCATCTACTGTATCTTCCATAGTTCTTCAATCCAATTTCATCTGACCACCAGCTTACTATCAATTACCGTATCTATAACGACTTACTCTTCAGGATACCAACAACGACCGCATCACCATCGAGTGGACCAACACCCCCGATGGAGCCGCCAAGCAGTTCCGTCGCGAGTGGTTCCAGGGAGACGGCATGGTCGCAGAAAGAACCTCCCCATTGAGTACAACCCCTAGATTTGGAATAAAGTTGTATTCATAAACACTGTGCAATTTACAAAAATGACAACAATATGATTTCATCCACTCGTTTAGTTTCTTTGTTCTATTCTTGTACTGTGTCTGCCGGCATCGTCTTTCTCGAAGTTCTTTCTCTTTCTCTTGTTAGTCTATTCATCGAAGGGGAAGGAATGGGAAATAGGAACCTACCTCTACAAGTTGATTGTCGTCAATTCTCTTTCTATCTATCGAAATATTCTCATTGAAGCCTCTTCAACCTACAATTGGTAGTTACTCGATTCGACTATACCTTACTTGGCTACCATTGATGTTCTCACTGATGGAGACACTTCCCCTCCTCTCTACTCCCATACATAGCCCCTAGATAAGAGATTGATTCTTTTTCTTTCAATCATTATTTTTTATAATGTTTTGTTCTCATTATCGCATGGGAAAACACATTTGGTACAACGGCATCTTAGACTTACAGACCAGACTTCTCAGTCATTCTAATCTTTCAACACAGCCTCCCTCAGTATCGCGAGTCTCTAGTAAAGTTAAGCCCATCGATTTGCATTGGGAAATGTTGATGAGCATAGCTATTCAATTCTACGAAACACTAGATGTGAATCGGATTCATTCAGAAGAGAAGACCGTCGCTGTTGAGAAAATGAAGACAGCGATTATCAAGATGAGCCCGTCGGAGGACGAAATCCTACAAAGATCAAAGATCAGTCAAAGATCAAAGATCAACTCCTCCTCACCTCGCTCATTTCTTGTCGGGGAAGTCGGTCACCTTGCCCGTGACCTTGTTGATTTGCGAGCTCTTCTGCAACTTATTAACTTACTTTTTTTTAAAAATCGATTACCATACAGTACTTTCAACTCCGTCCTACAGTACTCTTCCCACACACTGAGAACTCCTACTGAAACCCTAGTCCTACCGTATCCTTACCGTACCCATAAGGTAACCGTTTCCCTACCGTATCCCTACTGTACCTCGGGAGTCTTGAGAAGGGAAGCCTTCTCCTTCTTATCTGCAGCCTCCTTATCCTTTGCATCTTCGTCCTTCTCCATCTGAAGGAAGGAAGATGAGTAAGGGAGAAGGAGAGGTCAACACTCCGCAATGATCACAATGAGTCTCTCGGAAGGGAAGAGGGTTGAGTGATGATCCAAGAGTTGCAAACATTCTGTGGTCCGAACTCGACCACTAACAACAGGAACATCACTACATGATCTTTGATCTCTGATTTTCTGCTCAGGCCCATCTTTCCTACACCCCTTCAACATCCGGTTCTGAGTGACTCAAAGTGATCATCAGGGGAAAGAAAGGCCAGAGAAGGAAGAGAAGTGCTTGCATCATTCGCCGTTCCAAATACGATGTAGTCGTTGACACTGCGCATCTTGACGGAAACACTCTTGGGGGGGACCTCTGTGATGAGAACGGAGAGATCAAAGATCAAAAAACCATGAGCTGGATTCTTGACTATTTCACCGATAGGAAACAATACCACGTCAGCAAAAGGTCATCTGGGCTTGAGCATAAGATCAGAGATCAAAGATCACCCCCCTCCCCTCCCCCTTCCTCACCTCAGCCGGCTTCTCAATCCTCGACTGTTTCTTGCGTTTCACTGACTCAATCTTGCTCATGCGCGAGCCTCCTCCGTCGTACGAGCTCTGGAGAGGATTGATCTTTGATCTTTGATCGATGATGGATGATCTTTGATCTCTACCGTATACCTTAGTGTTTCGACTGCCCTTCCTCCGATTGCCAGACGGTCAACGATCGTCGCCGTTATCCTCACGTGAGGTGCGCTGCAATTTTGAAAGTGAGAGATCAGAAATCAAAGATCAAGCCGATGACTGGCCTCTGCCCCTCCACTCACCCTTCCAGTCTTCTTCTTTCTGCTCTCATAAGTCTTGTCCCTCTTCCTACTCGGCTCATCTTTCATCATCTTCATCACACTTGCCATCTTCGATCTGAGTAATAATCGATTGATAGAGATCAAAGATCAAAGGAGGAGACCAATCACCTTCGACGAGGCTCGTCGTCTTCGTCAGAGTAGTCGTCCTAAAATAGACAGAGATCAACGATCAAAGACCACAAGTGAGAGATCAAAGATCAAAGACAACAAATGAGAGATCAAAGATCAAAGACCACAAGTGAGAGATCAAACGCCACAATTGAGAGATCAAAGATCATGTGCTCACATCGCTCTCGTCTTCATAGTCATCGTCATCCCCTTCTCCTCTCTGCTCGGCCCTTCTTCTCTTTTCCTCATCTTTTCCCTTGCGCAATCGACTGCGAAACTCCGCCTACACAAAGCAGACATCAGGTGGTTTTGAGCTCAGAATTTTCCGGTTCCGGCATTGCCATTCCCCGGAACTCACTTGAATCTGTGCATTCGTCTTAGGCTCGTCGAGCTCATTGTAGATCTACAAAGTTAATTGTCAATTAAAACAATAAAGTTAAATGAGTGAACCTTGGCCAATTCATCCTCCAATTTCCTCTTCTTCTCCGCACGTTCCCTCTTCCTCTTCGCTCCAGCCTCATATTCAACACGATCTTTCGTCTCTTCCTCGTTCATCAACTTCTCGTCGTACTAAAAGCAATTAATTAAACGATTATATTACAATACATTCTCAATTAAAATCATAATTAAACTTACATTCTTCTTCTTCTTCTTTGTTGCAGGGTCCATTATCTTTCCGATCCAATCGAGAGGGCAGACTCATCTATCTGACAATTAGTAAGTGCACACTTAGAGCTAGAATGATTCCTTCCAATTGATCTTTGATCTCTCTCCTCCAAATGATCGTTGATCTCTCTCTCTCCTCCGATTAATCTTTGATCTCTCTCTCTCTTCACGTACATTCTCATCCTTGCACACATCATCGAGGATCTTATGGAAGGCAGCATAATCAGGGGTGCAAGTATATGTCATCTGATTAATCAGCTCAAGCTCTCGAAGGAACTTCTTTGGCGCTTGCAGAGGAGAATCTGAATAGGCAAATTTACATCCAAGTTGATCTTTGATCTTTCTTCAAATTAGTTTTTATCTTTGTTCAGTTTTTTGTAGAAAACTGATGTTCTATTGGCTCACTACCATCACGATCCGCGCTCTCAAATCCTCCAAGCGAAATTTCCTTGTCAAAAGTCCCTCTATTTGACCCTCCCTCACCGAGTTTATTGTACTTGGTGACTTCTGGTTCTTCTCCTCTACAATCTTAGGTTTGTCCGTCATTCGACGCCATCGTAGATTATCCTTGTTGAAGTACTGAAAAGACACAATCACTTCTCCATTGGTCACTCCCTATTCCTATCGTACTCCTACAGTTGGACAACCCTACCATTCCTACCGTAATCTCCAGTTTCTCGACCCTACCGTACCTCCATCACCATGTAGCACCAGACTTCGATGTCGTCTCTTCTGCACTGTTCCTTCTCATAGTGACATGCACGACTCGCGTACTTCACTGTGCCCAGAAACTTGACGTGCTTGCGAGGGATTCTGCAGAGGGAGACCATCGGTTATGGTAGGAATGGTCTTTGATCTCTCCCACTGACCGGAGGTCACAGTGAAGACATCACTCATCAGAGCGATCGCATCGTGTGCAGAACGGAACTAACTACTATTCCATCTGGATCCCTAATCGTCTTTCACCTACCGCACTCGTCTCTCTCCATCGAAGTACTTCCTCGCGATTCCATAGTCCAGCATGTAGATCTTACTGTCGTATGGAGGACGGCCGATGGCGAAGTTGTGCTGCTTGATGTCACTCAAAATATCAGATTGATCCTTGATCTTTGGTCTTTGATCTCTGACCACTGAACTATCCATTAAAGTGATCTCCTTCAACCACAGGTTCTATTCATTTCCTGTGGATGAAACGATGGCGGGAACAGGGGCATCACTATCTCCATTGTTCGAACCACTGAACTCAGCCATCTGATGGAGATACAAGTATCAGCTGTCAAATTGAGTGAGTCCAGTACCATCTAGTCTAACTATACCAGAATAAATGTTATTCAGACTATACATGTGGACCCACTGAGCATGTCTTCAATGCCTCCCTCACACCTCAATTCTTCCAAACACCTGACTACCCCAAACCCCACTACCGATTTGTTTCGATCCCCATTTGAAAACCTCAATGAAAATTCCCTTTCAGTTACCTTGCCAAACAACATTCAAACTCCCTCCTGAGCTTCGGCAAAAGTACAAAATGAAAATGAGCACTTTCCAAACATTATTATTCGCCACTATTGAGATCGATCTGGGTGAAAATGGTATCACGACGAGGTCAGATCATTTATTCTATATTTTTTTAAAAATAACTATTTATTTACAGAAACGATCGTATGACAAGATCATTCACTTTCGAATCTCCCACAGTCTCCCTCAAATATTCCCCGCAAAACAAGCGATTAGGAGATGTGTTCAGCATTGAGATTGAGATAGTAGAGAGACAAGATGGTAAATTATCCTTCTTGACGTCCAATAAACTATCTACGAAGGTTGCGAATGTCCCCATCAACCCGATATTTCCACTACTCTCGTGCTTGAAATTCCGACTCATTGCAAGCAACTGGATTGTATCTACGAGCTAACTCATTTTGAGTGAGGATTGTTAGAAGTATGGCATACGGTTGATTTTATTCAGCGACTTCACTGTCCAATATTATACCAAGTTGGACAATATAAATGATTTCGTGGGAAGTCGCCGTACTGGGATGATATTCGATCAGTAGGTTTTTAATTGTTGTTGTTAGGAAGCTTCAAAATACTTTTTAAAAATATAATTCTTCGGATATCCTTGAAGGTACAAATACTCTAACGGAAAGGGCACTTACGACTTTGATAGCTGGACGAATCAAGCAGAGAGAATGATCATCAGATACCATCGAGAGAAGTGAGATATGAATTATACAAATATCTCGGATTCATCATTTATCACCACGATGCATAATGATAAACTCTATCAGCTGCTGTCCTATGTAATTCTCATGGGGGTTTCATTCATTTCTATCTTGAGTATGAGGGAAAATGTAATGAATGATTTTATGAACTCAGCCCGACTACACTCCCATCCATCTTCCGCTTCAATTACTCGACGAGTGGAGTGCACATCTCACATGCTCAGCGTTTGTTTATCCTGTTTTCTGCCCGAATTATGAATCAATCTCAGGGTGTGGTTGCACAAACAAGACTTCTCCTACAACCCAACGCGGCCACAGACTTCACATCCCCCGAGTTAGTTGAACTCACTGAGTTCTAGCTGAACAATCTGGTTGATAAAAAATTATATCATATGATAGTTTTGCAGATAACAGAAATTCTTCCAGTTGGCCCGCTCACTATTGTGACAATCTCGTTTGTGTGATTACCTTCGTTGCACCAGCTCATCATCATCTAGAAGTAAAGGTGAATTAGTTCAAAACCAAATAAATTCACAAAAAAGGTAAACGTATTTATGATGGTCTCTTCTAGCTCGATACAATCTCACTTGAGCCAGACTCTGATCGAATTGCATTCTTCGAAGGAACTAACATAACCGAGGAACATATTGAGGTGTGAGTAACTCATCTACATAACATCGACCAAAGTAATATTTTAGTGTAACGGGTGAATTAACACTCTCTGATCCCATCAGTTCGTCTGGAACAATAATGACAACTGTGTTCATTTCCAATGGTGCAGTGGCATTTGATGGATTCAATGGAACAATTACGGAGGGTGAGTTGAATAGAATTACGAAAATGAAGAGTGATGTTGTTTGAACTCGGCATAACAGATGTCTGCATCACAATTAAGATTTCAGTAATAGATAAATCGTGGTCTGAGTATCTCAAACATCATATCTCTGGTTGGTGGTGGCTATTCGTCATTCTTCTTCTTCTTTCTATCACTGGTGCAGTTATCATTGTTGTGAAGCGACGAGGAGGATTACTGTAGGTCAATAACCACCGTAATAAGCAAACAATAATTTTCTTGCAGGTGTTCGCATAGTATAAACCTTATGGACATGTGATACTCATTTGGTTCGAAGATGAATACGATAAATTTGTTGTTTCATTTACGGCCTAATAATCCGTTAAAAATGATGAATTCGAATCTTGCTAAAATTGAGGAGATAATGGGGATCAGGACGGGTCAGAAATATAAACAGTCAAAGAGACGCCATTCAGACTTTATATCAACAAAGTTAGTGTATCAATTCACTTAACTTCTTCATCCAATCTACACAATGCTTGTTCTTATGTCCATACTACCTACTCTGATGATTTTTTTTCAATAAACAGCAAATGATTAATCATGCTGGCTCATATCAGACCTGTCGTTACACTCTTTATCGTACTTGGCTTTTATTGATCGTAAACTAGAATATAAAGACGAGCGTCACATTTCCATCAGGTTAATGCTGTGCGAACGGCTGTAATAAGGAGATTTGTTTAGTGATCAGAATGATTATGGACCTACAATAATCCTCCTCGTCGTTTCACAACAATGACAAATGTCCCAATAATAGAGAGAAGAATAAAGATGGTGAATAACCACCACCAGCCAGAGATATGATGTTTGAGATACTCAGACCACGATTTATCCATTACTGAAAGGGCTATTGTGAGCCAGAAATCAATATCTAATATCACAGTTCGGAGAATTTATCACTCTTCTTTCTGGAATCCTATTCAATAAATTTAACTCACCCGCCGTAATTGTTCCATTGAATTCATCAAATGCCACTGCTCCATTGGAAATGAACACAGTTGTCATTATTGTTCCAGATGAAGAGAAGAGATGGGATCGGAGAGTGCCAATTCACCCGTTATACTTAATAAATATTGATAGGCGTCGATAGCTTGTGCTACGATTTGCGTGGAAAACTAGATTTACGTACACTTCAATATGTTCCTCGGTAATGTTAGTTCCTTCGAAGATCGAAATTCGGTCAGAGTCTGGCTCAAGTGAGATTGTGTCGAGCTAGAAGGTAGTACCATAACCAGTTGATTTTTCTCCGAGGTATTTTGTCTGATTGGGTCCCTACCCGTATGCCCCCAAACGCCAGAGGGTATGACCTGTATGCCCCCAGTGCGCGCTACCCGTATGCCCCCCTGACCTTTATGCCCCTCCCCTACCCACATGCCCCCACTACCCATACGTCCCCTGACCCAAACGCCCCACCCTTTCACTGATCGGTGATCATGAAATGAAATAATTTTTTTTAAACTCTGAACGTTTGAGTTGGTTTGGATGGAGGTCGATCTAGGAAGGATCCGATCTAACATGATGGATGCTTTCCATTTCTATTAGGAAGGGTCCGTTCTAATAGATCGGAAGGGACCGATCAAACTAGGAAGGGCCCGAACTTTTTTTTGATCGGATCACCTCGGGTATACAAGGACAGCCTACAGAGCAGCGCGACACGGGCTCTCCCTCAATTTTTCTTTGAAGTTATTTTTCGATTTTTGTTTTTTTTTATTGTTACTTGTTCTGATTTTGTTTTCGTATGTCTGTGATTGACTTATTTTCAGATGACTGCAACCTGGAGTGGATTTTCTTTGCCTTCCCTCAAAGGAAATCGCAAGATTGCCGCTTTTCGAATCAATGGAGAGAATCATTCATTAGAGCCATTCGAACTGCACTTCCAATGGCTGCCCACCAAGGTTGTGCTTTCCATGCTCTCAAGTGTATTAATCACAAAATCACAACAACAAAAAAAACCTTCGGACTCAATTCCTTCGCGAAGAGTTATCCTGTCGTCCGCGTCTGGTTCAATCGCATAAGAGCATCCATCTTCCTTCCAAGAATGTACATCGATCAGTAAGTTCATACAAAAATTATATCATTCATTCGATAAACTAATTCGTATTTTTCCAGGATTGGTTCTCGAGTATTTCAGGTCGGAATGGATGGCTCACCCCGAGGAGATGTTCTGCAAATTCATGGTCGATCGTCATCGAACCACTAATCTAGTGGAGAGTTGGCACCGGTGAGTTTCTTACTATTCACATTCTGTCAAAATGCTATATGAAATATCGTTTTTTAGTGGCTTACTTCCCTCCTTCCACGGTCACCATCCTCCACTCATGGAACTCGTCAATTACCTCATGGTGCGTGGTCATTAGAGATAAATTGGCATCGAGAGAAATTGTACGTCTCAATTTCAGAAAAAAGAGCTCGACGACAACATTTCCATGAAGCACTATTTCGCTAGTGGAGAGATTTTCGAGCTGAGCGAGGAGGATCAGGAGCGATCGATCGAAACTCTGTCACCCATGACTGAATTCTTTTCGCTTGTGGAGGAGAAGGACCCAACCAATGCTGAGATTCTGAGTTACCTAGATACGATGACTAAATTCTGCCATGAAAAACTTAATTGAAAATTAGAAACATACTTGGCAGAATTTTGTAATCTGATCTCCTTTTTTATATTCAGATAGGTGTTCCACTCTTTAATTTTTTTTCTCATGTACAATCCTTTGAATCTCTTTCATTCACTTCTTGTACTAATTGTTCGCTTTCCAGATTTCGGCACGAGATGAGGACGGAGACGTGAGAGTGAGACTAGCGAGAGTTGGGTATTTTGTGAGAGATGAGCGAGAGTGCATTTACGAGAGAGGTTATTATTCTTTCGGCCTTTTGAAGCTATTTTGTGATACGCATTTTTCACTTTGGGCATTTTCGCAGTTTCTGAATGATAAATATCTTTCGTTCTCCTATACATGTTGTTCTTTCTTCCACATAATGGATGTTGTCGAGTGGTCGCAAACCAATGAATTTCATGAAGATACGAGGTGTCATGAATCTGCTGATAATTTCTTCTTGCTTCGCCCTACAGAAGAGTTCTAAAGAAAATTATTTCATAAGTTGATATTTAATGTTCACCGACCAGTGAGAGGGAGGGGCGTTTGGGTCAGGAGACGTATGGGTAGTGGGGGCATGTGGGTAGGGGAGGGGGCATAAAGGTCAGGGGGCATACGGGTAGCGCGCACTGGGGGCATACAGGTCATACCCTCTGGCGTTTGGGGGCATACGGGTAGGGACCCAATCAGACAAAATACCTCGGAGAAAAATCAACTGGTTATGGTACTACCTTCTAGCTCGACACAATCTCACTTGAGCCAGACTCTGACCGAATTTCGATCTTCGAAGGAACTAACATTACCGAGGAACATATTGAAGTGTACGTAAATCTAGTTTTCCACGCAAATCGTAGCACAAGCTATCGACGCCTATCAATATTTATTAAGTATAACGGGTGAATTGGCACTCTCCGATCCCATCTCTTCTCTTCATCTGGAACAATAATGACAACTGTGTTCATTTCCAATGGAGCAGATTTGATGAATTCAATGGAACAATTACGGCGGGTGAGTTTCCCTCTGGCGTTTGGGGGCATGCGGGTAGGGACCCGTCTGATTCCGTACAATTTCTTGAAAGGCTTTTAGTCCCGAACTAATTCACCTTTACTTCTAGATGATGATGAGCTGGCGCAATGTAAGTAATGACGCAAACGAGATTGTCACAGTAGTGAGCAGGCCAACTGAATATATGTCTATGATGTAAATTGCATACAAAAATGTTGAACGAAATTGTGTAAAAAAACGATAGATTATTTTCCAATCAAGATAGCGCAATCATAACTGACTCGGGAGAGGTGAATTGTGTGATCTGACTGGACTGAAGAATAACTGTCGTATTAGTGCACCCGCATCCTGTTATTAGATAAAACTTGGACAAAGGAAAAGAGAAAACAAACTTTTAGCATGCGAGGTGTGTACTCCACTTATGGTATAGTTGAAGTTGAAAATGGTTGGACGCCGTGTTGGACAATCATGTGCCCCATACAGATTCATTATACGATATCACAGGGAGGGAAGCCGGTCCACTGAAAGAGTTATAGACAATCAAGCTCACTTCTCTCTGTGAAGTCGAATGAGAAGCTGATCACTAGCTGTAAATTCAAATTTCCCACTTTTGCGAACAGTATAAATCAGACTGAAAACTTGAATTATCAGGTTTATCAATCCCGAATACTGGCCTATCACTGCTCAACCGACGACTTCGACTGCCAATGTAGTCATTCACTTCATCTCGGTCTATATGAAACTTTACAGCATTATCACTGAATGTCATGGGTTGTTCGGAACGTAATTCGCTTCTAATTTCACGTACTTTGTATCTAATTTTCGTCTGCAATTTAAGTAACTCACTCAATCTTTGGGAGAAGATATTGACAATCAAGAGCAGCACAATGAGGTGGAATCTCAACGTAGAAAATCGTAGCGATATTGGGTTGATGTGGACATTCATATCCTGTGAAAGTACTAATTATTCGCATCATTATTTCTCTACTCCCATACCTTCTTGTCGGTTTACAAGAGTAATCTCCAAACTGAAGACATCGCCTTTTCTTAGACTGTTCGAAACGTATTTGAGCGTGACTGTCGGAGATTCAAAAGCGAGAGTGAGCCTATCGTTCCTGGAAATTAAGATGTGTATTTCTCTGTTTCGGTTAATCAAATTTAACAGGAAATGCACCCGAGTGGTTAGACTTTACCGAGTGATAATCCCGTTGGGACCATCATCAATCTCAATGTATCCGTATCGGAGAAATTCGAAAATTCCCAGCTGCATCTTGTATTTATTCCGCAGCTGTACCGGAAGGGTGAACTTTGTATGACATGCGATCTGAGAAAGGAAAAGATGTATCCAACGTATAATAATTATTGCCGCTCGTTAGAAATTCTAGACAATGAAATGGAAAATGATCAAAACATTTTTCAGAAAATAATTTGTGAATTGAAATTTTATGAGGATAGCAAAAAGGATTACATTCGGACTATCCTCTTGTGCTAACTTGAACGAACTGTACCAATTAATTTACCCTTCGACAGTGCTTCTTTGGATATTCCGGAGTATCGAAGCGAAGTGGTGTGAGAGACGCATTGAATATACTCTCGGTAGGACCACAGGTACAGTCTATTCAAAGATTATATTGAAGAGACGCAAATAGGATATTTCTGACTTAGCTTGACAGCTGATATCTGTATCTCTATCAGATGACTATTATCGGAGATTCGAGCAATGTCTATACTAATCCTCCCTGTCCCCATCATCGTTTCTTCAACCGGGAATACGTGGAACCTGAATAGGACTCTCAAAAACTGCGAATATTATACTTGCTTACATCTCAATTATCTCACTTCCAATACCATCATATACTCTGATCAATGTATCATGGCTCGAAGTTATGTCTGTGATGTGATCCATTCGAATTTCGTAGTCTGACAATATGAATTACAAAAGTAGGCGATGATAAAAGAATCGTGTTTCACCTTGGGGAGCAGATACGAGAAGGTCGCATTTGTACGCCATCGCTGTTTCATCTACCATAAATGGATCGTAAGGACGGAGATCAATGAATGGATAGGGACAATGATGGTTCACAGCTGAGGAATCAATATAAAAACAGCATAAATCTCCATTCCTTACGAGTCTCAGTGATCGTTGCAGTGAATGTGTAATAGTAGTCATCTCTGTATCCGCCTTTTCGCGTGAAATTCACCATAATCCCTGTTGTCGCAGCGAACCACATATATATTCTTCGATCGATTGAGCCATTGGGATGAGTGGTGAATTCAGTTATTTCAAAGCTGCCAAAACATGCTGCTCATGATACGGTAATTGAACTGACTTCAGATAGTATCGTCCTGAGTATTTTGTGACGGAAAGTGATCGTCCTTTCGTTGCATTTAGATTGGGGTTGAACTGAAATAGAGAGTTAACGGCCGAGAAAAAAGAGTGCTTAAAGGAGGGGTGGCACGAATATCTGGCTTGATGACTTCTATATTGGAGGTTGTGGGGACTCGTTACCCGATCACATTTTCGAAACTCCCATGTAACCAATTTCCGTGTAAACCTAGCTATGAGCGAGTGGCTGTGTGCTAAGCGGGCCTGATCGCTCAGGCAACGAGAGAGGGATAAGGGGACAATTAAGAGACCGCGCATGCAAATCGGCGCGCGCCTCTCGTCTCGCGATTTGCATACGCATTCGTGCCTCCCCTTCTTTAATCGCATGCGAGATTAACCTTATACACTTTCTCGTATCTATTGCACTCAGAGGCGTCGCCGCTGAATTTGAAGATTTTCTCTATTGCAGTTAAATCGAAAGTTTCTTGCTCGACACATTTGCCTAAACAATGACTTCTTGGGAGAACAAAGGAATAAATTTACTTCTCGTCGAGTCAGAATCATCAGTATCATAGTCATAAGCTCTAACGAAGTATAATAGCACACACGTAGGTAATAACGACTTCACTGGATGCATCATGCAGATTGAATGAAGAAGTAGGATTGGTTGATGCACTAGCTTTGTTGATACAATCACAAATTGGCTCTCTTCCCTTCCATTGTTTATGCTTCAGACGCCGAAAATTTTCTAGTCTCGAATTTTCGAGAGCGAATGGAACATCAAAATAGTTAATTAATTGATGAAGTTTTATCTACAAAGAGGTATGTAGATTGATCAAGTCCGCTGGTTTTGGCAACCAAGTCAGGCAGACACAGTCAATAGGGCTGATTTTTTAATCATAAAAATTGTGATATCATTCTCGAGATGGTAATTCACCCCGACTCCCTTCTTCTTTCCCATTTCCTTTTTCATAGGACCTTGATATCACGATTAATGTAAACTGACAATGAGTCACCGATAGGACTCAAGACAAGTGAGAGGAGACCATTGAGAAGATATCGAAGAAAGCGAACAAACGAATGAATGTTTGCATCATTGCATATTTAGATGTTATGAGTGAGATAATGAATGCTTATTTCTTATGAGATGGCGATTCATTGAAAATACATCTTTATTCTATGTAACTGGTAACTTGACAATACATGAGATCTATGGTGTTTTGGTTTGGAGATTAGTCGAAATACAGGATACTGTACTGATGGGCGCTGGAGACGATCGGAGGTCGGGACTAAGCCCCTTGTCTTCTTCATATTTCCTTATTGTGTTGATACTTCATCGTAGAGACTCTTCACGACTAGTGGTTGTTTCACGACCAGAGGTGTACTGTAAAGTGTGATATTGATTGATGGATACTGTAATAGGGAAGGGGCAATTGATCCTTCTCACCGCGGAATGGACTGGATAGGTGTAGTGCATGGACCGAGTTTCGGCTCCTTTCTCTCGGGCGATTTGAGCCTTAATTTAATTCATTTTTCAATGTTTTTCGTCATCGAAAACTCACTTTTTCTGTTCGGGATCCTTGGATGGAGATACTAAAATAGTTTCCTTAGATGGAGTCAGTGGTTTAGCAGAGAAGTCGGGCCTGAGACAATAATCGATTGTCTTTCTGATCTTTGATCTCTCTCACATGGTAGCCTCTCTGTCCTTATCGTTGGTCGTTGGCCGCACCAACAGTTTAGCGTTGGAGGCACTGCAATTTGAGCGTTGTTATTAACTTCTGAGTTGATTATTGATTTTGCTTCCTCGATGTCGTACCCCATAGATAGACACCGATATCGCACTCCCCCGACATGCCGAACTTCCCAAAGCTACCGTACTCTTCAATAGACACAAGACTTCGTTACCTAATGTACTTCCTATTCCAAAGCCTATTTCCCTCGACTACCGTACACCCGTCTACCATACCTGGATACGGTATTGGCGGTCCTCACGGGAGAAACTGCAGCGGGGGTTCGTTCATCGTAATCATCCGTCAAGTCGTCGGGAATCATCGGCCGCGCAGTTGCACTTCAATTAGATGGAATTAGTTGATTAATATTCAATGATTGCGTAGTGATGACGTCATCGATCACCGATTAGACGATGGTTAACTTACACGGAAGAATTGGAGCGAGAAGAGGGAGGCCACGCCGAGGGAATTCTTAGAATATTAATTTATTATTGTTCTATTAAAAAAAATATTAAACTCACTTTGGGGCGGGAGGAACGGGCGCGACTTTGAGTGCCCGTTGAGTCTGGAATGAGTGAATCAATTCCAAATGGTCAGTGATGGGACAATCGATCGATCGATCGTCGACTACCGTACTCTCCCCTACATTACCTTGTGGATGGCGATGCAGAGAGCAAGGACAATGACTGCGATGAGAACGAGCAGACAAATGAGGACGATTTCCTGAAGAGAGACAGTTGTCGATAGTCCGATGGGTACGGTAGAATTACCGTAACTGATGTATTCTTTCCGGACTTCTGAGCCTCGCAGTCGACTTTGCCTTCGGTGGTGGCACCGTCTTCATTGAGGTTATCCTGATCTGAATTGGCCACGAATGGGTTACGACTACGGTAAGTCTGATGGGTCACTCACATGAGGAAGGAGTGGTTGGAACGGACGGACGAGAGAACTGGTGGACAGTCATTTGCACTCCGTTCATTTCTATCTCATCAGTGTAATGATGGAGACAGTCACTGCATCTAACTGCAATATCCATCGGTCGTCCCACCATTCTATGCTCGCAAGTTAGTCACCTTTTGCCTTGTTGTTGATGGTAAGTCCATACTCTGATAGTCTCATCTCCTGACCAATGGACCCTGTGTGACGCAACTCGATTGTGTGTTCACTGAAGATATGGTAGGGGATACTGTAGGGAGTGGGGCAGGTCAAATCGATAAAAAATCACTTGACAAGTGCGATAACGGGACAGTTCATCAGAGAAAGTCGCTTGGATTCAGAGAGAGATCTGAGTAGAGAGGACGAGATAGAGAGACGAGACATCTCGGCAGATTGTTTGAAGGGATGAATGCACCCAGAGGAGAAGTAGCACACCTCAACGTATGAGGTTACTGTGGGGACCCAAGAGGGATACGGTAGGCCTACCGTGTTAGAGAGGACGCAGCGGTACAGTTCGAATGGCATGTAGAGGTGGTCAGAAAGATTCTTAACATAATGATTGAATCCTCATCAGAACACGTCATTTCTCACCTCTACAGTAGTCGTTGAGGTTACGGTAGGAGTTACGGTACTCCGAAAGGTCGATGAGGGTACGATAGTCTGCTTCGCCATGATTGAAGATGTTGCAGTAGAGAACGTGGTTGTTCGCTCCTCACTGGTCTGAATATATCAATCGATAGATACCGTAATCAGTCAACCTAACCTGATCTACCGTAATACTCATCTACAATACTCCTCATTACCGTAATCACTGCAGTCAGCGGGACGCCAGGGTAGTGAGGAGTTATGATAGGAAGAGTAGTCGATTGAGCGAGGGAGGATACATAACTCATCGGGATGGGTACGATAGACGCGATCGGTCGGCCATGGCATACTGTAAAGGGATGAGTGAGGTTGGGTACCGTAATCGGAAGGAGCATACAGTACCTGCCAGATAGACGAGGATGACTACGGTAGCGTGGTGCATCGGAAAAGCGGCAGCGATTCGGAGCATCGAAACGAAAAGGAGAAGAGGAGAGGACGTGTCCGCCTTTTATAGACAGTCCACTGAAACACGTTCTGATCGGTTATGAACGTGTTCTGGACATTGTCTAACGCGTTTTCTCGTTATTACCGGCTCATTCTGCTCGGTTTGGCACGTCGAGGGCGGTTCGCGCGCCTATTCTTGTTCGAACGCGTCTTCCGGAGCGGTCGGGGAGGGGAAAGGTAAGTCGTTCTGTTATGGTGATAGCAGCCGAGCACAGTAGCAGTTAATGGTGTGTGATAACGTGTTCAGATCAGCTCCCTTCAGTGAAGTCGCATGTTTATACGATTATTGCAGGGCATTTGGACGTGTTTCAAAATCGGGAGCAAACACTCTCAAGGAGACATTTTCACGGCGTCTCAACAACAGATAAGATAAGTTTCCGAAAGACGGATGCGGGGATTAGACGCAAAAAAATAAATTTTGACGTGTTTCATGCTGGCCGATTGAGAAAGACTGGATCTGTCACGAGAAAATTGTGGAAAGAACAAGGAGAAGAGGATGGAATATCTGAGGAATCTACTCGATGGTGCGGACACAATGCCCACCAATGGAGGGGCCAAAAGAAGCAACAATGCATATGGAAGCTCTTCTCCAGAATCGCTTGTTCATCGTGTGTCTATTTGTTTGAAACGTTTTGTAATATTTGTATGCATTTTCTACACTTTCATTTTTCGATTTGAAGTGATCCTTGTTATGCATAGCTGGAAATCGTTTGATCTCCATACTTGCAGCTGAAGTCTTGTGATGAGGTATTCAAGATGCCTTTCCCAATAAGTCAATGACTTTCACCGTTGAATATTTGATATAAATTATCTTGAATACGTGCACACACATCATCCAATACACAAGATCCTCTAGGTTCAGCATGTACTTACTTCATCGAAACTAGTTGAATCGTTTTTCTCGGATTTTCCTTTCGCCTATCAAGTGTTTCGAAGGTTCTCATTCACTATTGACTGTTATTTCCTTCTCCCAACGAATCCCCTTCTCCCTTCTTCTGTCTTCACTCATATTTACATCCATTTGAACCTCTGATGACAAACGGGAAGATTATGATATGGCCTCTTTTCCCGATTCCTTCCATCAAGAGTTCTCCTTCATGATCTATGATACTTCTAGCAATAAGAATAAAATATGTTGACAATACTAAAGCGGGAAACAAAAAGGTTGCGCAATCTTGTTAGTCTTGTCTTTTGATATAGTATATAAAGGAAAGGGATCATCCGATAACTCCATAAAAATAAAGCACTACAAGATAGTGATGAAAATATTCGGTTGATAATTTTCCGGATGCAACATTTGTGTACGAGTGACAAACAACTTATTTTATACTTATATTATTTCATACTTATTTTATAAAAGACACGGTTTTGCGAAAAGGTGCTTATTCAGTATGTTCATCTGAATGTTCTCATCCGACATAGTGTAAAAAAAAAGTTTTCAGATTTTTTGAAGTCAGTGTATGAAACCAAAAAATCGCAAAATTGTTATGGCGAAAGTGATGCCCAACAGAATGTATCACCGGTATTGATCAGAAGTGGATTAACCCTCGCAAGACTGCCTTCCGTGATTGAGAAAATACGCATTCGTTTCACAAAGTAGATAGCCAACTTTCCGGAATCAGGTCAAAAGTAGGCTCAATGTGACCGTATGGATCTCAATATCATTTTTGCATTTGGAAGTTTGTCGATAACTCTTCTCTGAAGCCCGGGAGAGCTCTAGAAGTGCGCGCGCCTCTCCCAGTCAGAGAGGGGAGAGAGGCGAAACGAAAGAGAAAGGGGCGGAGCCTCTCTCGCACGCGTCTCTCACCCCCCCCCCTCTCGCCTCGTTTCTCCCGCGCTCGTATTTAATTCGAGCACAATTCAGGGAAAATTATTAAAAATCCAATTTTCTGTTTAAAATTCCTCTAAAATGCAAATAAATCGATTTAGAGTGCGAGGTTTTGTGTGCACCTCTTCACAATGACATTTTGAGCTGTTTCGACTTGCTTCCTTGGATTTTTGACCTACTGGGAGAAGTGAGGTACAAAGTCTCATAGCATCAATCGATAGAGGGTGTTCATAGATAACGATCAAGCTTTTGGATGAGCGAATTGGTTGCGAATGAAGGTTGTGCTCCCTCGATCTCGCTTTTGAGGGAATCGTGTCGAGGGAAAGTGGGCGGGGCTTGTGTCAACTAGTTATAGCGATGAGCAGAGTATTCCAATTCAAACCGAAAATATTTAAATACCCCCTCTCCCGAGGTGAGTAATGCTAGCCAAGTCACAAGATTAACGGAGCTTTTGTCGCAAGTGATCATTCGTGAATTTATCAGCTTTTTGTTGTGCAGTGGATGAATCGGTAACCTTTTTTCAATTCGTCTTCTGTCAGTGAAACTCTTCCATACCGTTTAGTCGAAAAGGGGAATGCAAGCATGGATAAATGAGAAACATTTTGAGAACTTTATCAATTTCTCATTTGAGCAGAATCGAATATATCTTCTACACGAGCGTCGCTGCGCAGAAAATAGCGATGAACGATACCTGAAGTACATTTTGCATAATTATTTTTGCTTGCTCATGCTTCTCGTAGCTGAAGCAAACGCTTGAGAGGCTTCGCTGTATACATATTAAAACGAAAATATATACATAAACGGTCTCACGATCGTATTGACTACTGCACCTACGAAAGCACAAACTGCGAAGATGAAAGAGTTTCCCATCTGAAAATGTCTTAATAATTAGTATCATGTATGCGTTTTGAGCACTGTTTTTTTTTTAAATCGACAAAGAACCTTTTAAAATTTTATGTCATAATTTTTCTGATTTTCAAATCGTGACTGGACTAACCGTATTTATATCGAAGTTTTTCGATGCTTTCTTAGCGTAGTCCTCGAACTGTTCTTAAAAAAAGACGATTTAAATGGTATCATTATCGAATCACTAACTGATTCTGTCCCCATTCTGGTTGATATACACTCCGACAGCGAATCCGAGAATGATCACAGTGATGAGAGAGAGGCCAGTGAGAATCGGAAGGAGGACCTGAAATGGATCGGATGCTAAACTTTTCTGAATAGTGAAGTTCGTTAGAAAAAATATCACATACTTCATGTAACTCTATGTGTCACTGGACCCCATCAGGTTTTCAATCTCGAAAAAAATCTTACAATGCATCTTATCATATTCATTTTTCTATGACACATTACCGCATTCAATCATGATTCATCACATTTTCTCCCTTTTCTGCTGTTGGAATAAAAAAAACTAACGGTTTTACAGCAACAAGCACAGGCGGTGAAGAAGTTGTAGACAAGACAGCAGATCTGCGAGAAGATCACATTCATTATGTGTTTTTATTCGCTGAAAAAGTGACAGCACTGATCTTTAACTCGACGCAAATGCTGAGATCACAAGATCTTTCTTACATCAATCAATCAATCAATTTATCATGTCAGGCAATAGATGCTCAGAAGGGGATGAGTCGGCGGTATTCTTCATAAGTTGTAGACCACCAGTTAGCGCCAATAGCTCGCTTCAAGTCGTCTCTCCAGCGCACTCTAGGTTTGCCCTGGGGGCGGTTCCTGTTGTATGGCGTCCAGACGGTAGTCGCGCGACTCCATTGATCCAAATCCATGTTCCGTACCTTGAGAGCCCAGCGAGCCTTGCGTTTCAATCCCTCCTCGACCCAGTCTCGCAGTTTTGTGATGCCTCGCACGCGGTCGTTTCTCCATCGGTCCCTCAGCGAAACTCCAACCATTTTCCTTTCCATCTTCCTTTGGGTAACACTCAATCTCTCCTTATCGCTCGATCGTAGTGCCCATACTTCGCTTCCGTAGAGTACTATAGATGTGACGCAGCTTTCGAAAAGTTTTCTCCTGGTCTTCATGGGAAGTAGGCGGGATGAGAGGAGACTTGAAAGCTTGCTCCATGCATACCAGCCGAGTCGGATCCGGTGTTCTATTTCATCCGAGTGATCGAGGGGAAGGGAGATTCTTCCTCCAAGATAGGTGGCAGACTCGGTGAATTCAAACTTCAGATTGCCGATGGTGATTGGGGCTCGTGTAGTGGTGCATGAGGTGAGCAGATTGGTCTTAGAGGCATTGACTTCGAGACCTACTCTACCGCAGGCTTCCATCAACTTCTTCAACATCCTTTCCAGTTCCGGTCGTGACTTGGCGATGAGAGCCACGTCATCTGCGTACTCCAGATGGCTCAGGTTCCTCCCGTCTATCCGAATCCCGTCGCTTTCCCAGTCGATGTCATCCATTGCCGAACGAAGAACCACGTTAAAGAGACGAGGAGACAGAGCGTCTCCTTGGCGGGCTTTGCAAAGTTCTCATTTTTTTTCTCTAACTTCATATAGAGTATATAGTTATCATTAGAGATTTCGCGCTCGTGGTATAGTCTAGCTATCTGCTCCACTCTGCTCTCCAACTCGTCGAAGCATCTCACACAGGAGTCTCGACACTCTTCGCTTAGCGGTTCCTCGTATGGCGAAATCTGAAACAAACCTCATTTAGGGAGACACATATTTGATTTCAGAAAGTGAATACGAAACAAATGAGCAATTCGCCTCACAAAATGAGCTTGCACTTTCTCGATCTCCGTTTGCAGTGCTAATGCCGATACTGCGATCCCTCGAGCACTTTCCTGTATGGGTTGATTGATTACAAATAATATATCGGTTGAACTATAAAGAGTAATAGGCGACCTCGATGTCCTTGAGATACACCGCTTCAGGGTGATCAACTGCGTAGGTTTGCATCAGAGCGACTTCATCTTCCATTGCTCGTATCTCGTTATTGAGCTCAAGAGATACAGGACGAGGATATAGCGCACTCGCAAAACGAACCTGTGTTTTTTTTTCACACACTATTTCTTCAATTTATTACTTCAATTATTGTTCAACCCCCACCCCCTTTCCTTTCATCTCTTTTCTACATATAGTATAATCGTTTACCTCTGAAACTGTATTCGTCGGTATATTTTATGTTTTACCTGTACCAAAAAATTCAAAAACTCTCTCGGACTCATCAATACGTAATAGTGCGGGACGTATAACTGTGCGAACCGTAGAGACCAGCGTGAAGTAGGACATGAGTTAGTTCATCAATGCTACGAATCAATTGTGCCAACTAGAGATATATGTACATATGTATAATCCTCATTGCAATGAATGAACGATAAGTGATACATATTTATTATTACCATGAAAATATACATTTCTATATTATCGTTTCATGCACACTGTGTAAAGACTTATTGGAAGTTATCATAGGCTCCTCTATTTTTATGTTCGTATTTCTGCTTGAGTCCGACGACCGTTGGTATCTGCTCCACTCTGCTCTCCAACTCGTCGAAGCATCTCACACAGGAGTCTCGACACTCTTCGCTTAGCGGTTCCTCGTATTGCGAAATCTGAAACAAAGCAACCTCATTTAGGGAGACACATATTTGATTTCAGAAAGTGAATACGAAACAAATGAGCAATTCGCCTCACCAAATGAGCTTGCACTTTCTCGATCTCCGTCTGCAGTGCTAATGCCGATACTGCGATCTCTCGAGCACTTTCCTGTATGGGTTGATTGATTACAAATAATATATCGGTTGAACTATAAAGAGTAATAGGCGACCTCGATGTCCTTGAGATACACCGCTTCAGGGTGATCAACTGCGTAGGTTTGCATCAGAGCGACTTCATCTTCCATTGCTCGTATCTCGTTATTGAGCTCATCGAGAAGACATTGAACTTTTATCTGTTGATTGAACAGGTTTCAGCATAATAATGGTGGAGACATTTTGGTTTGCAACTTTTTTCACATCATTGATTAATGGACCCTGCTACCATACTTTAATAGCGGCGTCCAGTTCATCGTTCATCTTCACTACCGCTCACCTCAATCTCGGCTCGCACCAGTCCGCCCAACGCCTGCCCATCGAGTCTAGTGAGATCCTCGAGACTGAACCGAATATCGGAAAAGAGACGATGAACCGGGGAGTGAGCGTCTCTGCAAACGTCCATTTTTGTAAAACTAAGTAGACACACTTGCTTTCTCTCGTGAATGGTATCATTGACATCCGAAATAAGAGTGCACAAATATTGTCAGTGCATCCTCATCTCACCGCATTCCAGCCAGCTTCAGTGCCCACTGCTTCTCCACTCGATCATTCCAAGCACGACTCATCATCGCTTTCGCAACCTCGGACATCTAGATGTTGTTGTTGATTTCAACTATAGTTTACTGAGAGTTGTATGTGTTGCACATGGAATACTTGCACTATTTACTGACCATCATATTGATGTGGTTGCGATACTTCAGATAGGCATCTGCGATTCGCTGTCTCTCCTCTTCAAGTCTTTGTTCGTTCTCTCGGCGATATCGCATCGCTGACTCCTCTATCTCACGCAGTC
Organism: Pristionchus entomophagus; assembly: GCA_036245825.1. Taxonomy (NCBI): domain Eukaryota; kingdom Metazoa; phylum Nematoda; class Chromadorea; order Rhabditida; family Neodiplogasteridae; genus Pristionchus; species Pristionchus entomophagus. The sequence goes on from BTSX01000005.1 coordinate 20,936,280, forward strand.
TTGCGGCTTCTGAAGATAGCCATTGAGTTAAATTCAAAAATAATTTACGTTGATTCTTCTAAAATACTTACCAATTTTTATTACTGCATTTTGATGAACAACTTACTTTCACGCCGAACTTCTTCCAGCTTCAGCTCGTGTTCTTCCTTTTCTGCTGCACTCCTAATGTCTGCCTCTTTCTGCTTTTCTTCCCAACTGAAATAAAGTATTTGTTTATCTAATATGATCGTTTTGTGTTTTTATGTGGACCATGTGATTAGATGTGACGTGTTGTACACAGCAATAGAACATACCTTTTTCGTTCTTCATCTTTCCGTGCCTTTTCAGCTCGTCGAGTTTCCTCTGCCTTTCGCTCATCATCAAGGCGTTTCCTCTCCATAGAGCTTGCATATGACTCTCTTTCGGATTTTGATCGATTAGCTGGAAAAAATATTAACATAAAACACGAACATGAAGTAGACTTGCCGTCAGCGAGGCTCTGCTGTTGCGAACGCGATCTTTCGTCGGCAAGGCTTTGATCGAGCTGAGTTGATAATAATATTACTGTTTATCTTTTGTTTTTGTACACAAAGTAAGAATTCTGAACGAAGCTCTCTGTAACGATAAGTTACCATAGAAAACACAATTTATGTATCGTATGATATAAAAAATACTCACTGCAGCGGATCTTTGATGTTCTTGAACTGCTCGTTGTTGCGTCTCCCACTGTGCTCTATTAAGAGCATCCTGCCTCGTCTTAGAGTCACTGGAAAAAATTTGTTCAACTATAGCTCGCTGCATGAAGATATCTACCGTATTTCGAATACAATTCGTTGAGAAAATCCTTTTCTCAGAGGAATTACAAAAATATCACGTGTTAGTGAGAGCGTTCATTCGTCCTTGCATCTCTGCCATTTGCCTCTGATGTTCTATCTCCATAGCCTCCCTCTGTACGCGAAGCTGCCGTACTTCCTCAGACTGTAATTGACGCATTTTAATTGTATTTTTCCAAATCATTATTCACTATTGTATAATGACATGGAGTATTAATTTGTGAAAGTAGATACGAACCTCTTTCGGCTCCAGCCACTTCTGCATTTTGTTGTAAAAGGACATCTGAGAATTCCGGTGTCTGGAAATTGATTATGAAATTTTATCGAAAAAACGTGAAAGAAGCGAGATATGCATCGGAGTTCTACCGATATACACACAAGATCAAATTATGAATGGCAATAATACCTTTATATCGAGATAAAAACAATGTAATGCGACATGACCTAGTTGAGTAAAACATTTGCAAATCGGTCTTCCAAATCATCGCTTTTTCTCGTATTCAAATCGAAAAGTTGTTTCATCTGCTTTTCTAACTTCTCAGTTGTGCTTTCTCTCTGAACGAATGGAAACGAATCGATGGAACGAGTGAGGTTCTTGGCTATTGATGAGGTTTCCTCTATCCACTGTTCAATATCAGAAACCTCTCCTCGCGCCTGTAATCGAGTTGAAAATGTATGATTACAGTATTGTATCGTCTAAAGAAGACTCAAAAACTCGCCAAGTTCCTTCGAAGCAATCGAATACTACTGTCCACAGCTGATACGTGTTCATTCAATGTTTGTACCGGAATCTTGAAGAACTGTTTGGAGATTCGTTGTTCAAATCTCAGGTTCTATTCGGAAAACACTCACTCTCAGAGATTCACGGATATCTTCGGCAACATTGAGACTTTCATCGAGGGACTGCATTAGTTTCCGACAATGATCCTCAATAACTGAGCATTGCGCGGCTAATCGATGTGCCTCGTCCTGAGTCTGAGATTGTACGTACATATATTAATAAATCTGCCTAGTAAACGAGACCGCGTTTTGTCTGGGTACAATGTATCATTGAAAGGATCATGAAGTATTCTATGAACATCACAATTACAAATTACTTCAATAACCTGAGCTTGCTGTGGGTCCTTGTCGGCAACGTCTTCACTGAGCAGCTGAAATCAGGTGATAGTTAAATTATGGATATGTTGATCTACCTTCTCCGTAAACCGACGAAAATCTTCATGAAAAGCATTCACTTTATTACGAATCTGAGCTTTTGAACACTCGAGGTGAAGGGACTCTGGAAATATAATCCTTATAGCACAAAAACAAATCAAACTGGCTCATTATTCTGACGGCGATAAGGCAGAATTACTGAGTCTGACGGCGATAAGGCAGAATTACTGGCAGAGACATTCTCAAGGGTTTTCACTAAAGATAATGGTGACACCCCATCTTTTTCTCATGAAAGGGAGAAAGTTTCGAATGTTTATGTTGACCCCTTCTGTCGGTTTGAAATTTGTGAGCTTATTGAAAAGTGGAAAGCATCATCGTGTCGAACTCCAGATAATATACCTATGATTTTTATTAAATATACCGCAGTCCCTCTTTCTGCTGCTCTTGAAATAATTTTTCGAAAATCGTATGAATTATCTCAAGTTCCCGACCGGTGGCGCTTATCCACTATAACACCTCTCAAGAAGAAAGCACCATTTTCAAACCCGTCAAACTACAGACCTGTCTCAATAACAAGCTTCTTCTGTCGTGTATTTGAGAAATGCCTTGCTAAGCAAATGATTGCTGACAGTGAAAGATACGGTCTCTTTCCTGACACACAATTCGGCTTTCGAAAAAATCGCTCAGTTGAAACTCAAATGATCGAAGTGGTTAATGAATGGTCAAAAGCGATTGATGAGCACAGGTGTGTTGATGTGATATACTTCGACTATGCCAAAGCATTCGACACAGTAAGCCATCCAAAATTAATTCAAAAGATATCCAAAATGGGCTTTCCACTGCTGACCGTGAGATGGATTGAAGAGTACTTATCCAAAAGAGTATTCAAAGTGAGAGTCAAAACGACATTATCTGAATCAAGACCGGTCATTAGTGGGGTCCCACAAGGATCAGTTTTAGGACCTCTGCTATTCAATCTATATACTGCCGATTTATCGCAGGTTATAGACAAGCATGGGTGCAAAAGTTTCACTTTTGCTGACGATCTAAAAATATACCTCGCATTCGAAAAAGATGAACTGAGTGGTCCAATCAAACTTCAGGAATGTGTTGTTTCAATTTTGGAGTGGAGCGATATCTGGCAATTGCGAATTGCAATTGAGAAGTGTAACGTACTCCACTTAGGAAATGAAAATTCACTGTTGAAGTATTACTTGAATGGAACTCAAATTGATCCGAAGTCTTCTGTCAGAGATCTCGGTATTCAAATCGATAAGGAATTGACATTCAAAGAACACTTTGACATAGTGATCCAAAAAGCTGCGATCCGTTCCAACTTAATTTTCCGTGGACTCAGCACCAATAACGCTGCGGTGATGGTTAATGCATACACTACTTACGTTAGACCTATGGTAGAATTCAGTCCTAGTGTCGCATTTCCAGTTTTCGATAGAGAAGCTGGTAAACTAGAGAAACTGCAGAACAAAGTCACTAGGTTGATTAGCTACAAATGTTTGGGATACAACTTTGAAAACAGGCCATTACCAGTTGAACGAAACGAGATGCTCAAACTAACCACGTTGATGTACCGTCGAAAGATCAATGACTTTAAACTAGTCTATGAAATGCTATTCGGGAATTCAAGATTATCCCGAACCAGAAACGATTTTCTGGTTCTTTCCAAGTCTAATCTCAGAGGCGCAGGCTTCAAATTGTGTCGAGAAAAATTTCGAACTAAGATTCGCGAGCACAGTTTTGCAAACAGAGTAGGTAAATTACTGTATGTTGTACTTCGAAAAGGAAAAATACCTACAAACTATGCAGAGTTCATGAATGTGATGTGTAAGGAGGTTGGATGATCTGTATACTTGCTCGCTCTACTCGCTTAGTTACCCCCCCCCCCCATTTCACACATTCTTTGTTCTTCTTGTTCCAACCACCTCCCCCCCCCCACCCCTCCCCCCCACAACAATACCACCTGTGCGGATAAATCTATTCTATTCTATTCTATTATGTCACGACAAGCAGATAAATTGTATTCCACCTGTATCGGAAGCGATCGAGGCTGGGATTTTGGCCATGATTGCGAACGCGTCTAACATGATGTCGTTATGTGCCGTTTGTTGGGTAAGGGCATACTCCAAGTAAAATCTACAATAAACAAATATTGTTATTGTAAACCGCTTACATAACCCGTTCCTCTATACTGTCAGGATTACCACAAGTTACACATCTTTGTAAGCGTATATTCATTATATGACTGCTCCAGAGGAATCCGACATCAAAAATGCCTCACGTCTCGTTCTTCTCTTTGTCCCGTGCGAATTCATCACTCTGCTCGAGGTATTCGCGCATCGTCGATTCACTTTCGTTTCTCTGAAAAGACTAATTTTTCTACGTGTATTTCTAGCTACAATCAAAGTACCTCTAGCATCAATTTCTCCTTCAATCGCTCTATCTCGGCGTCATGGACGTCTTGTACACTCTGAATCTTCCTGAATATGTCTTTATTGATTGTATGGGTAATAGTATTATCATAAACACTCACTTTTTCAGCTCGACTATCACAGAGTCCATATCATGGAAGTATCCGTACAGCTGTAACTTCTCCCAACTGCGCTCGAAAGTCTCGAGGCAGAAACTCTGTGAAGCTCCTGATGACAAATTTCCGAAGGATTTTGTCCATAGACACTCATTTTGCTATACGAACTCTTTAGCAATATTTTGCATGCTTAAATAATAACTGACCTCGAGGGCTATCAGCGATTGTTCCATGATTTCCTCCCGAACTTCATAATAATTTTGACAAACAACAATTCTTTCAATGGAACGGATAAGTTCAGATAAGTTGACTTCTTCGGATAAAACCGTGGATATTAGGACCTAACCAATATGAAAACAAACGATTTATTACGCTTTGAAAAATCTGAGAGTTTGATGATTTGACAAGTGGCTACGGAATTCAGCCTGCATTACATCTCATGTTAAAATCAATCCCTCATCATTAGTCAGGCAGAGAACGTGAACAAAAAGCGGAGTTGAGAGTTTAGTCGAAAGAAAATACTTACTTTTATGTTAAATGAGAAATTGTACAACTTGTACGATCTATTTTCAAAGATTCTCAAGGGGAAGTCGGAACTAGAGCCTCTGCTGTTTCTCCATCTTTGATTGCTGTCATCGACTCACGGAAGTCGATTTTGCTCCAACTCTCGTGGTCGTTTGCTTTCAGTTGTCTCATGCTGTCCTCCAGTCGTTCCGTTGCCGAGATTCCTTGCAGTTTCGGAATCGCGTCGGTCGCCGTATCGAGGCTTTTCAGCAGGTCTCGCACGGCGTCAATCTCAGCGTCTCCGATAGAAGCCGGTGTACGGACCTGATGGAAAATGTCGTTGTGTTACCAACTCATTAACCATAAATATTAATTGTGTTTCGTTCGTGTTAGGTTTACCTATAAAAATAGATTTTTTAATCAAATAAAAAAACTCACCATAGTCCTGAGGAGCTGTCTGAGTTCTTCTGACAGATCGTTCGCTTTCCTCTTCACATCAAGAATCGAATCCTGAAAAGTTGTATTTGTAGGCCGACCCTAACATAAAAGATTTCGAGTTTCAATATAACTAACCATCAGATTACTCCGAGTGCTGTTATCGACGCTCTGACTCTTCTCGATCGAGTTAATCAGCTTTATGAAGTGTTCACTGTTACTCTCATTGAGGCTGAACATCGCCCTAGCGTTTTCCTGAAACGTTGAAAAATGATTAAAGCAATACAACAACCAAAATCAGGTGTTTCACCTCTCTCTGCTCGTAGCTCTCCGGCGTACCTGCTCGCCAGCACTGAAAATAGACAATGTTTGCCTAAACTGAAACACATGTGTGTGCAAGTATCACTGAAGTAGAGTTTCACTGAAGTAATAGTTCATGCGGTGAGTGACTCTTCTGCACCCCTAGTCAATCGTTACACTTACCAATTCATCGAGCTTATTGAACGGCTCTTTGATGCTAGCAACGGTGCAGCGTATAGAGGATGCAATACCGACGAGATCTTGTGTTTCTGCATGGTTTACATATTTGTTGCAATTTCAGTTGATACAATTCGGGTTTGATATGAAAACGAATATTGCCGCAACAGACGAACCTTTATCGGAGCTGATGGCTCTTGGAATAGCCGCCATGATGACATACACCTGCATATTACATATGAAAATACAGATTAACCTACTCGAATCGAACATTCTTGCATACATTATTGCACTGACCTGCGACATACTGTCCAGATGGGCCTGTTCCTGGGCGATGAGCCACTTGAAGGCTTGCCTCAAATCACGGGTAACGGCTTTCACATTATCAATTACACATTCCGCAATTACCTTGGTTAAAGAAAACCGTGTTCTGTATCATGAAAGTACTAACTGTTGGTTCTCCAGCATCTTCTCGCCCATCTCCCTCGTGATTGCAGTTGCCTTCTCGGCCATCGCTGCGAGTTGCTGGCCGTGTCTCTCCTCCTATATATTGAAATAATTGTATCTAATGTCTATGTGTTTTCTTTGAGGGATGCTACAACATGGTCAAAGATTAAAATCGGTGGAGCTATTTTACCTGTTTCAGTCTCTCATCGTTGATCTTGCTGAGATTTTTTGCGTGAGCATTGTCTCTGTCTTCCTGCTTTTTCCTTAATGCCTCCATTTCGATCCTCGACTCGTGTTGCTGTCTCCGCAAAGCCTCTTCCTTCTCCTGAAAAGATAATGCAGTTCTTCTTTTCGATATTGGCAAGTAAGGGATATATTTTATTTGATGAGTGATTGTATTTCATTGTTACCTTGACAGTGGCATCGAATCGTTCGGTCATCTTTCTTCTCTCTTCCAGAGAAAGCTGCTCCTCTCGCATCTTGTCCCTTCAAAGTTTCCTTGAAACAACTAAACACAATTCAGTTACATACTCTTCATGCTTCTCCTGAATCAGCCTCAGCTCTTCTCGAAGCTTATCTTCTCTAGCACGCTCTAGGTTCTCCTTTTCTCTCATCTAAAAAGACATATCATCGCTTGACAAAGTTATGTGATGTTCTAATCCGGTGTTTAGACTCAGTACCCTCTCATCTGAGCCACATAATAGAAATCTACCCTTGAAAAACTCGAAAGAAATCTACCCTTGAAAAACTCGATAGAAATCTACCCTTGAAAAACTCGCTGAAAATGTGGTGGTTCGATTTTTTTTGATCATGAGAAAATAACAAGCTATGTCTACAATAACATTAATTCAATTGGATGCAGTGGATACTGTAGAGTTTCGAATAAAATGTTTATAATGCAATACAATGATGATGCCCAGCACGGTCGGGTTTTGTTCAACACCGGCGATGTTGATCCCTCTGCGCACCCCCTTCCCTCGTCCCAGCAATGTTGGGCTCTGTCGTGGTATAGGTGTAGGAAGGCAAAATTGATGGGTTCCATGAAATAGATGGGTCCCATGAAAATAGAAGGGTCCCATGAAAACAGATGGGTCCCATGGAAATATATGGGTCCTATGCCTAAAGTATCGGAAATTCATAAGTACGACTCCTGATGTGTTACAAAAAAAACACTGACTGTTCACTGTCAAATGAGTTTGAAACATACTCTATGCTTGATGTATCTCCATTGTCAAACACAGAGTAGTAGAAGTATCAGCTCATTTTGTTATGTTTGAGCTCTCACTCAATCTAGAAAAATGCGAAGTGTGATCTGTATTTCGTATTGGGTATACTGCTTTCCCTGCACAATTGAGTGAAAACGAATTTACGTATCATTTGTTATACCTAGTCACAAGTTCGAAATACATTTATATGTCACCTGTGATTTGGTGATACTTTTCTCAAATGCACATAAACGAAAAGAAAACCGTTCGATTTGAATGACTTCAGTTATCGTGAAAATGGAACTCATCATTCTTCAGCTTAGATAATTGCATTTATGGATTGGTTTCACCAATTATGAAAGGACTCATAAATGTATTTCAGTCGAACTTGAGACTAGGGATAACAAATGATAGATTCATTTTCACTCATTTGTGCAGGCAAACCATTCTACCCAATACGAAAAAAAGATCACACTTCACATTTTTCTTGATTGAGTTTTTCTTCTTACAAAATGAGCTCATACTTCTACTACACTGTGAACAATGGAGATACATCAATCATAGAGTATGTTTCAAACTCATTTGACAGTTAACAGTCAGTTTTTTTTGTGTCACACATCAGGGTCCTACTTATAAATTTCACATACTTTGGGCATGGGACCCATCTATTTCCATGGGACCCATCTATTTTCATGGGACCCATCTATTTTTTTCGTACACCTAAACCACGACAGAGCCCAATGTTGTTGGCTAGAGGTCACCCCCTTGCCCCGTCTGCAAGATTCCGTCGAGTGGGGAAGAGGGGACGAGAATACCCGACTTCCCGGTATTGTCGGTCACCACCTTCCTTCTCTTGTCTTCATAAACGTATTTTGTATGGCTAACTATCATCAAACGAGATGCTGGATGGTGTATGGAGTCTTGATTCTGTCTGAACTAGCAAACGGGAACAAGGGAAAGGAGAGGCAAGGGTGAGGGGATGGGGCGATTGACAATACTGAGAATATTCTCGCCCTCTATGACCTTTCTAAATGACAGAGCGAAGGGGAAGTTATGTCACGGAACGTGAACAGAGATTTCCACCCATTGTGTGTATTTCGTGTAAGATTATTGATTGTCATGTTAGTCATCGCTGTAAGTGTTCAGCTATACCGTGTGATTCATCCCTATTGCCACCCTCTTTCTCTCTACGTTTCCCTCACTACCTCTTCCCCTTCTGTTTGCTCTCAACTCTGCTGTCTCTATAGTATTCGCATTATGCCTCCGGTGTTTAGTATCACTACTCCTCTCGCTTCCGTATGATATTCGCGCTCCCCCTCCTCATTGCGTATAGCCCCGCCCCTATGCCCTCCTAGACCTTCCCGCTTCTTTCTATCCACTTCACTCACTCAAACACCTCGGACACCTCCGCCTTTCCTCACTGCTCTTTGCTGTTGTTCCGGATAGAACCCCCCTGTCCTCATCTCGGAATTACAGTCTAGGAGCCGGTGAGTTAAGGCGAGTCTCGAGGTGAACCCGCATACAGATCATTCAATCCTTAGTAAGGGAGCTTTTCTCTCCTGATTGTACCGATAAAATAAGGGTGCCTAAGTAGTCCTGGCAAAACCAAACAGACAGCTCAGATCAGTCAATACACAGCGGATTGTATCGGCACGATCCGTTACAAGTTAGGCAAGGGCGCGGTTTTCTCAATACCGATATTGAACCGGAAACCTAATTGTAAGCGCCCACCTCATTCCGATAGATCTCGTCTGCTCGTCTCTTCGCCGCCTCAGCCTCTGCTTGCTGTCTCTCCAAACGCTCCAGATGATCCTGATCAATTAATGAAATTGTATTTCATGTTCGATGTATTATTAGTGTTACGATTGTTGAACTATGTGATTGGGCTCTGACGACCCACTGAACAGTCATGGAGTAAAAATTAGATAAGTGACAGCTAAAATATTTCCAAAAAGAAAAAAAAAGCGAAAAGTTTGAAGTGTTTCATACTACCTGGTGTGCTTTTCTTTCTCTCTCTTGAGAGGCCGCGAGAGTGGCATTGATCCTCTGCTCAGCCTGGATCTTGCTCTTTGTGCCACCCATCTCTCCTGAAAGGAAAAAGAGACTGGACAGACAAAAACAAACACACATAATATCAGCGATTTTCAATTGTACTCTCACTTTTTATTGTCACTGATTTGATCATTAGAGTTGCGCACAGCACATCTGGTGTAAAGAAGAAAGAATGCTTACGATGCAAAAGGGAGAATACGAGAGGTGTGGAACCACCTTATCAACCCCTTTATAGCGAAGACGCAACTCGTGATCGCTTCCTTTCACTGTCTGTGCCTCTATGCATTATCCCCTCTCACTCGCATCCCAGCTATTTCTAAATTCTTGAGTAAATACATCTCTTTTTAAATTATAGTCTCACAACAACTGTTTGCGAGTGAGCAGCACGAAGAAATAAATCATTGAAAGTTTGTATTTGTTGGTTGCTCCGTCAACACGTATTCCTTTGTTGACATCCATTTCTTGATTCAACTCTGGACATGTAAACACATTTCTTAATGTAGGGTTTCGAAATTCTTCTCTGTTTTGAAATTGCACATCACCCCACTCCACTCTCACTCTTTGAGATAAACACATTCATCTCTACGCAATGTCCGGTCTACGCAGCCACGTATATATTTTCATCGCGGCTCATCATTCGCCCTTTCAGATAAACGCAGCGTTCCTTCGCAATGGCTCTAATTGGTAAGGAGGCTTCTGCCAGTATTGCTATGGCCCTGCCACTCGTTATCAAGGTTCATTCATGCTTCACAAATTGTTTAATTTCTTATACTAATTGCATTTAAGAAAAAAGTAATATACAATAATTTCATCAATGTCCATAATTGAATCGTTTTCAGAGCATTTTCGGCCACAACAATGGAGAAGCCGAGAAAGAACGCAGAAAAATGGACGCTGACATGGAGAAGCTACGAATCGAATCGGACTTGGAAAAGATGAAGGTAAGCTAGAAAACAATTCGAAATGACTCAAGAGTTCGAGTTTACAGATTAACCTCAACGCGATGCAGCATTGTTCTGATCGGAACAAGGAGGCGATGGCTGCCCTGGCAGACTCACATCGAGAAACAGTGTGTCGATCGCATTAAAGTATTTCTTTTGTCGTGCGCGATTCATTATATCGGGTTGAGGAATAAGTAAAGCTCGTTTTTGAATTTTTTTCACTTTATCATAAAAACTTTACAAAGCATGATAGAATCTAAAAATATTCTCCATGCGCATCGATGACCTTCTGCCATCTACCAGGCAGCTTGTGGATGCCCTCGTGATAGAAGGACTGGGGCTGGTTCTAGAAATAGTTGGTCAGTACGGTCTGGATAGTGGCTCGGTCTTTGAAGCTCTGTCCCTTGAGGAAACGCTGGAGGTCTAAGAAGAGGTGGTAATCGGAGGGGGCAAGGTCGGGTGAGTAGGGAGGGTGGGGGAGGACAGTCCAGCCATAGCCCGCCAGCTCAGCCTTGGTCTTTCTTGCGACATGCGGGCGGGCGTTGTCGTGCTGAAAGTAGATTCGAGCGTCCTTCCCGCGTGTTTGTTCGACAGCGAGTCTCAGCTTCCGTAGCTGAAGAGTGTAGACCTCTGCCGTGATAGTCGTCCCCTCGGGTAGGAGTTCCCAGAACTCCACTCCCCGCACTGACCACCAGATGCACAACATCACTTTTTTGGGGTGCAAATCGGGTTTGGGGACATCTGCTGGCTTTTGGTCCTCTCCGACCCACTGTCTCATGCGCTCATGGTTGTCGTAGAGCACCCACTTTTCATCACCTGTGATGACATTGTCCAGCCAATCAAACCGGCGATGCAGAGTGAGAAGAGTCGAAGCCATGTCCACTCGGCGATCCTTGTCATAGTCGGTCAGGTCATGGGGGATCCATCTCCCGAGTTTCCACTTCTTTCCAATCGCGTGAAGTCCATTCACGGCAGTTTTTTGGTCGACCCCAAGGAAGTCAGCAAGATCGCGCGTAGTGAGATACGGGTCAGCCTCCACCTCAGAACGCAATCGATCGAGGTCCAACTCCATGGGGCGACCGGGTCGGTCTTCATCTTCGAGGGAAAAGTCGTGTTTCTCGAATTTGACTACCCACTTTCTCACGGTGGTTACATGCGGGGTATGTGTGGGGTAATCCTGATCCAGTTGTTCATGAATGGCGGGCGGTTTCAAGCCAGATAGAAAGAGAAAGAGCATCACGTTCCGAATGTGAATTCGGTCGGGGACGAAATTGTGCGGCATTCTCGCCTGGGAGACTAGGGAGAACTGAATCGAAAACATGTGTGGAATGCCCGAGGGGCCCTCTCTCCAGTGTAAACAGGGTGGCAGACGGCAACAACAAAAGAGCGAGCACGAGGGTTCTAAAGTCAGAGAGAAAAAACGAGCGTTACTTATTCCTCAACCCAATAAACCCAAACAAGTAAGTGTTTCAGTTAGCATCTGTGGACAAGGCGAATCTTGCAAGAGAGGAACGACTGCAGCAGGATGCGAGAGATTTGAGAGCTCTTCAAATAACTAAAGAACAGGTAGGGCATAGGTACGATTAGAATCCAAATTGTGATTAACTTGTGAAAGATTTGCATCTTTCCTTTCCAGGAGATGCGCAATTCGAGCCGGGAGGAGCGCGAGGTGATGCGAAACGACATGACACGCCTACAGAAAGTAAGACAATGTTTCGCATAGTTGTGTCGTTTCAGTAAAAAAATCAAATATATTATAGAGGTTTGCAGCAGGTTGTTAAGGAACATGCACTTACAGGCAAAAGATGAGGAACTGCGAGCGCATCATGCCGAAGCCACCAGGGAGCGTAAGGAAGCAAGGGTGAGTATTTTAACAGATGCATTCACAATTCAAAAAACATATTCTTCAGGAGGAGTTTGAGAAGAAGAGAGCAGAGTTGGAAAATGCCAAAACGATTCTACAAGAGCGCATGATCGAACAGGTATTTCCTGGAATCGTGGAAATTTTGTGTAGCACTCGAAAATGATGAAAACATAGTTCCCTACGTTTCTAGGAGAAGCACCACTCAGCTGCTATGCTCCATCTGACTGAGAGACATGGCGAGGCGATTCGCGCCTTGCAGGACCTGCGCCTGTCCGATCACAAGGAGTACGCGGCGAGGTGAGATTTTGAAACTCGCTGTGTATCTCGTTAATGTTTTCGAGTTGCACTAGCATCATAAACATCAAAAAGTTAAAATAATATGAAGAGCCGTTATTTTGCGAGAGTAGGAGAGATAATATAGTTTAGTTAATTTTATTTCAGTACTCAGTCCCTGCTTCGAGAGCAAATCGAAAATGCGGCTATGCAGGCTATCCAACAAACATCAATGATCATTGCGCATTACCAGGCGCGAGGTAAGCAGCCGCTGTGTTGGTATTTATTGGTCTGAATCTGTAGTTCAGACTATGTACATTCAACTTGTAGTTCAGACTATGTACATTCAATTTGTTTCTCTAGAAAACTTCATAATTTAATAGAGAATGCATCACTGGCGGATCAACTGAACGTGTTCCGCTTACAAGTCTCCAACACGAGGAGTGTGCACCTGCTCGCACTGCAACATGTGAGTAAACGCGTTCATAGACCATTGGGTCAATTCATATAAATTGGGAATAACGAGGTGATTTTTTCATGATTTCATGTACGGTTCGGATAGGAATATGGGGAAGAACTCATGTACAATACTGAGCCTTAATTTTTCATTGATATAAAACTGACCACGTGCATGAAAAGCGACTCGAGCACAATGACGCGGGCATGCAATTTGCTATAGACTAAAACACGAGTTCTACCCGACCAAATAAACACTACACCTAGCCTCACGATTTGATAAGAAATCACCGAGAAATGTGTCTCATGCTTAGGCTTTATCTCGCCTCTCTGATTATTGAGAGAGAGTGTGTGAGTTCAATATACTATTTATCATTCTTAAATTTCGTTCCAGCTTGAGTCAGCAGCAATCGATGACTGCGCCGTATCTATCGGACAGGCAAAGGTGAAGGGATCTGAATTTCAAAATTCAACGCTTGACTTTTGAAATATTTACCTTCCACGTTGTAGGGCGTCCTTCAAGTTCTGCGGACCACACTTGACCGACTCGAATCGTCACGAACAACAGTGATGACGGCAATGGACAAGTCTACATCTCTTGCGATTGAGCATAGAATGGAACAGCAGGTTTGACATGGGAAATGCTCTCATTTTTTCGCACACCAGCACGCGAATCAGCGAGAGTTATTGCATTGCAAAGTTATCTTGTGAATCAATTGCTCTTCAGAAATTCCTATCCGCAATCTCGCGTCCTCTACTCTCCTACGAGACATGTGCACAGAAGATGCTCGGGCAGTTGTCCGCTAATCCGGTAGATATTGTTGACGTAAACTATTAATTAATATAAGCAAGATATTGCCATTGCAGTGTGTAATTGCTGTGTTCCAGGAGACATATTCCGATCTTCAGAAATCTTGAGCTAATCAGAGCACTCATTTCAGCCGAAATCCATCAGCTCGGTAGACGTAAAGGAATTTGGGATCGGATATAATCTACTAACGGATAGTGTCGACGCCATCCCTCTGCTGGCAATCACGTGTGTTTATTACTTGAGTGTTCCTTATCACATGCCATATTTAGTGATGATTTTGCAAACCGGCTGGTGCACACAGGATCAGCAACCAAGCAGGGTTAGTAAGTGCTATCAAGATATCAGAAATTCATAAACGAGATGTGATTCGTTTCAGTATGTGGCCCTTCGACTCCTGCGATCAGACAGTGAACATACATTCCTCGTTTGGCGTTCCGTAAACGTTTGACGAGCTTACTTTTTTGGCGAGATTGACCATCCGTTGCTGCATTTCTTACTTCCCCTGATTTGGAAAACAGACTATCCAGATGAATATGAATATAACACTTCTCACTTTTTGTTCTTTTCTATGTCCCGTGCGAATTCGTCACTCTACCAGATGCATTCGCGCATTGTGGCTTCATTTTCGCTCTGCTGAAATCAAAATGTATGTGTGTTTTTCCCCCATTTTATACTCTTCAAGTACCTCAATCATCCATTTCTCTTTCATTCGCCTTATCTCTGAATCATGAGCGTCTTGTATTTTTTGAATCGTCCTGCATCATCTCCAGATATTATTTTCCAATGGCTCGAATGTCACGAGGTAGAAACTCTGCGAATCTTCTGATAACTAATTCAAGGAAGCGTTCACACATAAAACGTTGAAATAATAGACAATGTTGCTTGCTGATTACTGATCTCAAGTTCAGTTAGCGATTGTTCCATGGTGACCATCCGTATGATACGGTTTTCACCGTATTATCTAAAAACGATTTGTGGCCTGAATATGGGAAAGGTGGATATATTGGGTTGAGGAATAAGTAACGCTCGTTTTTTCTCTCTGACTTTAGAACCCTCGTGCTCGCTCTTTTGTTGTTGCCGTCTGCCACCCTGTTTACACTGGACAGAGGGCCCCTCGGGCATTCCACACATGTTTTCGATTCAGTTCTCCCTAGTCTCCCAGGCGAGAATGCCGCACAATTTCGTCCCCGACCGAATTCACATTCGGAACGTGATGCTCTTTCTCTTTCTATCTGGCTTGAAACCGCATGAACAACTGGAGCAGGTTTACCCCACACATACCCCGCATGTAACCACCGTGAGAAAGTGGGTAGTCAAATTCGAGAAACACGACTTTTCCCTCGAAGATGAAGACCGACCCGGTCGCCCCATGGAGTTGGACCTCGATCGATTGCGTTCTGAGGTGGAGGCTGACCCGTATCTCACTACGCGCGATCTTGTTGACTTCCTTGGGGTCGACCAAAAAACTGCCGTGAATGGACTTCACGCGATTGGAAAGAAGTGGAAACTCGGGAGATGGATCCCCCATGACCTGACCGACTATGACAAGGATCGCCGAGTGGACATGGCTTCGACTCTTCTCACTCTGCATCGCCGGTTTGATTGGCTGGACAATGTCATCACAGGTGATGAAAAGTGGGTGCTCTACAACAACCATGAGCGCATGAGACAGTGGGTCGGAGAGGACCAAAAGCCAGCAGATTTCCCCAAACCCGATTTGCACCCCAAAAAAGTGATGTCTGGTGGTCAGTGCGGGGAGTGGAGTTCTGGGAACTCCTACCCGAGGGGACGACTATCACGGCAGAGGTCTACACTCTTCAGCTACGGAAGCTGAGACTCGCTGTCGAACAAACACGCGGGAAGGACGCTCGAATCTACTTTCAGCACGACAACGCCCGCCCGCATGTCGCAAGAAAGACCAAGGCTGAGCTGGCGGGCTATGGCTGGACTGTCCTCCCCCACCCTCCCTACTCACCCGACCTTGCCCCCTCCGATTACCACCTCTTCTTAGACCTCCAGCGTTTCCTCAAGGGACAGAGCTTCAAAGACCGAGCCACTATCCAGACCGTACTGACCAACTATTTCAAGAACCAGCCCCAGTCCTTCTATCACGAGGGCATCCACAAGATGCCTGGTAGATGGCAGAAGGTCATCGATGCGCGTGGAGAATATTTTTAGATTCTTTCGTGCTTTGTAAAGTTTTTATGATAAAGTGAAAAAAATTCAAAAACGAGCGTTACTTATTCCTCAACCCGATAGTTGGATTCTCGGAGCAAACTGACACAGAAAGTGTATATCAAGAGAACAAAGCTACAATATTTATTGAGAATAAATCACAAAATGTTAGCTAATTAGAGCTGGCTAGACCTAAAAGTGTTGTGGATAGTCAACATGGCAAAACGAAGAGGACATTTACTATCTGAATGTTCTCTAGTTGAAACAAAAAAACATAAATACATAATAGTAAACATTAGTATTTAAGAAATCGCATTCTGTGTTTGTTTTTCTATTGCAGAGTCAGCACATGACCCTATTCGTTGTCTCCCTCTTCGATAGCCAGCGCGAACTCGCGGGAGTTCACACTACTCTGGTTCTCACGATCGCGGATCATCAATTCCTGCATGCTATCCTCGCTATTTTCCTGTGCCGATTTCATTTGCAGTCGCGGTATCGCATCCGTGGCCGCTTCGAGGCTTGTAACCAGTGTCCCTATGGCGTCGATCTGAGCGTCTCCGATGGATTCAGGATCACGAGTCTGCAGAAAAAAAACATATTCTAAAAAGTTTTAAATTGTTATAAATTGTTATATTATATTATCATATTGTTAAATGGACGCATCAAACACTTGTTTTAAAACTCTCTGAGCCTGTTCAGTTATTGAAAAACTTTTTTTTAAATAGTAGACCGCACCATGCTGCGTAGGAATTTTCTCAGTTCTTCTGAGAGATCGTTCGCTGTTCTCTTGGCGGTAAGTATTGAATCCTGAGAGCTAGTTGTTCCGTCCTTGCCTGCGTTCTCACAAACCATGCCGGGGCCACGAACGCTATAGTCGATATGTTTGCACATTTCGAGTGAGTTCACTAGCTTTATGAAGTTATGATGGCTGCTCTCAGTGATGTCGAACAGAGCTCGCGCTTCTCTCTGTAGATAATTGAATGAAATTTAAAGAACGAGACAATATGTATCACTTCTCTTTACGTTTGAAATTCCGTTGTTCCAGCTTTCCAGTACTGCAAAGGTGAAGATTGCGTAACAGTATTCATGATCTTATTGATATTTATTTATTTATTTATCGTACACCACTGAAGGTGCTTCAACAAGTACAGGATGTACGAGGAAATATAAAGTTAGTAAGAATACAACAAAGGGAAGGATGCGTGTTGAAAGGGGACGGGGTAGGAGGAAGGGGAGGGGAGGGGAGGGGAGGGGAGGGGAGGGGAGGGGAGGGGAGGGGAGGGGAGGGGAGGGGAGGGGAGGGGAGGGGAGGGGAGGGGGTGGGATGAATAGTAATCTGCAACTACTTTGGAACATGCACATACATACCAGTTTATCAAGATTCTTGAACTGGTCTCGAATACTGGCCGCTGAGCTGCGGATGCTCGACGTCAACACGACAAGCTCTTGGGCTTCTTCTTACGGTGCTTGTTCTGATTTTCGTAGCCTGTACGATACAGATCATCGATTCCGGATTCGATGGACTTGTGGCAGTTTATTTCAAGAAAATGATTATTTATATTGTCATTCAGATATACTGGAACTGGCGTGATCGCGAATTCGTGGAAGTTGGACGTATGGTGATACGCGTAGGAGAAGGAATTATACATATTATTATACATGAGGACGAATAATGGAGAGGATGGGGAAGACTCACAATCATTCGAGTTGACGATGAGGGAAGAGTGTCGGTTGATGTTACCTCTCTTTGTCGTGATATCGATCTTGGAGAACTTGGAAATATGACCGAACATGTGGAGCATATCTGTCTCGATGAAGATGAGTGAAGAGAGAAGAAGAGGGGATCATTAACCAATCATTTTTCATCAATTACTCGAGTCGTATTGCTTGTGATAAATATATACGACGAGGAAAAGAAGTTAGAAAGCTTATTGCATTCAATCAACATTCACTATATCGATTCTAAAGAAAAACACATATGAAAGATCTATTCTCTAAACTTATTTGTTTCTTTCTTCGACGTGTTGTTTCTGATCTCACCCATTGCACGAATTTAGTCGATTTCCTCTGGCAAAAATGGTTCTTATATTTTCTCTCACTCTCTCACTCACTCTCTCACTAGATTTAGTGACTATCTCCAGGGTACATATCTATGTTCTCATCTACGACACGCTCCCGTTCCTCGTTTCTCCGTTCACTTACAATAATGGGGAAGGAATACTCTGGTCGCTACTTCTAGAATTAGCGAGTCATCTCTTTGATAGAACACACATATTCATCGGAAAGGGCATTCAGTTGCTTGTGAGTGGACAAATCAACGAATCCCAATGCCTATCACCGACAGGATATATTTGGTAACCAGATGAGATGCTGGAAGTCTTGCAGAATGGGACTTCCGATCATTAGCCGGGGAACATACTATTATTATGCCCACTGGCACATCAAAATGGTGCGAATGACGCATTTTCTCAGCCATAATTCAGAATGGGCCCTTCCAGCCTATACCCATGCATCCGATCATATTTTTTAGCCTCTCACAGATCTCCCCCAACACTTCTACTCGCATCTAATTCATTCATTCGATCCAGACAAGTCATGCCTCTCACCTCCCATTCTTCATCTTCCATCACGAACGATACTAAAATAGTGAGAAACTATCTTGCTATTATCTTATGGTTATCTTTTCAAGATCATGCTTTTTTCCTTCTTTTCTAACCCTATGTCTTCCTTTTTTTTCAGAAGTTTCAACGCGATATTGGAGTTGACGGTACGATCAAGAGCTTAGAGAAGACGAGGTAAGCAATTCATTCTACAAATAATATCAATCTTTCAAAATTTGAAAATGAAAATTCCCTTTTCAGCATCTCATCTGGACATGATTACTCTCGTGTCTGTGACATCTGTTGCTCAGAGGAGCCCCGTGATCGTAGTGTCTTCATTGGATGTGGTCATTCCATCTGTCGGGCCTGTGCTGAGCAGATCCAATTGGCCGTTCTCCCTCCACGACGCCATCCCTACTGCCCTTTCTGTCGCAAGAATTCAAAGTTAGTGACGATGGTCGAGGTGCTGTTGGATGAGGAGAAGGAGAAGGGGCCGAAGATCGAAGAGATCATCGACTCTACTGAGGCATCTCGTGACTCTTATGCAGCTCGTAGGGAGAAGCTCATTCAACTGTTTCTGAGAGGAGAATTGGAAGAAGAGACGTACACCACTGTGTACGACCTACACTTGACGGTGAGAGCACATACATCTTTTCTATTAGTTATCTTCATTTTCAACCAATAACCACAATCGCAGGAGGAGGCATGTGCACGTGGAGTCCTTGGATTCCGTCCAAATGACGTATACGATGAAGAATATCGAAGACTCTTAGCTGCTCTTCCACTCGGGTCAATCTACAGAAACTACGCGGAAGCTGCAGCAGATGTTGTGAGGAGAAGAGAGAAACGAGCACTCATCGAGAGACTGAGAAGAGAGGATGAGAAGAAGTTAGTATTGTCATGTATAGCGTTATATACAGTCGATTTAGAGCATCATGAAGAAGATGCAGTGCGTATTTTAATAGGTTTAGAAACGTGAAAATTTGGCACGAGGAGTAGTTTTGCACGTAGAATACGAATATGCAATAAAAAAAGTGACAACGGCTAAAATATTTTTTCAGAGTGACCGAAAAATGACGAAAATTGCACTTTTCGACATTTTATCGTTGTCCTATCACTTCCAGAATATGTTTTTCGTTATTTTTATCGAAAAATGAGCCAGAAACACCTATAAGAACGTACTTTTTTATGGGATGAAATTTCGGATTTTTTTTAGACACGGCCCTCCATTTTTCGGAAAGTGCACCCCAACCTCTCATATTTTGCCAGCTATCAGCTCTAGGTATGGGGACTTCACCCACAACTTATTGGCATAGGTTGCAAAAAAGTCCTCCGTCGAACCCTCTCAAAAGCTTCATTATATCGTGGAACGGCTCTTAAACAGTAGACTTGTTCACTTGATTGCAGTAGTGATTCTCCTCGCCAGTACTCTCGCGTCTGTGGCAGATGCCACTCAGAATCGCCCCGTCAACGTTGCCTCTTCAAATAATGCGGACATGTAATCTGCCGTGAATGTGCCGACCAGATTAAGTTGGAAGCTAGTGCCAAACGACGTCATCCGACCTGTCCATTCTGTAAGGAACAATCGGAGTTCGTGTGTATCTATGAAGATCTTGTGGAGAAGAAAGAAATGAAGTAAAATACCCTTTATCTACTGTCATGTGTGACCATTTTTCCATATATGATATATTTTTCCATATCACTCAAACTGTAATCAAATAAAGAATTCTTGATTGCATTGTATAATACATCGATAATTCCTTGTAAGATATTAAAGGCCCCCAATGCGGATTCACTGAACACACTTTTATTGAGCGAATTAACAAGTTAATGTTATCAATAGAAAAAAAATCGATAAGAACTATTACTTTTCTACTCATAATCGTTTCTTTTACCAGCTCGCTTTCTCATGTTTTGTGTACCGCAACATGAGAAGGTACTGACACGAAGAAGATGGAGGAATATTATCAATGGCCAGTATCATCGATATTGAACCCAGCCTTGGTAAAACTGTAATTTTGACTAGCATTCAAACTCAATCTTCATTTTCCTTGTGAACGTGAGAATCTCTCTTGTCAATCTTGTATTTCCAATATTCCTTGCCTTTCAGCTGGATCGGGCAAGCCACTGCCCAAATCTAGTTCGACCATGTCTAGTGAACCATCGAGTGACGTTGGATCGGGGTTGGTTCATGTGGAAGAGAGATATGCCAATAATGTTTCCATTTCAGAGAGAATCTGAAAGGCTCGAAAGAAGGCTCGAATGAGTGAGTTTCAGCCGATCGACTTTATACCGTACCCTACCAATTGATCGAGGGATGACTTCAGCAATCTGTCACTCGATCGATTGTCGATTGACTATCATACCCTAATTCAATCGATTTACAGGAAAATCGCGGATGCGAAGGAATTTGCAAAGCAAGACGATGAGGAGTTCGAGAACGACGGAGGAGCCATGGCCCAGTCCAAGATCAGAAACAGACATCTACAGTAATATCCGATTACTGTACCTGTGAGATATCGACTCATTTCATGTGGAAACCATCTGAAGGGGAAGAGAAGGCGAAGGAGCGCAAGTAATCGTACGATGAGAAGTACGAATTGAGTGGGGGGGGGAGAAATTTCGTCGTAGAAACTTCCAGAAAGAGGTGGAGGGAGGGGAGAGAGATTTCGTCATAGAAACTTCCAGAATTTTCAGAGAGAGGGAATCGAGAAGGAGAGAGATTTCGTCATACAAACTTCCAGAACTTTCCAAAGAGAGGGGAATTGAGGGGTGGAGAGAAATTTCGTCGTAGAAACTTCCAGAAAGAGGTGGAGGGAGGGGAGAGAGATTTCATCATATAAACTTCCAGAACTTTCCAAAGAGAGGGGAATTGAGGGGGGGAGAAATTTCGTCGTAGAAACTTCCAGAAAGAGGTGGAGGGAGGGGAGAGAGATTTCATCATATAAACTTCCAGAACTTTCCAAAGAGAGGGGAATTGAGAGGGAGAGAGATTTCGTCATACAAACTTCCAGAACTTTCCAAAGAGAGGGGAATTGAGGGGGGGGGGGAGAAATTTCGTCGTAGAAACTTCCAGAAAGAGGTGGAGGGAGGGGAGAGAGATTTCGTCATAGAAACTTCCAGAATTTTCAGAGAGAGGGAATCGAGAAGGAGAGAGATTTCGTCATACAAACTTCCAGAACTTTCCAAAGAGAGGGGAATTGAGGGGGGGGAAAGAAATTTCGTCGTAGAAACTTCCAGAAAGAGGTGGAGGGAGGGGAGAGAGATTTCATCATATAAACTTCCAGAACTTTCCAAAGAGAGGGGAATTGAGAGGGAGAGAGATTTCGTCATATAAACTTCCAGAACTTTCCAAAGAGAGGGGAATTGAGGGGGGGAGAAATTTCGTCGTAGAAACTTCCAGAAAGAGGTGGAGGGAGGGGAGAGAGATTTCATCATATAAACTTCCAGAACTTTCCAAAGAGAGGGGAATTGAGAGGGAGAGAGATTTCGTCATACAAACTTCCAGAACTTTCCAAAGAGAGGGGAATTGAGGGGGGGGGGAGAAATTTCGTCGTAGAAACTTCCAGAAAGAGGTGGAGGGAGGGGAGAGAGATTTCATCATATAAACTTCGAGAACTTTCCAAAGAGAGGGGAATTGAGGGGGGGAGAAATTTCGTCGTAGAAACTTCCAGAAAGAGGTGGAGGGAGGGGAGAGAGATTTCATCATATAAACTTCCAGAACTTTCCAAAGAGAGGGGAATTGAGATGGGGGGAGAAATTTCGTCGTGGAAACTTCCAGAAAGAGGTGGAGGGAGGGGAGAGAGATTTCGTCATAGAAACTTCCAGAACCTTCCAGAGAGAGGGAATCGAGAAGGAGAGAGATTTCGTCATACAAACTTCCAGAACTTTCCAAAGAGAGGGGAATTGAGGGGGGGGGGAGAAATTTCGTCGTAGAAACTTCCAGAAAGAGGTGGAGGGAGGGGAGAGAGATTTCATCATATAAACTTCCAGAACTTTCCAAAGAGAGGGGAATTGAGGGGGGGAGAAATTTCGTCGTAGAAACTTCCAGAAAGAGGTGGAGGGAGGGGAGAGAGATTTCATCATATAAACTTCCAGAACTTTCCAAAGAGAGGGGAATTGAGAGGGAGAGAGATTTCGTCATACAAACTTCCAGAACTTTCCAAAGAGAGGGGAATTGAGGGGGGGGAAAGAAATTTCGTCGTAGAAACTTCCAGAAAGAGGTGGAGGGAGGGGAGAGAGATTTCATCATATAAACTTCCAGAACTTTCCAAAGAGAGGGGAATTGAGAGGGAGAGAGATTTCGTCATATAAACTTCCAGAACTTTCCAAAGAGAGGGGAATTGAGGGGGGGAGAAATTTCGTCGTAGAAACTTCCAGAAAGAGGTGGAGGGAGGGGAGAGAGATTTCATCATATAAACTTCCAGAACTTTCCAAAGAGAGGGGAATTGAGAGGGAGAGAGATTTCGTCATACAAACTTCCAGAACTTTCCAAAGAGAGGGGAATTGAGGGGGGGGGGAGAAATTTCGTCGTAGAAACTTCCAGAAAGAGGTGGAGGGAGGGGAGAGAGATTTCATCATATAAACTTCGAGAACTTTCCAAAGAGAGGGGAATTGAGGGGGGGAGAAATTTCGTCGTAGAAACTTCCAGAAAGAGGTGGAGGGAGGGGAGAGAGATTTCATCATATAAACTTCCAGAACTTTCCAAAGAGAGGGGAATTGAGAGGGGGGGAGAAATTTCGTCGTGGAAACTTCCAGAAAGAGGTGGAGGGAGGGGAGAGAGATTTCGTCATAGAAACTTCCAGAACCTTCCAGAGAGAGGGAATCGAGAAGGAGAGAGATTTCGTCATACAAACTTCCAGAACTTTCCAAAGAGAGGGGAATTGAGGGGGGGGGGGAGAAATTTCGTCGTAGAAACTTCCAGAAAGAGGTGGAGGGAGGGGAGAGAGATTTCATCATATAAACTTCCAGAACTTTCCAAAGAGAGGGGAATTGAGAGGGAGAGAGATTTCGTCATACAAACTTCCAGAACTTTCCAAAGAGAGGGGAATTGAGGGGGGGGGGAGAAATTTCGTCGTAGAAACTTCCAGAAAGAGGTGGAGGGAGGGGAGAGAGATTTCATCATATAAACTTCCAGAACTTTCCAAAGAGAGGGGAATTGAGGGGGGGGAAAGAAATTTCGTCGTAGAAACTTCCAGAAAGAGGTGGAGGGAGGGGAGAGAGATTTCATCATATAAACTTCCAGAACTTTCCAAAGAGAGGGGAATTGAGAGGGAGAGAGATTTCGTCATATAAACTTCCAGAACTTTCCAAAGAGAGGGGAATTGAGGGGGGGAGAAATTTCGTCGTAGAAACTTCCAGAAAGAGGTGGAGGGAGGGGAGAGAGATTTCATCATATAAACTTCCAGAACTTTCCAAAGAGAGGGGAATTGAGAGGGAGAGAGATTTCGTCATACAAACTTCCAGAACTTTCCAAAGAGAGGGGAATTGAGGGGGGGGGGGAGAAATTTCGTCGTAGAAACTTCCAGAAAGAGGTGGAGGGAGGGGAGAGAGATTTCATCATATAAACTTCGAGAACTTTCCAAAGAGAGGGGAATTGAGGGGGGGGGAGAAATTTCGTCGTAGAAACTTCCAGAAAGAGGTGGAGGGAGGGGAGAGAGATTTCATCATATAAACTTCCAGAACTTTCCAAAGAGAGGGGAATTAAGAGGGGGGGGAGAAATTTCGTCGTGGAAACTTCCAGAACTTTCCAAAGAGAGGGGAATTGAGGGGGGGGGGAGAAATTTCGTCGTAGAAACTTCCAGAAAGAGGTGGAGGGAGGGGAGAGAGATTTCATCATATAAACTTCCAGAACTTTCCAAAGAGAGGGGAATTGAGGGGGGGGGGGGGAGAAATTTCGTCGTAGAAACTTCCAGAAAGAGGTGGAGGGAGGGGAGAGAGATTTCATCATATAAACTTCCAGAACTTTCCAAAGAGAAGGGAATTGAGAGGAAGAGAGATTTCGTCATACAAACTTCCAGAACTTTCCAAAGAGAGGGGAATTGAGGGGGGGGAGAAATTTCGTCGTGGAAACTTCCAGAAAGAGGTGGAGGGAGGGGAGAGAGATTTCGTCATAGAAACTTCCAGAACCTTCCAGAGAGAGGGAATCGAGAAGGAGAGAGATTTCGTCATACAAACTTCCAGAACTTTCCAAAGAGAGGGGAATTGAGGGGGGGGGAGAAATTTCGTCGTAGAAACTTCCAGAAAGAGGTGGAGGGAGGGGAGAGAGATTTCATCATATAAACTTCCAGAACTTTCCAAAGAGAGGGGAATTGAGGGGGGGGGAGAAATTTCGTCGTAGAAACTTCCAGAAAGAGGTGGAGGGAGGGGAGAGAGATTTCATCATATAAACTTCCAGAACTTTCCAAAGAGAGGGGAATTGAGAGGGAGAGAGATTTCGTCATATAAACTTCCAGAACTTTCCAAAGAGAGGGGAATTGAGGGGGGGAGAAATTTCGTCGTAGAAACTTCCAGAAAGAGGTGGAGGGAGGGGAGAGAGATTTCATCATATAAACTTCCAGAACTTTCCAAAGAGAGGGGAATTGAGAGGGAGAGAGATTTCGTCATACAAACTTCCAGAACTTTCCAAAGAGAGGGGAATTGAGGGGGGGGGGAGAAATTTCGTCGTAGAAACTTCCAGAAAGAGGTGGAGGGAGGGGAGAGAGATTTCATCATATAAACTTCCAGAACTTTCCAAAGAGAGGGGAATTGAGGGGGGGGAAAGAAATTTCGTCGTAGAAACTTCCAGAAAGAGGTGGAGGGAGGGGAGAGAGATTTCATCATATAAACTTCCAGAACTTTCCAAAGAGAGGGGAATTGAGAGGGAGAGAGATTTCGTCATATAAACTTCCAGAACTTTCCAAAGAGAGGGGAATTGAGGGGGGGAGAAATTTCGTCGTAGAAACTTCCAGAAAGAGGTGGAGGGAGGGGAGAGAGATTTCATCATATAAACTTCCAGAACTTTCCAAAGAGAGGGGAATTGAGAGGGAGAGAGATTTCGTCATACAAACTTCCAGAACTTTAAAAAGAGAGGGGAGTTGAGGGGGGGGGGGGAGAAATTTCGTCGTAGAAACTTCCAGAAAGAGGTGGAGGGAGGGGAGAGAGATTTCATCATATAAACTTCGAGAACTTTCCAAAGAGAGGGGAATTGAGGGGGGGGGGGAGAAATTTCGTCGTAGAAACTTCCAGAAAGAGGTGGAGGGAGGGGAGAGAGATTTCATCATATAAACTTCCAGAACTTTCCAAAGAGAGGGGAATTAAGAGGGGGGGAGAAATTTCGTCGTGGAAACTTCCAGAACTTTCCAAAGAGAGGGAATTGAGGGGGGGGGAGAAATTTCGTCGTAGAAACTTCCAGAAAGAGGTGGAGGGAGGGGAGAGAGATTTCATCATATAAACTTCCAGAACTTTCCAAAGAGAGGGGAATTGAGGGGGGGGGAGAATTTCGTCGTAGAAACTTCCAGAAAGAGGTGAGGGAGGGGAGAGAGATTTCTCATATAAACTTCCAGAACTTTCCAAGAGAGGGAATTGAGGGGGGGGAGAAATTTCGTCGTAGAAACTTCCAGAAAGAGGTGAGGGAGGGGAGAGAGATTTCATCATATAAACTTCCAGAACTTTCCAAAGAGAGGGGAATTGAGGGGGGGAGAAATTTCGTCGTAGAAACTTCCAGAAAGAGGTGGAGGAGGGGAGAGAGATTTCATCATATAAACTTCCAGAACTTTCCAAAGAGAGGGGAATTGAGGGGGGGGGAGAAATTTCGTCGTAGAAACTTCCAGAAAGAGGTGGAGGGAGGGGAGAGAGATTTCATCATATAAACTTCCAGAACTTTCCAAAGAGAGGGGAATTGAGAGGGAGAGAGATTTCGTCATATAAACTTCCAGAACTTTCCAAGAGAGGGGAATTGAGGGGGGAGAAATTTCGTCGTAGAAACTTCCAGAAAGAGGTGGAGGGAGGGGAGAGAGATTTCATCATATAAACTTCCAGACACTTTCCAAAGAGAGGGGAATTGAGGGGGGGGGAGAAATTTCGTCGTAGAAACTTCCAGAAAGAGGTGGAGGGAGGGGAGAGAGATTTCATCATATAAACTTCCAGAACTTTCCAAAGAGAGGGGAATTGAGGGGGGGGGAGAAATTTCGTCGTAGAAACTTCCAGAAAGAGGTGGAGGGAGGGGAGAGAGATTTCATCATATAAACTTCCAGAACTTTCCAAAGAGAGGGGAATTGAGGGGGGGGGAGAAATTTCGTCGTAGAAACTTCCAGAAAGAGGTGGAGGGAGGGGAGAGAGATTTCATCATATAAACTTCCAGAACTTTCCAAAGAGAGGGGAATTGAGGGGGGGGAGAAATTTCGTCGTAGAAACTTCCAGAAAGAGGTGGAGGGAGGGGAGAGAGATTTCATCATATAAACTTCCAGAACTTTCCAAAGAGAGGGGAATTGAGAGGGAGAGAGATTTCGTCATATAAACTTCCAGAACTTTCCAAAGAGAGGGGAATTGAGGGGGGAGAAATTTCGTCGTAGAAACTTCCAGAAAGAGGTGGAGGGAGGGGAGAGAGATTTCATCATATAAACTTCCAGAACTTTCCAAAGAGAGGGGAATTGAGAGGGAGAGAGATTTCGTCATACAAACTTCCAGAACTTTCCAAAGAGAGGGGAATTGAGGGGGGGGGGAGAAATTTCGTCGTAGAAACTTCCAGAAAGAGGTGGAGGGAGGGAGAGAGATTTCATCATATAAACTTCGAGAACTTTCCAAAGAGAGGGGAATTGAGGGGGGGAGAAATTTCGTCGTAGAAACTTCCAGAAAGAGGTGGAGGGAGGGGAGAGAGATTTCATCATATAAACTTCCAGAACTTTCCAAGAGAGGGGAATTGAGAGGGGGGGGAGAAATTTCGTCGTGGAAACTTCCAGAAAGAGGTGGAGGGAGGGGAGAGAGATTTCGTCATAGAAACTTCCAGAACCTTCCAGAGAGAGGGAATCGAGAAGGAGAGAGATTTCGTCATACAAACTTCCAGAACTTTCCAAAGAGAGGGGAATTGAGGGGGGGGGAGAAATTTCGTCGTAGAAACTTCCAGAAAGAGGTGGAGGGAGGGGAGAGAGATTTCATCATATAAACTTCCAGAACTTTCCAAAGAGAGGGGAATTGAGGGGGGAGAAATTTCGTCGTAGAACTTCCAGAAAGAGGTGGAGGGAGGGGAGAGAGATTTCATCATATAAACTTCCAGAACTTTCCAAAGAGAGGGGAATTGAGAGGGGGGAGAAATTTCGTCGTGGAAACTTCCAGAAAGAGGTGGAGGGAGGGGAGAGAGATTTCGTCATAGAAACTTCCAGAACCTTTCCAGAGAGAGGGAATCGAGAAGGAGAGAGATTTCGTCATACAAACTTCCAGAACTTTCCAAAGAGAGGGGAATTGAGGGGGGGGAGAAATTCGTCGTAGAAACTTCCAGAAAGAGGTGGAGGGAGGGGAGAGAGATTTCTCATATAAACTTCCAGAACTTTCCAAAGAGAGGGGAATTGAGAGGGAGAGAGATTTCGTCATACAAACTTCCAGAACTTTCCAAAGAGAGGGGAATTGAGGGGGGGGAAAGAAATTTCGTCGTAGAAACTTCCAGAAAGAGGTGGAGGGAGGGAGAGAGATTTCATCATATAAACTTCCAGAACTTTCCAAAGAGAGGGGAATTGAGAGGGAGAGAGATTTCGTCATATAAACTTCCAGAACTTTCCAAAGAGAGGGAATTGAGGGGGGGAGAATTTCGTCGTAGAAACTTCCAGAAAGAGGTGGAGGGAGGGGGAGAGAGATTTCATCATATAAACTTCCAGAACTTTCCAAAGAGAGGGGAATTGAGAGGGAGAGAGATTTCGTCATACAAACTTCCAGAACTTTCCAAAGAGAGGGGAATTGAGGGGGGGGGGGAGAAATTTCGTCGTAGAAACTTCCAGAAAGAGGTGGAGGGAGGGGAGAGAGATTTCATCATATAAACTTCGAGAACTTCCAAAGAGAGGGGAATTGAGGGGGGGAGAAATTTCGTCGTAGAAACTTCCAGAAAGAGGTGGAGGGAGGGGAGAGAGATTTCATCATATAAACTTCCAGAAACTTTCCAAAGAGAGGGGAATTGAGAGGGGGGGAGAAATTTCGTCGTGGAAACTTCCAGAAAGAGGTGGAGGGAGGGGAGAGAGATTTCGTCATAGAAACTTCCAGAACCTTCCAGAGAGAGGGAATCGAGAAGGAGAGAGATTTCGTCATACAAACTTCCAGAACTTTCCAAAGAGAGGGGAATTGAGGGGGGGGGGGGGAGAAATTTCGTCGTAGAAACTTCCAGAAAGAGGTGGAGGGAGGGGAGAGAGATTTCATCATATAAACTTCCAGAACTTTCCAAAGAGAGGGAATTGAGAGGGAGAGAGATTTCGTCATACAACTTCCAGAACTTTCCAAAGAGAGGGGAATTGAGGGGGGGGGGGAGAAATTTCGTCGTAGAAACTTCCAGAAAGAGGTGGAGGGAGGGGAGAGAGATTTCATCATATAAACTTCCAGAACTTTCCAAAGAGAGGGGAATTGAGGGGGGGGAAAGAAATTTCGTCGTAGAAACTTCCAGAAAGAGGTGGAGGGAGGGGAGAGAGATTTCATCATATAAACTTCCAGAACTTTCCAAAGAGAGGGGAATTGAGAGGGAGAGAGATTTCGTCATATAAACTTCCAGAACTTTCCAAAGAGAGGGGAATTGAGGGGGGGAGAAATTTCGTCGTAGAAACTTCCAGAAAAGAGGTGGAGGGAGGGGAGAGAGATTTCATCATATAAACTTCCAGAACTTTCCAAAGAGAGGGGAATTGAGAGGGAGAGAGATTTCGTCATACAAACTTCCAGAACTTTAAAAGAGAGGGGAGTTGAGGGGGGGGAGAATTTCGTCGTAGAAACTTCCAGAAAGAGGTGGAGGGAGGGGAGAGAGATTTCATCATATAAACTTCGAGAACTTTCCAAGAGAGGGGAATTGAGGGGGGGGAGAAATTTCGTCGTAGAAACTTCCAGAAAGAGGTGGAGGGAGGGAGAGAGATTTCATCATATAAACTTCCAGAACTTTCCAAAGAGAGGGGAATTAGAGGGGGGGGAGAAATTTCGTCGTGGAAACTTCCAGAACTTTCCAAAGAGAGGGGAATTGAGGGGGGGGGAGAAATTTCGTCGTAGAAACTTCCAGAAAGAGGTGGAGGGAGGGGAGAGAGATTTCATCATATAAACTTCCAGAACTTTCCAAAGAGAGGGGAATTGAGGGGGGGGGGAGAAATTTCGTCGTAGAAACTTCCAGAAAGAGGTGGAGGGAGGGGAGAGAGATTTCATCATATAAACTTCCAGAACTTTCCAAAGAGAAGGGAATTGAGAGGAGTAGAGATTTCGTCATACAAACTTCCAGAACTTTCCAAAGAGAGGGGAATTGAGGGGGGGGAGAAATTTCGTCGTGGAAACTTCCAGAAAGAGGTGGAGGGAGGGGAGAGAGATTTCGTCATAGAAACTTCCAGAACCTTCCAGAGAGAGGGAATCGAGAAGGAGAGAGATTTCGTCATACAAACTTCCAGAACTTTCCAAAGAGAGGGGAATTGAGGGGGGGGGGAGAAATTTCGTCAC